>VZRR01003976.1:30457-144158 GCA_013398015.1 Oreocharis arfaki | reverse complement strand
CGCCCCCCTCCCGGCCGCGGCGCAAGCCGCTCACCTGGCGCCGGGTCCCGCCGGGATGGAAGAGCGCGGAGTCGGCGGCAGCCAGGGAGGGCTCAGCTCCCCTCCAGGGCAGCGCTCTGACCGGGGCACCCCGGCCGGGCCCCCGGCCCCGCCCCCGAGCCCTGCCCGCCGCCGGCCGGCAGCCGCCCCCNCGGCGAGGGGCGCCTGCCCCTCTCCCTCCCTCCCTTCAGCCCTGCCCCTCCCTCTGCTCCCCGGGCCCGCGGCGGGCATTTACCTGCCGTGGCGGCGCAGAGTGGGGCCCTGGGGCCTCTGGCAGCCGGAGGAGGCGGCGGACTCCGTCCCGCTGCTGCCGTCCCCGAGTGAGGCGGGCGGGACGGAGCCGGGACCTGCCCCGGGAGGCGTTACGTAAACCGGTGGCGGCGGCGGTTCCAGCGCCACGGGGAGGGAAGGAGGGAGGGAGGGGGCCGGGCCGGCCGCTCCGTCACCCGGCAACGGGACTCAGCGCCCTGGCGCATCGCGCCGCCGGCTCCGCCCCGTATCCCTCCGCCCAGAGGGCGGCCCGGATCCCAGGACCGTGGGGCTGCGCCGGGTGGGCGGTGAGGGGCCGGTGAGCACTGTGTCGGTAGGCGGGATGCAGGGAAGGCCCGCACCGCTCCGTCCTGAGCCCGTCCCTGTCTCTATCTCCGTCGTTGTCAGTAGAGCCCGGGCGCCGGCGAGCCGCCTCCATGTCGGGGCCGCGGCGCAGGAAGGGCGGGGGGAGGAGGGGAAGTGTCCCTTTGCCCTGGTTGTACAGCCTCCCGCCCGCCGGCAGAGCGCCGCGCTGTCCTCCGGGCTCCTGAGGAGGGAAGTGGCGGGCGAGGCGCTCGGAAGTCACCGGGCTGGCGGCGGGAGCGGCGCCGGCCATCGGGGAAGCCGCTCAGCCGGGAGAGCCGCCGGCCGGAACCACCCGCTCCCCTCGGGAGGGCTGTGCCGCCGGGGAGGGGAACACCCAGCCAGGGCCGGGGCAGGAATGCGAGGGAGGGCGTGGGGGATAATGATGGAGCGTAGCGGTGTTTGTCATGTGAGGTCCTTTTGAAATCCTCAACGACTCCGGGGGCAAGGTTAGCAAATGAAAGTTTATTTTACTGCGCAATGAAAGCCCGTCTGGGAGGGAAGTCGTCTGTTAGAAGATTGGTGCTATTGAAAGTCGGGTTTAGTAGGTGAGCTCCTCGGGAGCCACGGAGGTTTTGTTCCAATTGATTAAATACCAGTTTAATCACAACTGTTTACACAACCGTGGAGTAATGAAAGGGCAACATTTTTAGCATAGTAGATGGGTGAAAATGGGCCACTAAGGCTGAAAATATGACAAGACACACCAAAGTACTCATTAAGTTTCTTAATTGGGAAAATAATGATGCCCTTTTCAGGTGTGCATTACCACCCCACATTTCTGAAATACATGAACACATACGGGCCTAAGGAAAGTCAATATTATGTAAGATGTCAAAGTAAGTCTTCTGTCTGTGTAATCCTGAGGTTTTCTTCTTTTTGTTCTGTGCTCAACGTGTGGCTCCTGGAGTTCCAAAACGCAGTATGTCATCCATGTTGGCTCACACTGCTTCTTTTGTGCACAACATCTTCAGTCACTGGGACCAAGATTGCCTTTGAAAAGATCATCCCTCAGTAGCGGATGTAGTCCCTTTTAGGCCTTTCAACGAGTTAAGTCTGTATATAAAAAGTACATCTCATAAGAAACATGGATGCAAACGCTGCCTCCCAGCCTGTATACTCATTTCCTGATACAGAGCAGCATTATTCTTATTTTTGTTTTAGCTAGGTTTTGCCTATTTTGAACATCTTTGATGCCTAATTTAGTCATAAATCTGATTTAGACTAGCCAAAAGTTAAGTATGCAGGATTGTGTAGCTACATGAGCTACCAGCGTTCTCTCAAATGCTGCTGAGGCAGTAATTGATGTCGTATGAACGTGCAGTTAATCAGTTACTTTCTCCAAATGTTGCAGGAGTATTTTTGGAGAGATTTAAAGAGAAAGTAGTGCTTTAAACCCTGTAATAAAAGGACAGATTTGTTCTCTGAACCATTTAATTACTGTTCAAGTTATTTTCTTGTTATGAAAATTTGAAACTGAAAAGCTTTGGGGGAAAAATCCTGCTGACTGTTTTCTGCTGAGTCATTCCCCTGGTTTATCAGAAGCATTTCACCACCACTGTAACACAACTCGTGCCAATCGCAATCAAATCTCCTTTTGTTCAGGAGCTCAGAATCTGAATTCCTCTTTTCAAGGTAGAATAAAATGTACTAAAATATGGGGCACCTGGGATTTGTCTGTAGTAACAATTGGCACCAATTTAAATCAATCTCCATACAGTGTTCTGCACATATCCTCAATGTATTAGTAATGTATATCATCAATACAAATCCACTTACCTTATTTCACCCTCTCTAAACATTTTTATTCTGAAAGCTCTATAGAAGGAACAGATGCTCAGAACATTGGTATTCTCCTAATGGAGCAAGTCAGAGCATGGAGGCCAATGACAAATTATTCTGAATATTCGCGTAGTTGCTGTGTGACATTTCGAATCGACAGTTCTGGTTTTGTGGTCAGATCTCAGGAATCCTGACAGTGGAACTTTTTTGTTTGTTTGTTGGTTTTTGTTGAGTTTTATTTTCCTAACAACCAACCCAGTTC
This sequence comes from Oreocharis arfaki, assembly GCA_013398015.1. NCBI lineage: Eukaryota > Metazoa > Chordata > Aves > Passeriformes > Paramythiidae > Oreocharis > Oreocharis arfaki. The sequence goes on along the minus strand of VZRR01003976.1, from coordinate 141,463 downwards.
TGATCTCCGTTTGGCAAGCATTTCAGAAACAGCTGGTACATGACCATATGCCGTGCTGGCACTGCTGTGAGCTTATTTCCCACTTGTCCTCCTGGTCAATCAGAGTTGCTCCATGTACTGAAGGACAGCTGGTCCCTTGGCATCCAAAGCAGCTACTGAACTTTTCCTCCAAAGAGCCGTAGGGATAGAGCATGTGAGCTGCAATCAGTGGCTTTTCCATTCTGAAGTGCTATCAAAGATGGAAGTTTTCAGTGGGAACCCTGTTTGTGTTCTCTGTGTGACAACCTGCACTCAGTGAGAACAACTATGTGGGTGTGCATTGTAGGTGACAGCACTTGTTTGGAAAATGAAGGCTGAATGATCTGTGTTGAAAAGAATGCTAAACCACAACTGGATGACTGATGGACTTGTGCCTTTAGCTGTCAGCCTCAGCAAGTATCACTGTTTCCCTTTTTCGTTGTGATCCCTGCTGAAAGGGTCTCCAATAAATTTCTAAAAATGTATCCATTTCATCATAAAGTATTTTTTCCTTTAAGGAACCTGCTGAAGGAGAAATTGCACAGCAGCTCAGTATTACATAGCCACAGGTTGTAAGCATTTTATTGTCAGCCATTCCTCTTACTTCCTTAAAATCAGTCAGTTTATAATATTCCCTAAAATTACCTTGTAGATGCAATAAAAATCCCCTGATTTTTGCTGAGCAGGTGTTATGTATCAGTTAACTCTGAAAGTCATGATAACCAATGATTAGACAGTCCTCTTGTTTACAGTTCATAAACTGTTCATATGAAATGCTTGATAAAAACAACCTGCCCATTCAGCATTTTAGAAATGGAGATATTCATGAGGGAATACATGTAGTTTGAGAACTAAAAAGATGATCTAAGTGTGCAGGATCTAAGTATATATATAAATTCATATGTTTTTAAAATCTAGGAAGTTGATAGACCTTAATGTAAGCTGAAGCAGGGAATATCCAACAGACTCATGATGAGATTTATTTGAAATCTTGATGCACCGATTCAAAATTATAATTACTATTTGAAACTGCTTTTCTTAGTTCTACGACGGCTGGCCTAACTTTTTTACTACTTTTCAGAGTCCATTTCAGGTTTTGAGCAAAAACATTCACACCTCCCAGAAGTAATAACTCGGTTCAAATGACACATTCAGATGGCATTCCTCAGCACTAGATCAGGTTTCAGATTCCTTTTTACTGATCCCTCTTTCCTAATAATATCCCTGTGCAGTGAAAAACCAAGTTGTAGATACCCACAGGATCAGAGGGCCACTCTGTTGTCAGCATTAAGGACCTCATCTACTGCAGTAAATGGAATGTGACATTAAATTTTAGTGAGACTTTCATTAGGCCACAGTTCAACTTTTTCCTTTCAGACTTCTCTCAAAGAGGTTTCAGTATCTTTAATAGGAACACACTAGCGTGGTGAGCTTGGAAGATCTGAGTCACTTGAAAAATCAATTACATAATTTAAAGTAAATTTATTTTCTGTTTAGTGCAACTGGATCACTATAACCTCAAAATGTGTTTTTGTTTTCTTTGAACACAAACTGCACGTAGGAAACTGTCACAGAAACTGCAGGTCAGGCAATGCTGTTCTGTAACAAGTGTCTGGACTTGGTGTTGGTATTTCTTTAGGGCTCTACTTTTTTTTTGTAAATTTTTTTTTTTCAGTGTTACTCTTACCCTTTTTCATCCTGCAGCACTAACAATTGGGAAACCCTAATAATACCTTGAGAAACCTTTTGGCAGTCCAAAGTAATACATGAACAGGACTCTGTCTCAACGTGGTGCTGTGTGCATAAAACAGACCACCTGAGGTCTACTGTAGAAAGTACTCAGAGAAGATGATAAAGATCCACGATAATTGCCTGCAGAAGTTTGGACAAACAGCCAAGCAGTACAAAAAGATAAAGAAAATGAGAGCATTGTACTACATAATGTATGTAAAAGTCCAAGTACCCAGATACAGCATTTGAAACCATACACCAAGAAATAGCTTTCACTTGTGGCGTGATGAAAGGACTACAGGAAGTAGTTACAAAAATGAAATAATTTTCACAAGTGATGAAATACAAAGCAAGTATTACATGCAATTGCATTTTAAGGGCAGTTAGTCACCATTAAATATACCAGTGTCTCAAAATCTGATCTTTTGTTGTAATGCATATGTAGAAGAATTTGATGTCATAATGAGGTATGAATTTAATTGCATTGTATTTGTTGCTATATCAGCTATTGTCAAGCTGTTAAGTTAATTACATGTTGAGTTTTAGACTAGATGAAACACATTATGACGTCTGTTTTTTCCTATATACTACAGCCATTCCAGAATTACCATGTTGGAAATGTCTGAGGTTTTGGCAGCTCACTGTCTTACAAATAGTTCATGAATACAATTAAACATCCTTAAGTAGCCTGCAGCATCAGCATCCAATCCTTGCCTTGCTCATCAGAAATACAATTATTGTTCTACAGTAATTCCACCTTTTTTTTTTTTCCCCAGATATTTGCCATGTTCTAAGTCAGTGAAAATGATGAAAACAGAGTTGAATGCATTCTCCTAGCTGACAATCTGGCCACAGATTTTGGAATGAATGTCATACCATCTTTATTAATGATCTATATAAAATGACAGGTGAAGGAAACACTTGAAATTTTATTTCATTCTTAAAGCAATTGCAATAAAGGTATTATTCTTTTCCTTAGCATTTTCTTAACAAGATATTCTGTTGCAGACCCTGGTAATAGAAAAGTATTCCTTTGCGTATTAACGGCTTATTATCCTGGAACTTTGACATTATGTTTTCAGTGATCAAAAAAGTGTTTTTATCTGATTCCGTAGTAAAAAACTGCAAAGCAAAAAGGTTGCATTGTTTCAGATGCTTAAAAAAATGAAAAAAACCCCTCAGACTTCATTTGAAAGCTGAGACAGGTGAAGGAATCTGTATACATTACTTATAGGCTGTAATAAGATTATTATTATTGTTCTTGTTAATGATAATAATTATGATATTTTTATGTGTCTGAACTGTTTTATGTGTGTGGTAGTAAAAGGAAAAATGGCCTCTGCTGCTTTCTGATGGAACTGGTAGGCTAGGAAGTGCTGCCATTAGAAATAACTAATTCCACAGATATCAAAGGACTGTTAAGAGTGGTTGATTCATACCTGTAGCCATTCCAAAGAGTTCATATACAGTAGGGGAAAAGGTCAAGTTTGACAAAAGCAGCATTTAAAAAAGGATATTGAATCTCAACCAAAAATATTACTATTTTGATATTAGGGGGAAAAAAATTGGCAGTACATGCGGAGCTCTAGGATCTGCATTTCCAAAGCTGTAGCTGCTCTAGGAAGAGATTTCTAGCTGGTGTGATTGACTACAGGGCTGTCAGCCTGAAATAGAAACCATTTGAGCAGCACGAGAGAAGGAGAGGGTATTTTTCTGTCAAGAAGTAGCTAATATTTCAATATTTTGCAACTACACTGATATGCTCTCTAAAGTATATTTCATGATATTTTGGCTTGTAATTCTAACTGCATTAGATTTAGATGCTCACTTAAAGAGTTACTCACTGGAACTTGTTAATGGGAAGAAAACTACCTCACTTTCCAAGGCCAGTTTATGTGTTTATTCTAAAAAGGTATTTTCTCTCAAGAAAGTTATCACTGTTGAGATGAAAACTACTTGTTTTCTGGTTTTATTAGGATTTTTTGTTAAATTAGGGGTGTCTTTTGAGTTTGGTACTGTTTCAATATCAACTGTGAAGAAACAAAAAAGCAGGCATAGCTTTAACTGTCTGAACAAAAATTGCTGTCTTGGTGTTAAAAAACTCCCACACATTTTGGCAGTTGAAGAGGTCATGAAATAAAGGAACATTTAAATGTCTAAACCCAGCCAGCTTTTCCAGGTGTAGAGAATTCATTTTTAGGAGTCATTTCCCCTAAGAAAGTTTGGGGTTTTTTTCTCTGAGGCTGACTGCAGGCCCTACTGTGTTCACATAACATAGGGAGGAGGCACTAAAGACCGAGCTAATCAAGCTATGCAGGGTGGCATATCAGAGGAGAATATTAAATGGCAGGATTCAGCCACAAGTACAGATCACAGATGGGAATATAATCCTACGAGGTGGATCGCTTGAACATTATTTGTTAAAGGGGTAAAATGAATGCAGTAACATTAAATAAGAGAATAGTTTATTTCTCAGAATAAATATTTTGTCCTAAATGTAAACATCAATATTCATGGCGTTGAATAAGAATTGATAGCCAAGGGCATTGCTTTCTGGCTTATTGCAATGTTTTGATTTTATAGATTTTTATTCCTGGGAGCATACTTTCACCGACGCATATGCTGTACAACGAACAGCATTGGACTTCCAAGTTTTCCAGGTAGGAAATTATATCCTTAAAAAACAAGCTGAAAATTCCGTGCTTCACTCTTGTGCATAAAAGTGATTTCTGTATCTGAAATTGAAGTATTCCTTCCATAGTCCATGAAAAACTATAAAGCCCTGTAAAAAGGGATTCAGGGCACCTGTGTGAGGCACCAGCTTCTCTGCTCCGACTGCCTACATCTGCCAGCTGATCCAGCACTCCCACATGCTGAAACGGAGCTTAGAGCTCCTCAGTGCAAAACATTTTTGAAAACCATCTGAAGAGTCAGCAGGTTTGGCTTTTCCAGAACAAACTCTTGACACCAAGACATTTTTACGAGTAAGTAGGAGCCATGAGAGGGTCCCACTTCACATCCACATGACTGTTCTTTCATCCCACTCCTTGAAACGAGTGTGCCTGCATCCAGGTTTCCTATCAGGGATGGTTCTTGGCTTGTGCTGCCTCCTGACGATGCCTCCTGATGAGGCAGTTGTTGTTGGCTAGCTGTGCTAACTGTTAAGTACTATGGAGTCCTGTGCAAAGGTACCTGTTGATTTGGGCATTTGTCCTGGAAGACAGAAATGTTTTTTTCTAGGTCTAGGACCTTTTCAGTCTTGAGTGAGCTGAACTCACAGATTCTGATTTTCTCAAGGAATGAGCAAATGAATGCCCAAGGATACAGGCTACTCTCCATCTCTCTTGTTGCAGCTAGATTATTATTCAAAAAGGAAAGACAGGATCAAGAAGAATATAAAACCAGACCCAAACTCCCTTTATCTTGTTGCAGAAGATGCTCCTTTGAAATGACAAGTCTAAAAGTCTTGGGATTCAAACTCTGTTTCCATTTATATGTATGCAGTTCACTCAATTTTGCAGTGCAAACTGTGAATACTGTCTCTATCTCATGAGTGAGTTACTGAGAGTTGAAAGGAGGGAGATGTGGACTTCATCCTAAGGTATTCTCTACACTGCTGGTTAGAGCAGTCTTCTGGAAGAGCTCACTCCACAGGCAGGATAAGAGTGCTAATGTCAGCTGGGAGTACTAAATGGAATTTGAGCTAAATTCAGAACTACCCGTGGATGCTAGGTGTGGGAATGGCCTCTCTGGGGATGAACTTAGGCATGTCTTTCTCAATTACAGCTTTAAGGGTTCTATTTGGGATACTTTTAAGTATCTGAGGTGGGGCAGGCATGGGCGGAGGGTCTATACAGAAAACTTTGGAGTCTGATGTGGAAACTAGTAAATTTTAAGCTCTTCCATGGATATTAGGTGACCTGAGCAGCTCTCTTGGATTTTAGACACTGTGCAGACTGGAGCTATTACAAAACTGATAGGAAGACCAATGAGCAGAAATAGGCTCTTAAAACTGAAACATGGGTTTTGCCCTCTCGTCTTTGAGATATGCACATTTGGAAAAAGTAAGGAAGGCAGTTTTCCTGCTTACAGTCACACCATTTTAAATGAAGGAATAATTTCCCGTAGGTTGGATTGAACTCCTTATTTCATACATTCTCTGTGTGTCTGTGCAGTTTTCCTTCTGTGAATGGAATTATCCATATTTTTGATACTGTAGTCCGTGTTCCTTGTTCCATAGATTCACCACCAACTGCCTGGTAATGTATCATGCAGTGAAAGTGAGGTATTCAGCTGCAATTTTTTTCAGCAAACTCATTAGACAGTCACTGCCTGTCATTATTTGTGACAAGGGAGTTTTGAAAACTGTTACATGAGCTAGTGGTAGAAAGTACTTCCAATGTACATTGAAAGTACTGCCTCATTTGTTTTACAAAGAAAATCCTAGCAATAGCTCAGCTGTAGTTTAATAACTGCCTGGTTTCACTGCTGCTGGTCTCATCCAAAGTCAGTGATAAATGCTTATATTTTTTCTGTGATTAGTCTCAAATTTGGAGTGTGTGATTGTTTGCATTAACTATTCTGCTTTGCACAGAATTATGTACAGTTATGATACAGATGTACAGATGATAACAAGCTCCCATGATTTGGTAATTATTTTTTTTAAACTGTAGATGCAGAGAACATTTTAACTGCTTACCACCCATTTCAGGGGTTCATCTGAGGCATGTCTCACTGGGGGCAGGCAGGTTTTGAGTTCATGCAGTTGTGAGTTAAATCAACATTCTTTTTTGCTTGTGATGTTGATTTGGGGAGGGGAGGGGGATTTTCTTTTAATTCAGTAATGATTAGATTCTCCAGTGCACTTCTCTTATTTTTCACAGTGGTAGATTTTGTAATGTCATCTGAGATTATATTCCTTTTGCACACCTATCATTTGCATACACATAAGGCACTGAAGGTGCTCATTATTTTCAGCTAACAAGTAATGTTGTTCCCACTTAATTTGAAATACATTTTTCTCTGTATCCTAATTTTGGCTTTTACAGTTACTTGCTTCATTGCATTTGGATTACGCTGCACTGTGTTTTGATATATCATATTTAAACCTGCAAGATAAAACATCATAATAAAGAGATGCATAGATATAGTCACAATGGAAACATTATGGCAGCTGTTGAGGTTGACATGATTTATCACCTGGCAAGAGTATGTCATCCTTGGCACAGTGGACAGCATGGTGCTGCTCTGTTGGTAAAAGCTCTGTCTTTCCACTGGTCTTACCAGGCTCTCAGACTTCCCAGGGCTGAATAGAGAGGTTGTACCAAAACATTTCTGCACTCACTAGAATGGTGGCAGAACTCTCTACAGACAGGGTCTTGTGATAATATTGTTGGAGCAGCAACCCATTCCTAGAGGGTGAAAAGACTTATGGAGGTTCATGCACCTGCATGCTCCACTTTTTTAACCCTTGAGCTGCTGGACAAATATGCCAGTATCTCCTTGCCAATCAATGGCAAACCACTCCTTCATGGGGGAGCAGCAGCTTTTGCTGAGATTCATGCACCTCCTGAATTAGTAATTTCCTTTCATGTCCAGTCCAAGATTGTACAAGATGGTAGTGGTGGTATGACAGGAATTGTCTTGTGGGCTGTATTTGGCTGGAACACCCATGGTAGTGTATCATAGTTGCAGGCAGTATCAGTTGCTGTTTGCAGTGGCTGAATATCTTGGTAGAAGGTTAATGTAATGCCAATGGAAAAAATAAGTTTCATAATTTAAATTATCTCCTCAGGAAGATTTTATCAAGTACAACTGTGAATGCTCCTTCCGTCTTGCGTTAGGGTTGTTTCTTTCACTTTCAGTTCTTTTTCCATGTCATAAGAGAATGAAAAGAGCCTTTTTTACACTACAATCTAAGGGACTTCAGAAGAAGCCACCACAGAATACCTCCATTAATATGATATTGGAAAACCTGCTTCTGAAGATTAAACATTAGTTAAAATGTTTAGGTTGCATTAAACAATATGGTGTACATTTGGTTTTGTCAGAACAGAATGCACCCTGTAAATCCCTGTACCTGGAAGGTCTCTGTGGAAGGACCATATGAGCTCTGCCATGTTTCGACAGGATATAGCATTTATAGAATGTTCCAACAGTCTCCCACCTTCAGCATGCTGACATCTTAGTTGAGGACTTCTAGAAAGCACAGAATAACATTGATGCAGCCAATTTGCAGTTCAGAAAAATGTCAGATAAGGTGCTACACAGAGATGAATCTATGTTTACTTGGTTAATATGCACAAATTCCTTGTTTCCGTGGAAAGAAGAGGATACTGGTGTTGCAAAGTTTGTTGCAGAGGTGCATGAAAGTGAAAGCAGAAATCCATAAATATACATGTATATGCTACTATATATTCATGTCTATAAATTACGCGGGTTTTTCAGCAAGGAGTGGTGAATGGTACGTCCCTGCATTTCTCAGTATAAGTGTACATCATTTCCATGCATGTTCCAAGAGATCAACTGAATTCTTGAAGGTGAATGATAAGGGAGTGGGGATTGTGGAGGACTGAGATAATGCTACGAGTCACCTGCAGGGTATAGAAAGGGTGGAGCTACCAAACTTATTACATCAGACCTCACAAAATTTGAATATTTACATTGTCTCAGTGTCTTTTAATATATTTTTCAGTGTCTCGTGATCTCATAGATTTCTTTTGGTGGATTGCCTGTGTTTTCCAATCACAGGGAAATAATGGTTTACCGTGATAAATATTCTTCCAGGAATGCATGTTAATAATCTGCCCCTTTAAGCACTGAAGTGTAGACTGAGCCTTAAATGTGTGCTGAAGTCTTGATTTCCTTGGGATTTAATGAGAGGTTAAAGTGGTTTCCTAAGTTAGAGCTAGAAAGGTAGACAGTTTACAGCTAAAGGACAGGAAGCACACAACCTGGTCAGCTCCTAGACTGCATTTGTCATCCATATATGCATGTTTAAAAATCTATTTTCATACAAATCTGGGTAAAATTAGAGCTTGGTAAGAGAAGGGAGTACATCAAAGCCTGCCTCTGAACTTAACTGAACTGAGAAGTCACTGAATTGGGAGAATTGCTTCAAACCTATCTCTTACAAACATGGTTTGGAATGACCAGAAATGCTGGGATGATATCCAAAAGACAATTAGTAAAACAAAAGCTATTAACATATTTCATGATGTGCATCCTGGCAAACAGCTCAGCAAAAATTCGTATTGATAAAGCCAGTGTTCAGGATCATACCTTTAAATATTGGAAGGATTTACCAGGAATTGTGTAATGAACCATTTTCATACCAACAAAGTTTCTATATTACAGAAGGCCATGTATTATTATAATGCATAGAATTGATGATGTCTAAAGAGAATTTCTTGTACTTACCAAGAACACAGAAAGTAAAAAAGTAAAGGAGTGGTCCATTATTAAATAGATCAAATAATTTGACAAAGAATGTATTAAAATGTATGCTTTAGATTAGTTTCTGTGCTATATCAACAAAAATATCATAACAGAAACATTTCATGTATAAAATGTGGGATGAATGTATAAATTTAGCTAGTATATACAAAATAGAGACAACAGTAAAACCAAAATAGAGACAATTTCAATTAAGCAAGAGGGACCTGGACAAGCTCAAGAAGTGGGCACATGGGAATCTCATGAGGTTCAACATGGTCAAGTGCAAGGTCCTGCACCTGCTTTGGGACACCCCCTGGTATCATTGCAGGCTGGGGGATGAATGGATTGAGAGAAGCTCTGTGGAGAAGAACTTGGGGGTGCTGATGGATGAAAATTTGGACATGAGCTGTCAGTGTGTGCTTGGAGCTTAGAGAGTATCCCAGGCTGCAACCAAAACAGTGTGGGCAGCAAGTCAAGGGAGGTGATTCTGCCCCTGTACTCTCCACTCCGGTGAGACTCCACCTTGACTACTGTATCCCACTTGGGATCCTCAGTAGAAGAAAGCCATGGGCCTGTTGGTTTTAAATGAAAGGAGCGGGGATCCAGACTAGTTATAAGGGAGAAATTGTTTATGATTAGGGTGGTGAAACACTGGAACAGGTTGCTCAGCGAGGCAGTGGATTCCCCATCCCCAGAAATACTCAGTCGGGCTGGAAAGTGCTCTGGGCAACCTGGTCTAATGTAAGATGTCCCTGCTCATTGTAGGGAGGGTTGGACTAGATGAGTTTTAAGGGTCCCTTCCAACTCAAACTAGTCTATGATTTCATGACTATATATCAGTTCTGATCCTGAAAACATTTTCACATGTGAATAGTTTTAATTCCATATTCTAGAGTTTCTGTAAAAGATGTGCCACATTTCAGGTAATTATGCAAATCAAAACTTTTTTGTTGTTGTCAATGTAATTGTAGTAAGTTTACTAGTAAGATACAGCAAGGAACAATGGGCTCTAAATCCTTGCTTAGTTTGTTAGATCTCATATTTTTGTGCTATTTTCTTTCCTAAGTTTCAGTATATCTTTCTCAGCAGCCACCCAGTGCATGATGAATTCAGTTCACTACTTTCATGTGATATATCTGATTATAGTGTAAGAAACAAGGTTACTCAGCAATTTAGCCTGATGGAATTACTGGTAGTGTTTGGTAATGGAAGTATTTGGATCTATTTCTCTGTAAATACATAGTGAGGGGAATCTTCCAAAAGAGCTAGCATTGCTGAGCAGATTTATTGTCTCCATTTACTCATGATACTCGTGATCATAAATAGGAATAAAATGTGTTTTATTGAAGGATTCTGTATGAAAATTTGCATTTTCTTTAACGTGAAACTGAAAAAACACATTCAATTTGAAATTTTGAACTTCACTTGAAATCTGAATTCAGATTTAGATCCAAAATTAGTAAATTATCTAATAAGCAAAACTGAAATTTCAGTCTGTGGTGGTGGCTCTTGCACAAGAAAACAAGGTATAGAAGCTAGTAACAATTCCACCCAACTAGTATTTTTGCCATAGTTATTTCTCAACTTGCTTTGCACATTGACCTTCTCTCATTTTGTAAAGGAGAAAACTGAGACACAGAGGGAGAAGGTGATTTACCAAAGGTTTTGCAGTGGGCCAGAGGCAAGGGCCCAAGCAGAAGCCCTGTCTCTGCTGCCTCGTTCTGCCATCTGTCCACCAGCACCGTGGTGCTCATCAGTGATCACTGGGAAACAGAAATCTTCTTCAGAGAGTATTAACCAGCTTTTGCCATAACACAGGCCATTTCTTATTCATATATACGTATTACTTTACGTGACTGGAAGAATGAAAACAGGAGACAAAACGAAAGGAAAATCCTTTCCATTTTCAAGATGAGAAACTGGAACATGATAGTAAAATGTATGCTGCCGGAGACGTTTATCCCTCTGTGACCTCTTACTGTTTTCTTAAATGAGCAGCTTCTCTCCATCTAGCCATAGCTATTCCCTCTTCATTCCTATGCGAAGAATCAGTTTGGACTGATTCAAGTACTTTTACAGGCAGCCGTCTAATGAATACATTGCATTTCACTGAGTTTGCAAATGCTGGTTAGGTCACAAGTTGCTCAGACAAAAAAGGTTCTATTGTAAACACTGGTCATTTTCACTTCTCCTCCTTCTCACATGCAAGAGGAGTGAGATTCATCCATTGGCAGTTGTTTGTGAAATAGAGAGTCTTGTCTCTTCAGACATCATATACCAAATTAACTACATTATCTCAGCTGTATGAATTTTTACAACCCATTTAATTATACTGTTTAAAATGATACTGGTATGAAAGTGTTATACTGGTATGAAAGTGTTTTCCCCTACAACTGGTTTTCCTTCTGCTAAGGAAAAATAAGCTATTCTTATACAGCTCCTAAACTGGAGGTGTACAGCTTTAACTGTACTAACATAGTTAGGTCAGCACAACTATTGTAAACAAGGTCTGTGTTGCACAGCTAAGGCTAGATTACTCGGGTTTGCAAAAGGTCTGCCTACAGAGTATGCACAACCAGTGTAACTAGTTGTGTTTTAATAAATACTAATAACACGTGTCTAATTACGACAGTTCATCTCGACATTTCCTGCCTGCCTCTCACAGAATGACTAAGCGCTTCTCTCTCACCACCGAACCAATTGCTGGCTACACACTATTATTAGGGGCAGTCCTGCATAATTTTCACAATTATGGTATATGTCATTTCATACTTGTGGACTGCCAGCAAGAGAGCACTGTCCATCCAGAAGAAAAATACTGCCTGCAATCACTTTCAAAGGCTGAGAGAGGCAAATGTTTACTCACAGGCACAGCTTTTCTGACTGTGAATAGTCCCCGTGCTTTCAAAGGGATTAAGCCTGCTAGTAAGTATTTGCAGAATCAATGCCTTGATCAGCATGCTCAAATGGTTCATTTTGCTTATTGCAAATGTGTTTGAAGGATGCTGAAGTAGTATCATAATTGTACACGTGCCAGTTAGGTCCTGTTTTGGAATTGCATTTCAGTTTTTAAAAAGCTTTGGCAACCAAACCCCCACTGTTACATTTACTCCAAAGTGTGTTTTGTGATGAATGTAGTGGTCAGAATGTCACACCAACAAATACTTCAGTAGAAACATGCAAATAATCAGATAGAAATGTGCAAGTGATCAAATTACAATGTTCCATAATCTCATTAAATAATGGGATCTAGAAACTGTGGGTAAGATTTATTACTGGAATGAACAGATACCATTCATGGAAATTGTAGGCTAATTGAAAAAAATTCAGTAGAATATATGGATTTTATGGAAAGAGAATTTACATTAATATCTTTTCTGCCTTCTTTTCCATCTCCTCTTAACATGCAGCCAGTTACTACTCTCCGTTTTTGGTCTGTTGCCTTGCTGTCATCTTTTCCTGTCTACACCCTTTCCATAACTCAGTGCAGCACTAGATCCAAGAAATCAGTTTTGCCTGCTACTATGAAATCTGTGGTGTTTTTTAGTGCTCCTCTCAGCCAAAAATCAATTCCACAACTTTGGCTCTTCTTGTTTCCCCTTACAATTAATCCTTCATAGATCACTAAGGAGTCTAGCCACAGAGGAGCTCGCTTTCTCTCTTGTAAAAGGAAATGTCCTTGAAGGTGCCTTGAGCCCTTTCCAAGGACCTCTGGGAAGATAAAGAGCATGTCTGTGCTGTCCACATTGATCAGCTGCAAACTTTGCACCTACTTCTTATCTTCATTTGTCCACAAAGCCTGCCTGTCACCGTGCACATGCAAATGCAGCCTTGATAGCTGGCTCTGTAAATGAGAAATTCAGATGTGATAGCTGCACCCATACCTCAGCTCCACCTTTTTGCAAGCATGGTTGATGCCCCTCCGCTCCAAAAAGTTGTTGAGACCCCCATACTGAAGATGTACTTGGTGTTCAGCACCTGAATTATGAACACATTTCTATATTTTGGCAGTGTGATTACAACCACTCATGTCATTAGGAACACAATTTGTAGAAAATTTTGCAAAGAAGATAGAGTTATCCTACAGCAGTTGTGCATTGCATGAACTTAGTGGTGTCTTTGTTCTATAAACTGTAATAATTAAAATCTACTCCACGGTAGAATCAATATGTGTTGCCATTACTTTCACTAATGTATGCACATAAATAAGAGTATAGGGAGAAGCTGTAAGTATATGTGATAAGATTAATGAAGCCTTTGATAATACTTCACCTGGTATTTTCATAGTTGAGGTACTTTTAGGTACTGATAAACATCATTTAATGTTAATAAATTAAATTTATAATCCAAAAATGGAAACTGCTTACCAAGAGCAGTTCAGTATAAAAATATTTTAAGATTATAGTAGGGGAAAAGAGCACATACAAGTAAGCAATGTCATACTGCTGCACAAAAATATACATCCCGTGAGGATGTCATAGGAGAAATGTTGTAGGTAAATGAAACCAAACAATCCTTCCACTCTACTTAGCTTTCTGAACATCCTTAAAAATTGTTCATGTTCTTGTTTTTTCTGCAGATCAATGAGAGAAGGAGTCCAAGGACAAGCCGCAAGACTGATTGATTCCCTTTCTTGACAGTTCAGGACCAGAACCACTAACAGATGCCGCAGAGGAGCGCACTGTGCACATTTTTGATCCACATCATGTACGTAAGTGTAACATGTTCATAACCTAAGGGAGTAGGATATTATTGACCTGAATGCCACTGAAAGCATTTGCACTCACTAAAAAATATAATGATCTCCCTTTTAATAAAAGCAGCACGACTTGCATAAACTGGGACTAAAAATTTCGAGTCATAAAACCCTACAATATCCTGAATTGAAAGGGTCCTACACAAGGATCATCCAGTCCAACTCCTGGCCCTTCACAGCACTATCCCTAAGAGTAACATCGTGTGCCTGAGAGTGTTGTCCAGAAGATTCTTGAACTCTGTCAGGTTTGGTGCTGTGACCACTTCCTTGTGGAGCCTGTTCCAGTGCCCAAACACCCTCTGAGTGACAAACCTTTCTCTAATATCCAGTCTAAACCTCTCCTGACACAACTTCAGGCCATTCCCTGGGGTCCTCTCAGTGTTACCACAGAGAAGAGATCAATGTTTGCCCCTCCTTTTCCCCTCTTGAGGAAGTTGAAACTGCAATGAGGTCTCCCCTCAGTCTCCTGCAGGCTGAACAGACCAAGTGACCTCAGCCGCTCCTCACACGGCTTCCCCTCAAGGCCCTTCACCATCTTTGTCGCCCTCCTTTGGAAACTCTCTAGTAGTTTAATGTCTTTTCTGTATTGTGGCACCCAGAACTGCCCCCAGGACTCAAGGTGAGGCTGCCCCAGGGCAGAGCAGACCCTTGCTTGCCCTGCTGGCGATGCTGTGCCTGATGCCCCCAAGACAGGGTTCACCCTCCTGGCTGCCAGGGCACTGCTGACTCACGTTCAACTTTCTCTTGACCAGGGCCCCCAGGTCCCTTTCCATGGCACTGCTTTCCAGCATCTCATTCCCCAGGCTGTCTGTACATCCAGGGTTGCCCCATCCTGGGTGCAGAATCTGGCACTTTTCCTTGTTTCTTTCATATGACTGATGATTGCCCAGCCCTCTCATTTGTCGAGGTCTCTCTGCAGGGCCCCTGTGCCTTTGAGGAAGTCAACAGCTCTTCCCAATTTAGTGTCATCTGCAAACTTATTTAGTATACTAGCGGTATATAAGGGTCTGCATAGCAAAAACTACTTAAAAAGAGATTATTTGGGGCAATATTGAAATAGTAAGGCATGTCCCTCCTGACCGAGACTGTCACAGGAGCAGCATATGATAGAAGACTACACTAGGAGCCAACAGCCTGAGTTCAAATCCTGTTCTTGATCTGCTCAGCAGTAGTGAAGAGGTCGGTGTATCTCTCTGTTTCCCTTCCCACTGAAGTTCTTGGTTTCTCCTTTCTGTGTTTTGACCTTTTTGCCACCTTTGACTTTTATCTCTTTGGAGCCGGACCAGTGTTTCCATGTGTTTCCCGGTGTTTCCATGAAGTTTAGTAGAACGTGTCTCTGGATCTTTGTGCGAGACTTTAGACACTACCGCAATTGTAATTTGGCAGGAAGGAAATTAATTTCTTTTTTAGGCAGGGAAATGGTCCCAAATATATGTTAACATCTGAGACTTGAGTTTCAGCAAATGGCTGTTTGCTTCTGTGGCGTCTACTTCAGCATGCCATTGACTTCACAGGACGTATGCTGGGCACTGGAGCTGTACATATGCTGCAGACAACTTTCCTTTGGCTGAAGACTGTGGAAGACTAGACTGGCGTTAACAGCTGCCTGAAGCACAGGTTACAGTAAAGTATATCATGTTCATATCATCATTGCATACCTTGGATTCCACTGTAAGCCTGAAGTCTGGGGGTGAGGACCGTAAATACATTAGCTCGGCATGATGAACAATGTGGATCTGTTCTTCAGTTAAGGGAAAAGAAGAAAGTACTTTTACTCCATCAGTCATATTCTTGAGACTACTATAGTGCAAATCAAGACAGGATGTTTTCCCTTGTCACAGAAAACTTGGAGACATTTCTGTCTGTAACAGATATTACTGATATTCTCAGTACATGTATATCTGAGGCAAGGTTAAGTGTAAATCTTCATTTGCAATCAAACTTAAATAATAATTCATGAGTGTGCTTACAGCTACATCTGCAATAATAGTTCTTTATTATTCATTATGCATTTTGTAGAGTGTTGGCAATTTTCTTAAAGGGGAATAGAAGAAAAGTTGTAGAGTAAAAGATAATTATTAGAAACCCAGGGAAAAGAGAATTTTGGCTTTTATGATGCTTGGACACTGTGGAGAAGAAATGGACCAAAGGCACAGAGAATCAAGGATGAGGGAAAAAAAGGCATGATGCTTTTATGAGCAGAGGACTTGGCAGCAAAAGAAATGTTTCACCTTCCCTAATACTGAATTTTTCATATGGCCAAAATGAGCATAAGGGGAAAAATTAAGCCAGAGGTGGAAATCCTAAGAATGGATCCAAGAGATTCTTCTTTGTTGTGGTTGTTGTTGAAGTTCAATACATAGCTGTAAGATTCATATTTTAAAAAATAATTCATATTTTAAAGTAATTGTATTCACAACTACCAGAAGCAAGTTCAGCATGAACAGAAATGCTGCACTGCTTTCCCTAATAAGGAAAAAAGGGCATAATGTGATGTCTCTGATTGAAAACATGTTCTCTTTTCTCTCTCATTTGCTGTCAAAGTCTAACAAACTTATTTGCATTCAGTTCTCCCAAAATTTCTGATAGTTTTGTCACTTGCAGCCGAACCTCTGTGCCTTGAAACACAGCATTGTCAGCTCATCCAAACAAAGTCTTAGATGCACCATTTACTGTACAAAAATTGTGATTAAATAAACAAATTCTGAAAATAGGGCATTAGGGTGTTTGTTTGCAGTTGGAAATCATCGTTGTTTTTTATCTTACCAGAAAAATTGCCCCGCAAAGCGATTTCCGACCCTTGATTCAGCATGCTGCTTCGGCATCGTTCCCAATCCCCGTTAATCCTGGGCATAAAAACCACCCGAGGCTACTGCGTGCTGCTGCAGAGCACCACACTGTGGGTCAAAGGGACAGCCCTTCTCGCCTTTCTTTACTGCCCTCTATCAAAGAAATAACTTTGAGATGTTGAAAACATTTGGAGTTAATAGAAGAGACCCTACCCCCATGTGCAGAGTGTTTCCAGTGAGCGGCACGGGGCTGTGCAGGTTTCACCTGTGCATTAGCTCATCCGTGGGCAGTTCCAGCAAGGCTCAGAACATGAGGCCCCTCTAGCAGGGCTTGCAAAAGCTAATCCATAAAATGTTTCTGCTAATTGAGTCATGTGCTTGAACATGTGGAAATTAGAAAGTAGCTGAACCTTTTTATCTAATTGCTAAATTGAGCTTTGTGTACTTCAACTGAAAGTCGCAGAGGGGTCCTTCCCACTGCACAACGTAGTTGTTGGCCTGTGTGTGGGCTGAATGGGCAATTTAAAACAGGTATTTATTTAGTGCATTTCTCTGATAGAGTATATTGAGTGTATTCCTTTTCTTTAATTCCCATACTGTACTTCTCTTGTACATCTATCTATATACATTTGTGCATGTTTCAATGATGTTTTAGCATGAGCATCTTGAGGATATTTTTATACAAATGCAGGAGCACAAGTATTGACAGAATGGAATGTTGGGGGAAAAGGAAATACTAATGGACTTTTTTTTTTTCTGTAAATACAAGTAATTTACAGAAAGATCCTCTGTAAATGTTATCAGTTTGTGCTACTGTAACTATTACTATCAAAAGAAGTAGGAACATTGCAGTAGCTCCTGAGGGCACTAGTCATAAATCAAGCCTGTAAGACTTGCTGCAAGAGTATCAGTGGCTCTGGAAAAATGTGTTCTGCTGGGGAACGGGGGAGGCCGCCAGAGATAGCTGCTTGCTCTTTCTGCTTGATTAGACATCCAGACCCTGACGAGTACAGCTGGCCTTGTCATATGCGGCATGCCAAGGCCAAACATGGCTGAGCATGGAGAGCTGTTCTTAACTCATGAAGTATGGCCCTAGTCCTGCGAGGACTGCGAGCACAAGCTTTCTGAGCTGGATGGAAGTATATGAGTAATGTCCAAGTCATCTAGCGGTAGACAAAGAGCTGGATTAAATGTTTAGGTGCCCACATGCAACTTTTTTATCTGTTGACAAATCGCTAAAATTTGAGCAGGAATTAAGGCATTAAATGTGGAAACCCTTTTATAAGCGAAAAAAAAAGAAGGCATTGACATAGTCTGAAACAGAGCTACCCAGAGTCCTGCCAAGGCACCTGGTAGGGCTCAGGCTGGAAGATCAGCCCAAGCACAGATGAAACTACACAGTGAAGCCCCACGCAGTTTCCCAGTGAGTTATCACTGTGCTGCAGCATTACAACTGCAGACAAAAATACCACCCTGCAGCGAGCATGAGATGAGTGAAGCAACACAGTTATTGATGCAATCTTGGAAGTGCCAGCAGTGACCGAGGTTTTTCTTTTGGTTTCTCTGTGGAGAATCTGGGTCTGAGAGACCCTGACATTTAATTCTGAAACTCCCCTTGTGATATTCACGCACTTCCCTAAACTGGATATTGCACAAATTGAAACGAATGTCTGTGCTTCACTGATCATTCTGTGGGAAAATGTGTCTGATAAATAAGTTTACTTCCTTTTTTCCTCTCAATTCCTTCTGTTTGTACCAGATTTTGCATAAACAAAATCCCAAATACCAAATTCCCTTGAAAATATTTTCCCCCCTATAAAACCTTAAATTTCTACTCTTGGCCTCTGATTCCTGTTCAAATGTTGTATGAAGAATTAAGTATCTAAAGTGTTGAAGCTGATAAAGTCAGACTTTGGAACACTGACAGTTTTTGCAGCTGTTTTTGCAGTGCAAGCCTGCGTCCTTTCCGTTTCTACGAAAACACGCTTTATCCTGTTTTATTATGGCTAAACTCCTGCAGATTGTCTGCTTCGGGGAAGTCCTGCCCCGTGACCTGGCAGGAGTCCCCGCCGGCGATAACCCCGTCCCTGCCGGGGGCCCCGGCTAATCGCGCCTCCGCAGCCTGCCGGCCCCCCCGCCCCACGCCCTGCGCAACCACGACATCTGTATTCGCTATTTAACACAGTTATTCTCAACAACAGCTTGTTTCCAATATCTCCTTACGGTGCTGCTGGAGAATGAAGCCTGTCACAGCTTTCCGTGGTTGCTTCGCATTAGCGCAGAGCTGTTTCTGTAAATATGCAGCCTGAAAATACTTGGTTACAAACTCCCATCCGTGCAGAGCTATGACCGGATTTGCAAAAATGTGTGGAAAAAAGAGAAGAAAATTTTCGAGATTTCTTTACTGCTGCTGAAAATGAATCATCTATACATGAAGATTATGAAAACTCAAAAAATGGCAGATTAACATACATCTGAAGAAGAGCTGCATAACAATTATATAAATACTAAGTCTCTACCAAGATCTAAAACATAATTACAGGCTCAATTTTCTGACAGATGAAAGAGATAATTTTCCAGAAATTTCGTTCTGTCTATGCCTCAAAGATACTGAATAAAACATTTTTTGTTTTGTTTTGTTTTGTTTTGTCCTGCTACGTTGCTTCTACTAATCAGGAAAATTCCATATTTTTTCACATTGTCTTAAGTAATACAGTTGCTACCCAGAGAATTATGGCAATAACAAGATATTTCAACCTTGATGACTAGGTAAAATTAAGAATGGATATGGTACAATAATGCAGGTTGTTGCAAGTATAATGAGAAATCTTCTCATGATTTTTAAAAATCTTTACTCTTTTTTGGTTTAAGTTATGCCTTTATGGTAAAGGCCTACTAAAATGTTTTGCTACCACTGCCTTGAGCCTTGTGACTTTGAGCCCAATGTAAGGGAATTTATTTTGGAAGTAAAACTGAAGACAGTCACCTCATTTAAAATGTTTTCTTGAAGGCTTTACATACAACTTTTAAGTGTTAGTTTCCTCCCTCCGAGAGCAAGTGAGGGAGACAGAACAGGATTTCAATCTTTGAATAAATGTAATTACTTGTCACTAAACTTAGGTTTTCCTGAGGATTTTCAGCTTTCTAGGTGCCCATTCTGGCTGTCCCTTTCTCATGTGAACTAGTAGTGCAGCGATCACTAGAATTTTAATTTGATTATTGTATTTTATGCTGCGTTTTGGTTCCTTTTGTGATATTTACTGCAAAAAAAGGTGTCAGTCCAGGTTCTTCATGAAGCAGCAATCAGCCACTCTCAGGTTGGCATTAAATGGCTGTGTGGGCTGGATTCCTGAAACACCTGAGAAGTGTGCTGGTGCCTGATGTTTAAAACGTGTTTATGTATAGCTCTGCTGAGTGTGACAAGGCTCATACGAACTAAAGGACTAAGTGGCATTTCTGAAGTAGTATGGATGCTGCCAGGTCTGAGGATGTAGTGTGACAACATGCAAAGGTACCCAAATTAGAGGCAAACAAGGTCACAATTAGAAAACAAGCCGGTGCTGCAACTGCATTAACCCACCATCCTCCCCAGACTAATTGGCCCTGCTGAGAGTGAGTGTGCTCATTAGCCCGGGAGCAGCGGTAGCCTCATATCCACTGCAAACCAAAGGTACTGTTTTTGACAGGCAGATCTCCACGATGCACAGACGTAGTAATTTGCACAGAGGCTCCTGGTGCAGCATGGCATGGCTGGAGGGGACAGTGCTGCCGGTCCCCGCTGGCTCTGGGTGACACTGAGGCTCCTCAGCACCTGCACTGCCTCAGTGCCTGTACTGCCTCAGTCGGCAGAGGCACGCCTTGGTGGCAGGGTATGCAGCCCTAGAGGGATTCAAGACTTGCTGCTGGCAGATCCTGAGCTGATAAACTCCACCAAGGCTGCCTGGCTTGGCTCCAGCCCTGACTGCAGGAGATCCAGGCAGGAGCAGGAGAGGTGTGGGGCAAGGCAATGGTGGCAGATGTCAGCGAGAGGCTCAGGGCAAGGAGGCAGCAGGAAAGTGCAGAGGAGGGTGTGGAGATAGAGAGGTGACAGTGATGGAACCTGAGTTTAAAAAGTAAAATCTTAGAGGCTTTTCAAAGCAATGAAACCTGTCAGTGAATTTCCAGGAGTACCTGGTGGACTCTGCATGGACTATCAGGCTTCATCTCTGTTCATCAAAACCAAGGCTGGGTTCTTTGGAAAATCTGTCCATGCTGCACTGGGATGGGGTTTTCTGCTCAGCAAAAATATGCTTTGGTAAATCATCTGATCAGGTGGAGAAAGGCAGAAGGTAGTGAAACCTAAGAGATAAAAGGGAAAGGCAAATCTGTTCAGGAATTGGCCTAATCTGACAGTCCACCTGGACACTGGACTTTAAGCTGGGAGGTAAGGCTTAAAGTTGTCTTGGCACAGTACCCGAAAAAAGTGTCGCACAGCTGGGGCTGGTCATCACCTTGACTAGCAGCTCTGTTTCTTCATCAGATGCTTTTAAAAATAAATAATTCCTTCTAAACCGCATCCTAATACATTAGTAAACAGTGTTGGAAACTTTTCAACATAATTTTATCCTGTTGTGGAAGCACATAGTAACCATCCAACTACTAGTAACACATTAGTTTGGGGCTCCTCCTTCTTTGTACTTCTTAATAGAGAACTTTTGAACACCTTAATATCCTTTTTTTTTATGGTATCAGGCTAGAATTTAATTTTTTTTAAAATTAACTAAGCTCTTCACTCCTTTGAATTACATATCTGTTTTAATTTCGCTCTGACGGGTCTTGGGTCTTTTACAGATCGTCCTGTACATCTGGATTGCATCCATGGCCAGGATGAGCCTCTGAAGGCTGAATTCCACAGTTGCCTCTTTCTGCCATACAACCTTTACCTTTAAGGGTTTCCTGATATTCCTTAAAAGCTCTGTGATTTCTCTCAAGTTGTGCTAAACTATTCAGACCCAGTGAATATGCCACTGCTAGAGGTGCAGCCTTGAGACACTGAGCAGAATCTTAGTGTAAATGAGATGCTTGTGCCTGCCTAGGACAACATGCTGCCCTGAATTTCACTTTTACATCGGATGTGATAAAAGGATTTTCCTTTGCGCTTTCGGGGCAATATATTTTGGGCCTTATACTTCGAGACTGATATTGGTGCAAAGGAGACTGTGGGGAGATTTAAGAAATGTAAAAATCTGTTCTATAATATTTCATTTGTCTTTAATACCTGCCTTTTACAACCTGTAAAAATCCTAAATGTTTGTTTTATAAGTCACACTCTCTGTGTAAGAGGTAAAAAACATCTGTAGCACGTTGCAAGACTGTTCTGTCTGTACAGTTGGCTGTATCCAAAGGACAGAAATTGCCACAGCAAGTCTTGGGCAGCATTTACCCCTGCACACTTCGGAACATCCTGCTTTGGTAAATTCAATGAATTTGAATAGGTGAGAATAGGACTTTAGTGCAAAGGGTGCTGCTTTGGCCAAGCATCTGTCCCACATAGAAACAGGAACACAACTGGAAGGTGTGTTTTGGAAAAGACTTGCGCACGTGCTTAGGGCAGCATGTCAGCATGAGTTTCTACCTGCTTAAGAAGTTTTTCCTGCCGTTTTGTAAATTTGCATACAAGTGGTATATGTTTTCTTGGCTGACTCCTAACAGTCATAGTGGTCCCTGGGTGCATTTATTTTTTTGTTCTGGTTTTGTAGGGAACCTTCTGTCTGTTTGTTCATCTCCCTCTCAGTTCTCAGTGACTTCTGGAGCTGTGTATCAGGTTTGATTGAAATTAGCCAGAATTGGGTTTGTTAACTGTAAATTAGGTTATTCCAGTGTCACCACATTCCTACAGTACCTGGAGTTTATGCCATTTAATTTGGCTTGAGACTTCCTCAGTTTCTTACTTTGTCTTGCTCAGATGTGAACATTGCCTGCAGGACCAGCAGCGGTAGTGACTGTTCTGCAGAAAAGATGCTGGTATGTGCTGGAGAGACAAATGGGGAGATCTTTGTTAGAAGAAATGGAGTTGGTATGTGCCCATAGCTAAACCTGCTTAGAGCTGAAGTGCTCTCCTGCAATATAAAGGCAGCACTTTGACTCTGGCCTTTGTAATTCAGGAATTGTCTGGACAGCAGACGCATAACGAGAGTCAAATCACAGTGGAAACCTTGATGCTGGCCAGCCATCTATTCTTGTTAGCTTCTTAGAGCACAGGTGGCGTTTTTCAGCTTAAAATGATGAGATTAATATAGATTCTTTGGCTTCATTTTCAACCAGCAAAAGAGCAATATATTTACCTTGAAAGAAGAAAATGTATTGGCTGTGAAAAATACTCACTGGAGAATCTTGGAAAAAGAAAATTCTGCTCCTTCTTGTTCTTTTATTAAAGGTGGTGAAGCACAAGTTTTCTTGCTGCCCTGTCACACACACAAAAAAAAAAAAAGGGTTTATTTCTAATTTGAAGAGACTATACTTATGCAGAATTTTCTCAGTTAATCTGTCCAGGTACCAGCAAAGGAATTTCATGAGGCTTGAATGCTGTTGGAGTTGAACAGGTAATTTATTTGCATCTGCATGACCTATGTGCACTTTTGTTTTACTCTGACATATTAAATAAACTTTCTTGGAAAGTATGATTAATTGAAAGAGACATCAGGAATCAGGCCTTTAAGAAGGTCTTCTGCAATGGAGCTACACCACAAATGTTTTCCCAAAATGGAACCCCAGAATTTTCAACCAAAAGGAATTGAGTCTTAGACGTCTCAAAGATAGTCTGCTTTCACAGCCTTGCAAAACTTCTTCAGGGAGGCAGATGAAAATAAGCACTCCTCACAGTAAGGCAGATTATACTGTGAAAGCAAATGTGTTAGTGAGTACCAGAGAACTCACACGAGGGTGGAGAGAGCTGCAGGAAATGTTTCAATCGCTGCCTGCACCTTATTACACACATAATAACCCAGCCAAGCACACAAAGCCCTCTGAAATCAACCTTCACATGAGCTGTCATTTAAAAATTCTTCATTTGTCAGACATGCCTTGATCCCTGCTCATAGGCCAGTGAAGCTGAAGCATCCTCTGGAGCACAGATGTGTTACTCTCTTGTATTCTGCTGGCACACATCGAGTACCTGCTCTGTGAGCAGCAGGGAGTGATGACAGGCTGCCCGGGGACCAGCAGCCTGCTGTGCAAACACAGCACGTCTCCTGCATTTTCAGCCCTGTCTCCCCCTCCCTCACCGTATTTTTCCATGGGGTTGCAGCACTGCCACAGTCAGTTAAGCCCAAATGTTTTCTAGCTACCTAGGAATTATTTTAGATCTCCAGGTGACACTGGAAACAATTTGATGAGTTTCCTTTCACAGCAGCTGGCCAGCAGTTTGCTGTTGAAAGTGCCAGGCAATGATTCCTCTTTTTAATCTGCTGTGTAGCTTTGAGATTTGAAGCTTTCTGTTCTCCCCTGAAGGCATTCCTCCCAGGTCCCAGTCTCCCTCTTCCCTCCAGCAGTGGAAGCTATCACTGTACACACTGGGAGCTTTGCCCCTTCCCCACTGCCCTCTGCCCTGTGGGGTTTTGTCTTTGGCCCCAGGCATGGGCATACAGGAGATGTGACATTCTTGCAACACTTCTTAGACAACGTTAAAAGATGGTGACTGGGATCACAGTGAATTAACTTCAGCCTGTGAGCAGTCCATAGTTTGGGTGCAGTTACCTGGGCAAGGACCACAGGCACCTTGAGTTCCAGATTATATTGTTCAAGTTCGTCTCTTCACCTCCGCTTCTCTACTCCTGTGTGTGTTTTGTGTTTGTGCCTCAGGGCAGAGGCATGGCAATGTGAAAAACCTCACAATCTGTAGAAGGGAGAAGGGGTGGTCAAATGAGTAACTGGGTTGGAGGGGAAAGCCAGAAGAGCACTAGCTGATTCGCACACAAATCAGCAGAGTCCACTATCACCCAGCCAGATTACTGAATTATCCATCCTGAACCTGGACAGTTTCCGAATTCTACATTGCAGATTCAGCTTATCTAATTAAATGTGTTTCAGAGGCTTGCCTCACTACTTGCCTTTATTTTGCAAAAAATATAGGAAAAAGAGGCAGCTACCATGCACACCGCAAATCCTGATTCTGCTGTACTTGGGAAGGCTGTGTAACCCTGGCTGATAATTAGTTAAGAGATACCTCTATTGAATAGAAAAGCCAAGAATATATTAAAGACAACGTATTTGTCATCTCTATTTGAGGCTTGGCTGCAGATACCATGTAAGATTGCAGTTATTTCTAGTTACCCCTTTCAGGGAACAGCTCCATGTCCCCTAAAGCCAGGCAGCGGCCCCCTAAGGCAGGATGTTCCTGGAGATTGCCTTAGCTCCTTTCTCATACACCCACCCCTCAACAGAAGCTATTATCTGTATTATCAACAGAAGATATTATCAATATCTTGAGTCAAAAGGCTTTAAGAGAGGTCACAACTGCTGTACATATTCTGTAAGGGTCTTACAGCTCGAAAAAGTGCTCTCATCTCTCTTGGGCTATGCTCAGAAGGGTGGGAGAAGTTAGTGTGGGAAGTTAGAGTGGGAGACTGTGACAGTCCTTTTCCTAAGGTAGGGAAGGCTTGTGCAGACCTCTGTCCTGCATTAGCCAGCTGAGTCTGCAAGCT
The DNA here is from genome assembly GCA_013398015.1 of Oreocharis arfaki. Classification (NCBI taxonomy): domain Eukaryota; kingdom Metazoa; phylum Chordata; class Aves; order Passeriformes; family Paramythiidae; genus Oreocharis; species Oreocharis arfaki. The sequence goes on along the minus strand of VZRR01003976.1, from coordinate 116,051 downwards.
GTATAATGGCTTGCACCTTGCAGAATCTTCAGCAAAGTCGATGGATGTCCCTTGAACATACCCTGTGCCCCTACCAGCAGCAACCTGCACAAACCCCCTCTTTTGCGTTTCTGCATCACCCCTTTACACAGAAATTGGGCTGGTACGCTGTATTCTGAGGAGAGAAAGATTCCATAGTTGTGTTCTCCCAGGAGAAAAAGCACGTTCTTTAAGTATAAAAGCAGATTTATTACATGAGAAAAAATGCAGGGTGCATTTTGTCACTATGTTTTTATTGCCTTCTGATCCAGGGGGAAAATATTTTATTACAGCAGCAGTTGCCAAGTCAACTGCTGCATCCCAGCCATCCCCACGGAGGGGGCAGCATGTCACCTGGTTGTGGGCACAGACACTGAGGGGAATGACAGCTTTTTTTAATCACATATCACCAGTTTTAATACAACTCAGGTTTTCAGCAGTTATTTGCAGGCTGGTTTATGACCTCTTGTGACATTGCTCTGGATTTACTCTAGTTTTTAGTAGGCAAGAACTCACATGTTTCACTATTTTTTATTCTCAACCGCAAGATCTGAAAAGGCACTGAAGGTGGACTCCCAAATTGCCACAGCCTATCCTGTGCCTGCAAGTGATGGCAAAAGGCTTGTCATCCCTTCTTCGTCGTCTTGGAAAGAAATCCTGGTCATTTGGTCATTGCATCCTCTCAGATTTCAGGATGTATTCACCAGGATTTCTGGTACTCTCTCAAACAGGTGATGTGCCTAAGGACTTTTTGAATCCGATGCTGTAGCAGAAAAGCTTGACTGGTCTACCTAAACAATTAATCTTTGAGTTGCAATTTGTAGCAGTAAGGTACAGGCATTTGCTGGAGCTTTACTGTTTACCTTCTTATTTATGACCTTGTCCTCATGCTCACCACTGGAAATTCTCTTGCAGACTCTTCCATATATCAGCCTAAAACAAGTCCTTTAAAAATGACTGTTCTACTTTCTGTTAGCACAACCTGGCCCTGCAAGAGTAAACCTCTTCCATTCCCAGATGACTACAGAGTGTAGCTCCAGGGCCCTCCTGGGAGCTCCCAAAGCATCCAGCTTTAGGATTTGTTGCCTTAGTATCCTTGCTTTGTTCTTTCTTAGCCCAAGCATTGTAGGTGCACCATCATTGCTTCAGCACTGTTTCTGCGCTCACATGTGTTGGCAGATTCACCTGCAGCAGGTGGACTTGGCCCAGGGAATGAGGCACTTCAGTCCTTTCCCTCTGAGCTGTGGGGAAAGGAGTGACAAGGACAGGTATGTCCTGCTAAGCGTTCCGCAGCCACCATAGCTGTGCTGCTCCTGTTCTTGTGTTTGATGAGGTACCAGCAGCAGCAGCAGCAGCAGAAGCAGCAGCGATGTTGTGTTTTCAAGGGGTCCATCCCTTTTCTGGATGAACTGAGGACAGAAATGCAGGGTGATCACTGTCACGTATGGCTCTGAACAGGAGACTGCTGTGATGCTACTAGTAAGCCATTCCCCCACCATCCTGAGCCTTCAGTTTACTTTCCTCACTTATATTGAAAAAAAAATCCCAGACTGTTTTCTTAAACTCAATAATAAATAAATGCAATAAGTTGGGTCTCCTCAATTTCTCCAGAAATCTCCTCTGCATGAACCAGGAGAATAAACTGAGAATTTGTTTTTATCCAACTTCTTTTAGCACTAGAGTTTGTTCAGTATATATTGCTCTGTAGTGAATATGTCTGCTTGTTACCAGATATTTCCTTTCCCTCTCCATATTATAGAAGCAATAATATGAGCTGTAAAAGCACAGCACAGTCTAGTCCTATCTGCTACTAGAGAAAAAAGTTATCCTTGCCCCTGGAGTACAGGCTTTATTCTGGAGCTGAGATAAGTGGGCTTGAGAGAGCTCTGTATGAGCTCTTGTCCTCTATATAAGGAGAAGAAAGGTACAGACAACAGCTTTTGGGCCATATCAGTATCAGAACTGTCAGTACTCAAGCTTGTTTAATTCTCTAGTCTTCTCTTTTTAGTGGTTGTTTTGATTTTAAAGTCACAGAGATCACACAGGGGGATTCCAGATGATGGGCTCCATTGGGAAAATAATCAGCTGTTGCTCTAAGTAGGCATGATTACGCTTTGTTCCAGCAGATACCTGTTTGGGAAAAAAAGTGTGTGCGAGTGCATATACCAAAACACATGAGTGTAGAGTCTGGGAATTAGAGCAGGAAGGGAAGGACCTCATGGATGGTTGGACTTCCTGGCTGTAACAGTCACTTCAAGTCCTATTTTCTCATTAATTGACAAAAGGGAGGAGAGCTTGAGGAAAATGAGGAAAAGTATCCCATCAAGGCATTGGGAGGCCCAGCATTCAAAGAAGTCCTGTGGTCCATAGTGCTGGGAGCAAGTTCTGGTTTGGGTTGGGAATGAAGCAGTGGAATGGCTAAGCGGACAGCACGGCTGCTGACCAGGAAAGAGACTCCTGCCCTTTCTGATTAATTTTAACATTCTGCTCCAAATATTAGAAAGTACATTTACAACAGATGTTTCAAGGGGAGAAACCGCTTTAATCCCTTCCTTCAGGCTAAATAGCTTTACAAAATCCTCCCCAGGGCTTTGATAACCCAGTAAAAATAACAGCTGAGCTACAGATGATCACTAATCTTGCTGTATGTGTTCGATCACAAAATGGATGGATGGCCAGTAATATGTCACATGTAAGGGCTTTTTTGCTTAGATATGTTATGAGTTGCACTTCTAAAATGTCCCGACACAAATTAAGAAATCATATGATTGACTATGTGCTTGGGACATCAAACATCAACCACTTTCAACAACAGCAAGATGAACATAGGATCTACCAGGATAAATTATATGAGAGATGACAGAAGATTGAGTTAATGTGATTTAGGCATCAAAATATTACTCCATAAGAATAGGAATAAATTTACTTCCACATCCCAAATTATATATTCATATTCGGGTCTATTTTGAATGAATGTCCCAATCACTCGAAGCAACAAATTTGGAGTTAGACCAACACTGAGGAGTTTTGAAAATCCCAGCTCTGAAAACTGTTAGAAGACTTGTAAGCAACCAGAGAGATATTATTAACACTTTTTACTTATCTTGCCATACTGGAGGCCTATATCAGGAATTTGAACCTCCTTTGAGCTGGGCATCATGCATAAATTAGAGCAGATTTCTTTAAATTAATATAAAATGCTATGTTTAGAAACTGTTACGTATTAAAAAATACGTGTTTCTTTGTGCCTCCATCTATGTCTGTGCCACTCAGACCTAGTAACCCCTTAAATAGGGATTTTTTAGCTGGAAAATCAGCAGCAGAACAAGATCTCCCAAGAGCCAGGTACAGATTAAACCAATGGCTTTAGGCTCTGCAGCTTCTGGAGTCACACAGCTACATCAGCATCTAAATTGTTTCTAAACTTAGATAATTTTTAAAAAGGGAGTTCAGCTTTTTCTTTTATTTCATTGAGCTTTGCTGATCTATGTTGGTCAATGGCCAGCCAGCTGGAGCAAATAGTCCTTGATCTTGCAGAAGCCATTCTGGGAAGAAAACGAAGGCTCAAGCCTTGGTTGGAGGGATCACGTTAAATGAAGCCAAAACCTGTTGGCATAGCTGTTAATTATAATTTTAATTCTTGGGTTTTTAGAAGGTCAAAGCCTGTGAGATGTCTGCTAACATTGCCTGTCTTTTGCAGAATCTTTGCTTATCTCCAGGCCCCAAATTACTCCATATGTCCCAAAATGTTTGCTTTCAAGATTTCCCAAGTGGACTGGGAAGACAGAGTCTGCTCCTGTCCAGTGCATCAGGCTAGAATTGATTGCAAGAACACAGCCACTACTGTCAGTCCTTCAGCTGCTGGCTGTTCATAGCATTTCTTTACACATGGCCTAAGGAAATTAATGCATCTGGTTTTATTTGGACAACAGTGAAGGAGTTGGATCCTTCCTGCACTAAAAGTGTAACTTCAGGCTTGGTTTAATGCCCTGAAAGGTGATTTCCTCCCTCCCCATCCTGCCATCTCCATCTCTTCCCCATGCTCCCTATAAGAGTATTTTTCCCACATTATCTTCTGCTGTCTCCCTGGGGGTTGCCATGATCCCCAGCCCAGCTGAGACAGTCCCAGCCCAGCAGAGGCAGATAAGCACTAGATAGCACATGGGAGAGCGTGGAGAGGAGAATAGGAGTTCCAATTCTCCTAGTGGAGGGTAGATAATGACAAGGGTGAGACAGAATCTCTTTGCAGAAAGAGGGGGCAAACGGCATGGGCAATTCAGATATTTGAGGGACAAAAACAAAGCTAAAATGATTTTGCTAAGTACTGCAATCCTTCTCAGCTGGTCAGAAGCATCAGTGCAAGGTAGGCAGACTCTAGATAATCCAAAACTTGCAGCATCCATTCGAATGCGGTATGGCAGACTCAGGCACCATGGTGAGCAAAGCAGGACACCAGGAAAGGTCTAAAAGAAAGGTAGATGTGGTCTCTTCATCTTTCCTCGAGGAGAGCAGCAAAAATGTGCTTCCTTATCATTCACAATTTCAGACCTAAATCTAGTCATAGGAATCTGTTTTCTTCATTTTATCTGCTTCTCCCTCTGTCTTCATCCATTCTTTTCCTCTGTAAGCCCAATCTATTGTTCTCACTTGAGATCCAGAGCTGATGGCTTGTTTGCTTTCATTGTCAAGTATTGCTTTCTGTTTCCCTATTGGTATCCTTCACTTGTACTTTGAAACAAAGGCACTATGCAAACAGAAAACAAACCATCCTACAGCAAAGCATTTAAGGCTCTTTTGTGTGTTATCATGAATTGTCTTCTATCACCCCATATTGCTGACTACTTGTGAAACTTAGTACTCTCTGCTATCTACTGGACTTGGGGACCCGGCACCTTTTTTCCAATCACATTAAGGGCTTTTCCAACTAAAAATCTTAATCCCCACATCTTCATGCCAACGTCCAAAGTTTGATGACCAGGTATCAGCATTCCTATAGCCAGGCAGGAGGAGGGCCACCATTTCTGGTCCAAGTACAGCTGACTTTTGATGCTGTTTGGAAAGATCATATGGTTATAAGTTGTGGCACTTACCAGGCCTATACTTCTGTTTTTCTTCTCATGTTCTTTTCTAGATGTGCTTCAGTACTGTGTACATTTTCAGAGGTAAAAAATCTTTCAAGAAATTTTTTTAAAAAAATTTATTTTACAACACTATATGTAGCCCAAGTCTTTTAAAAATCATAGGTTTTTTTTTTAAAAAAATTGAAATCTAAAAACACTTCAAAAAACCCAAAATACAATAATAGACTCCATAGGATGGAGAAATGTACTAGTAATTTGGTTTCTTTTAATTTGAAGATTGTTCTTTCCAAGAACAGGGAGATTTAGAAGAAATGCTGAGGTCATACCAGCATGTACAGAGTGCAGCAGCTGGTGACCACTATTAAAACCATTGGATTATAGATGACCTCTTTGAGTTACAGGTGGGACAGCACTGCTGAGTCTTGGTCCAGGCATGGGGCCTGTTTACAGCAGGCTCTGGACATCATCTCTCAGGACAGCAGCCTTCCAGAGTGTCTGTGATTCTACAATTCTCTGTCTTCTACTGCTCCATATGAGATGGCTCTGCCTGCACTGATTCTACAGGAAGCATTTCCAAGCCCAGTTAATGTGAAAGCCCAGAGATGCTTTCATCTCTGAGAGGCAAAGTACTAATGTGGCCAAAATTATGCTTTACAATAGTAGAAACCTATGTAAATTACTATTATTATTATTATTATTTCGACAATAGTAGAAACCTACCTCCTCTTACTGTCATCCTGTCCAGACTCAGACCTGGTATGGGAGGTGGGTGGTGGGGGTGATTCTTGTCTCCCCTTCCCATCCAGGGTTGGCAGCCTCGCTCATTTTTTTCTGAAGCACGTCGTTATCACTACCTGCATGTTGCTGTCAGCAACTGTGTTCCTACTACTCAAAGAACTGGTCCAGAGCTTCCCTGGATCTCTCTGAAAAGTCTTTCCCCAGCTTTCCTGATTACCTAAAACATTCCTGTGGAGGAGAACTTAATCCAAAAGCATAGTTGCAGGAGGAGACAGAGCCAAATGGACCCTGGACTTGCTCGGCACCTCACTTATTATCCCAAAAGAAAGATTAAAAAGCTATTTAGAACTGTTGAACTGTCTCTTGAAGAGCCATCCTTTCCTAATTAAAGGTATCAGGAAAATATCATTATTTGTCCTTCTGCTGTCATTAGCACTGAGCTCTGCAGGGGGCAGGCTGCCCATAGAGAGATCTTTAGCTCATGCTTCTGTAGACAATATCCCACAGAAAGGTTAACATCGCTTCACTTTTATTGCTCTAAAACTCAGAGGGCTGCAAAACCCAACGTACAGCACAGCTTTGTTTTATCTGAACCCTGCTGCAAACCAGTCCATTAATAAAGTAATTGGGCATAGCCTGAGCAAATTGGAATCAAACATCGCTTATACTTAGCTCCTAATGTGCTCATTCTCTGAGGGCTGTAAGACTGAGCTGCCATGCAGCAGGGCGGGACTCACCAGAAAGGACTACGTTGTGCAGGCTGGACTGCGAGCCAAGATAGCAGCCGCCTCTGTCGAGAAGAGGACAGTTCACTTGCTTGTCTTCGGGGGACTTTGCAGGACAGAAATGCTTTGGTTTGTTATTTACAGAATAAACCACGGAGCAGCTTTCTACTGAAAGGCTCCTTCATATTAGGGCTGGAAGAAAATAGGAAGGAAAAGAAGAAGGAAAGCATGAAAAGCAGGGAAAAACAAGGGTACGGGGAATTATCCTGTCCTGCAGGTCTGCCTCACTCCACTCCGCTGCCTTGGCTTTATTCTGCCGTTTGCTGCCTCCGTGCCTCTCCAGCTCGCGGAGCTGAGGCGATGCGCCTGCAGCGTCTGTCCGCAGGGGCGGGCTGTCAGCGGGGATCTGCTGCTGCCTCAGGACGTGGGAGAGCCGACAGAATCTCCCCACTGAAAGACCAGTAGGGCAGTACCTGAGTTTGCAGGAACTGCTCTTATCGCTGCCAAAACCAGAGTAAAAAAACCCTGCCCCTGAGATGATGGCTGGCAACCGTACCGGCCTAAGGAGTCTTTCAGCATCCCTGTGAATTTGGAAGGTAAGGAGGTGCATGGCTGGGCACCCAGCTCCATGTTCAGACCGAATGTTCAAGCAGCAGCCCCAAGTTAGCTCTGGAAGGTGCTTTCCAGCACCCTAAAACTGCAGCCTGGTCTTTCCCTTTCTCCGAGCCCCAGTCTCAGTCTGAGTCTTAGGCAACGCACACGTGTTCGCCTCCAGCTACGGAGCCCTCCCAGACAAGCCTAGCATCGTCCCTGCCTTACTTGGGACTTAGATCCCATTTGCTTTATATCCTTTCCAGTTCCCCTACAGCTGCAACTCTGGGTTTTCCCTTTCTCTCACCCATTTCATTTGGGAAGTCAGTGATGGGAAGAAAGAAGTCAGTTTTCTCACGGAAAATTAAATATTCATTTCAGACAGCCCTCTTAGTAGCTGCAGAAAGAGCAGCAGAGGGCACTGGGTCATTGACCTTTTGCCTGTTCTGTAGATTTTACTGCTCAGTCTTATAAACATATTAACTTGGCACTGAGACATAGGAAATCTCACAGAGAGTATGGGGAGACTGAGGTCAGCACAGGTGAGGAAGTTAACTCGGAAATGCAAAATTGACTTTTGTGACGTATTGGTGGCTTCCAGAACATCTCCATCTGAAACTGCTTGGTCAGTTTGAGCCAAGAGACTTAAATTACAGAGTAGGGCTTGGAAATTAGGAGAAAGAAAGGAGATACAACCACTATAACAAGGATTTTGCAGGCTAAGGGAAATAAATACTTGAACATTAAAACCCTTCCAAAATAAACCCAAAGTCCTGGGGTTTCAAGCCTTCCCCAGGTTTAAACACTTTTAGGTAGCAAGGCTAAAACTGTAGCAGTGACCCACAGGTTTCTTCAGTCTTTGTGTTCATGTACTTTCATCCTGAAAAGGAAGTTTCTGGCTCTCACAGCAGATCTCTGCTCAGCTTTCTTAGCCATTTCTTTTCAGAAACCTTTTGTTCTTTCTGAAGGCGACAGTCAATAGTTACCTAATACTGCAGAGACCTACTTCTTGTCATAAAATAAAATAAAATAGTATTGGCAATTGCACCTAAATAAGAAGTTATAAAATCAGGAGGAAAAGAAAATCAGTACATTTATTTGGATACAATGGAAAGGTTTAAAAGGAAAACTCGAATCTATGTATAAAATATTCTGGTGCCTAGTCCTGCAGTGTAATGTGGTGCATGCATCTATTGATCACCTGCTGGAGAGCTGCGGAGCTGTGTCCTTAAAAAAATGGAATTTTCTCTCCTTTCAGATAATGAACAGCTTCCAGGATGGAGCTGTGACCCAGAGGTTTAGAGGTTGGTACAGGATTAGGAAAAAATTATTGACTCGGAAGGGAAAGGAAAGGAATGTGTCTGGGGAAGAAAATGGCCTGTAAAAGCTGTACAAAAGCATAGTCAATTAGCTGCTGGAATGACTAATTTCCATGTGGGTGGATCTGAGCAGACTGCAGAAACCTGTGTTAAGCCCCAAGGTTCTGCTCCCAGCAAGTGGGAGAGGTACCTCAGCAAGGGACCCAGAAGCGTGAGCACATCTGCTGGGAAGCTTTATGACACAGTCAACAGGGAAGCTCTGAACCTCCCCTGGGATCAGTCATGAACCCTTTGTAGCAAAATAATGACCTTGATCCTTCCCTCCAGGTACCTGAGCAGGAGTCAGCTTTTCTTTTGATTGTTTGTTTGTTTGTTTGTTTTTAATCTAAGAGCTTCTCTGAGCACTGCTGAGTGATTAAGTCGGGGGACATGTGCCAGCAGGACTTTCACTCTGCTGGTGGTGGGCTGAGCATCACCTGCTGTTTCACAGGGCAGGAGGAGGAGGTGTTCCCTCAGGGAAGAAGATGAAAGTAAGAAGGAGGAGGGGGAAAAGGAAAAGAGGGAAGAGAAAATGATGGAGGAGATGCTCTCTCTCTTCCTCTGCTGGCACCTTTTCAGCCTGTTGCAGAGAACACTGCCCAAGAGAGAAGACCAGAGCATACTTTTACTGTTCAATGGTTTGGGAACTCACCTGGCAAGAAACATATTTTCAATTATGCCAGTTGTGTGTTTTGTATGTGTTACTGACTAAAATAGAGGATGTGCCCTTACCGTGTCTCTGGGACACGGACACCTCCCGGACTGGCCATATACTCCATCTACCAGGCTACAGAGATGTGCTGCTTCTCAAGAACCCTTTTTCAGGCCTCCTCAGCCTCACGAGCCTCTGACATGATGGAGGAGTCAGTGTCAGGTGCCCTGGGGCTCCTGCTATTTGGTGCACGCAGCTGGCGTGGGTGGGTTTCACTCAAGGAAAGGTTTGAACACAATTTCTCAGCTCTTACAAGAGCATTTCGCAGTGAGACTGTTACATAAAAGAGAGGTAACATCTTCTCCTCCTCCTCTGCCCATCTTTTGTAAGGAAACCAGCAGCTAAAACGTATTTTGTGAAGAGCTTGATCTTGACACTCCAGATCAGGTGTTGAAAGTGCACAGTTGCTAGTGTAGGATACTCAGAGGGTTTGGGGAAAGAAATATCCCAGTTATCAGTCCCAAACTGGGGTTACTGGGGAGATAAACAGTGTGCTTGACTGGGTGATATATTTTTTTCAATGAGTGTCAGTGAACTTAAAGGTAAAATAACAAGGAATGTTCCCAGCCAAACTGCAGCATAAGTGGCCATGAGTGACTTAAGGGTTAGGTAACACTGTGCCTGTTTTCTCCTGTATACACACTCAGAAATCAGATTTCAATATGTCATTTTAAAAATTGAAGAGTCTTGACAGCAGCCCACTAGATTTCAAAATGGCAACTGCAGGAGTATCTTAATCTATAGAACTGACCTGAGGTTGATATGAATTTGTATTTTTTCTGTATTGTAAAAATACCTATTGGCTGATTTGCTGCTTAGCTGACTTTCTCACCTCTGCCTTTAAGACTTGTTTAATTTGGAACTCATCACAAATGATGATTTCCCGTATTGTCATTTGCTGGTAATAGATTCCTTTTTTTTCCTTTTTTTTCCCTTTCAGATAGCTGAGTCAAACGTGCACAAGCCACAACTGTTAGCTTATATATTCCAAGCTGCCTTTTATGTTGTCTTTTCCCTTCTCTTACAGCTGCCTATACGGTTTCTTAAATTATCTCATTGTACATAATATGTTGAGGCCTAAAAGTTGAGATTAAATGGCAGGTATAAAACCAGGTCTACCATCTCTATAGCTTGAACCTTGAATTACAAAAGTTTACTGAGGGAAGGAAGTACACAGAATATTCTGGGTAAACTGCAGGTTCATAGTGAAAATTAATAACACTGGGAAAGAAAATTAATGGATTCAAAGATACTGAAGTGACTCTGTTCAGATGCTTTTAGGTTAAATAATATATTCTGAAAAGTCACTTTTGTTCTATGGCAAGGTGGGAGCTATATGTTAATTTCTTTTATTCCTGGATCATTTTCTCTCTGAGGTGTCATCAAGTCGAGTTTTCAGTACTACATTGAAATGAATATTCATCACAGAGTTACAGCTTTTGAAAAATCTGTAGGGAAAAAGAAAAAAAAAACCAAACCCCCTTTTCTTCTCCCTCTTCATGCAGCTCTGAACATGCACAGCTCCCTTGGGTTAGCAAAGCAGTACACAGCATCCATGTGGTTCTGGGCACAGGCTTTGAGCTCTCCAGGTGTCCCCTCATGTGGGGCCAAGGGCTCTGAAAAGAACCAACACAAATGTAAGAGTTTGCAGGGTTGGGGGCCGCAGGAACAACCTGAACAGTAGCCCTGGTACTCCCCCAGGGAGATGAAGGTGCTTGAGCTCATCATGGTCAGTCAGGACCCCTTTTGGGAGGTGGAGCTGTTACAAAGCAGCTTTAGGCTGCTGTGAACAGTCCTCCAGCACTGAAAAAACCTACAGATTATCCGGAAAATGGACAAAATGGTATTAATGGGGGGGTGAAATGGCGTGGTTATTGGACTGGGGGCAGGAAGTTTAGGAAATAAGAGTGAAATGTGGGGTATGTCACAGCTTTCACTGCTCAATAATGTGGGTTTTAAAATCTGATAGATAAAATTGATTAACAAGGTGAGTCCCTTAGCTCACAAGACAGGTGGAGCTTTTCACCAACGTTCTTTTTAAGAGCTATGTTTTAAAAGCAATTTCAATGCTGTGGAGAACAGCACTGCAATAAATTTCACAGGGGGTTTGCAACGTACAAGTAAGGAGAAACTCTTTCACAAGGGTGAGACTGGGCTGGTGCAGCTAAACCTTTCCAAAAGCACAAGAAATGCAGCCTCTGCCTGGCCCTCGGCTCCTGCTGCTTCCACTGCAATCAGTGAAATGCCCTCCATGGGACATACAGTATTTGTCCAGACATAAAATTGCCGTTTTATTGACATAAAATGATGTTATGAACACTTCTGATCTTTTTTCCTAATCTTAACACTGATTATTTTCATTCTTTCTGAATAATGATGCATGGACTTTTGGGCTCAATGAATATTAAAAAGGCTGCATTTAGTGCCACATAGTGGTAAGAATAATAAATTTCAGTGAGGATGGTTATTCTGAAGCAATGCAGAACATTAGATGTTAAAGCTAAACTTGTAAAAGTAAAAATACATTTAAAAAAAAATTAGGATATATACTTATATATATATAAAATTTTTGATGTGTATCACCAAGATTTCCATGTCTGAAGATGGTTTATACCACTAGCTAGCTAGATGAGCAGTGTAGGAAATTTGGGCTGTATTTAGAATTAGCTTGCTTTGCAACAAGAAGAGAATTTTGTTAATTTATAGCCTTGACAAAATAGTGAGGGATGTGATAGTGGAATCTGCCCTTGCAAGTGGTGAGCTGCACAGCAGCCACAGGGCAGAGCCGTGCTGGATTAGAGCTGCAAAGATATCTCAAAAAACGGAAATAATATGGAGCAGTCTCTGAAGAAAAGGCTAATTTGGGATCCCTGGCTTGGGAAGACTTCTGCACATTTTGGTGAGTAGTTTTCTTGCTCACGTAATGCAGAAAAAGACTACTGTTGTCAGTAACACAGGTAGTGGTACTTCTGCAAGTGTAATGGATGTGTTGCAATTTATCTCCAGCCATCCAGCACCAGAGCAAGCTGGATGAAACAACACCTGTAATGGTTAAAACAGGCTCAACTAAACTAATAAGACCCAGTTTTCCCATTGAGTTCCCCAAAAGATGAATGCACCTAAACAGTGTATGTTTGTATAGGGATACAAATGGGCCAAACCTGCGGTGTAACTTCAGATTGAGGAAACACAGTGAAACCGAGCTCTCATTCCAGGCACGCAGCTGTGGTCAGTCAGCTCATTGTGCCAGACTCCAGCAGGAAGGGGAAAACGTTTATGGGTTAAAGGAGAGCTCTTCACCTACAGAGCTCTTGTTCCTGCTTTTGCTATACTTCACGATTTTCCAGGGGCTCCAGAGCATGCAGGGAGTTGTGGCACCTCTATCTGCACAGCACATTTGCACGTGCAGTAGGACAGGGAAATATTTGGCTTCTGGCATAAGATAGGAATAGTACCAAACAGTACTGTTGTGTAGATAAAGGAACTAAATTTAATGTTTTTGCAGTTTGTGTTGGGATGCTCACCTGCAAAGTGCTTCAAAATACATATTTGATTCTTTACACAGTCTTGCTCCAGTTGGATGTCTGTTCCTCTGAAAGTAAATTCTTCCGCTTCCCCATACAGATGTTTTGCAGGTAAGGAAGCAACAATTGCTGCCATTTTTGCTTCAGGCAAAAATATTATGGCACACTATTTGGGACGGTATTTAAATTTATTTTAAAGTAATATCAATATATTGGTACAAAAGTCTTACAGTGCCATAGAAAATAAATCTGTGATCTGGGTGAGATGGCTCACTGGCATGATGCAGACCTCAAGTAAGTGAGGAACAAGAAAAACAGTCTCTGAACTAAGCAATAATTGTGAAAAAGTACGCTAGTAATTGACCAATCAGAGAAGCAGAACAAAACTGCACAGAATCCTCCATGCTGAAAAAAACCTCGAAAGGTGTTTGAGGTTGTTTCAATGTTTTAACCATGAAGGAACCCCCAAGGCAGCCCTGCAACAACCACACAGCTGAGGGTACCGGCAGGCTCAAAGGTAGTGCCAGTGAGGCCTGTCCTTACAGCTGTGGCGGCACACATGTGGATTTGGGCTGTATCCCAGAGATGCTGATGTATGAAAACAGCCTCCAGATGATTCATGACTCCAGCAGCACTTGTTCTTGTGCAGTTGCTGCACTGCAATGAATACTGAGCCTATTGGCTGAGAAAAGAATTTTAAAACCAGAGAAAGGGAGAAACTACTCAGTGTGAGTAATGGGAGCCATTGAACCCAGGCCGTTCCACAAATGAGAAGAAATTAGCATTCAGGATAGGGAATTAAGCTCAGTAGGGTTTATTTTTACAGTTCAGCATGCTGGCAAACTTCATGGCAGTACATGGAAGGACCGAAGGGATCACTAGCATATCACTAGCATATGGAGCACAGGCAAAGACAGTTTATGTGAGTAGTTTGACAACTATTTCGCTGCATTCTGCTCAAAATATTTGTGACAGCAGCAAGTCAGAGCTGCCACAAAGATGACAAATTCTTTGAAGTCCACTTGGGAATCTCCATTTTCATCCAGGTTCTTGAAGACCTTATCAATAGCATCCTTGTCCTTCCCAGACTGCAAAAGAAAAAGAGCAGGTTGATATGAGAAGATGCACGACCCCAATGCAGCAACACCTCCACCCACACTCCAAGCAAGGTCCTTGATGGGGCTCTAGGCACTTGCTAAGGTCTCATGTCTTCCCACTGTCTGCACAGCAGCAGCAAGTACCCAAAGCATTTTTATTACACCTGAGAGCTGCAGTCATGCACTGTCACAGAGAGGCATGTTTGCTACATTTAAAACAGCATTTATCACCATTAAAGCTGTGTAACGCAAAGCCCTGGGGACACTACCCAGATGAATTAAATGCCATGAGTTCCCCATCCACTCCCCTGGAAAGGCTCAGCTGGAGCTCAGGCAGTTTGCAGTTTTGCAAAATGATGCTTTCCTGAGGCAAATGTCAAATTTAGGCTTCACTGAATACCTCCACCCCAGAAAAGATGCAAACAGCCTCAAGAGTGCTTCGAGTGCTGCCACTGGCCTTATGGCCCAGCAGAAGCTGCTCACAGGAGCTGGTGGCTGGGAAGGTGCCTCCTGAAGCCTGCGGGATGCTGAGCTTGAGTTACCAGAGCAAATCTTTTTCTAAGTTGTCATTATTCTTCTAAGTTGCCATTAATCTGATGGAATGACTGAACACAGTCATCAGTCACAGCTGGCACAGCTTCATGAGAGAGAAGTCCTGCTTATCAAAACCGATTTCCTTTTATAACAAAGTAACCCACCTAGGTGATCAAGGGAAGACAGTTCATGTCATCTGTTTGGATTTCAGTAAAGCTTTCAATACTGTCTGTCACAGGATGCTTTCTGGACAAAATGCCCAGCACACAGCTGGAAAAACACACCATATGATGGGTGAGCAACTGGCTTGTGGGTGGGGCAGACAGTGTTATAATGAATGGGGTGGCCTCAGACTGGGGGCCTGTCACTAGTGGAGTTCCATGGGGTTCCATCCTCGTCCCTCTGCTCTTCAACATTTTCATAAATGGCTGGGGCATGGAACCGGAAGGGATACTGAGCAAGTTTGCAGATGATACAAAACTGAGAGGGGCTGCTCACTCTGTGCTGTGAAGGCACAGAGGCCCTGCAGAGAGACCTCGACAAATGAGAAGGCTGGGCAATCATCAGTCATATGAAGGGAACAAAGAAAAGTGCCAGATTCTGCACCCAGGATGGGGCAACCCTGGGTGCACAGACAGCCTGGGGAATGAGATGCTGAAAAGCAGCACCATGGAAAGGGACCTGGGGGCCCTGGTCAAGAGAAAGTTGAATGTGAGTCAGCAGTGCCCTGGCAGCCAGGAGGGTGAACCCTGTCTTGGGGGCATCAGGCACAGCATCGCCAGCAGGGCAAGCAAGGGTCTGCTCTGCCCTGGGGCAGCCTCACCTTGAGTCTTGGGGGCAGTTCTGGGTGCCACAATACAGAAAAGACATTAAACTACTAGAGAGTTTCCAAAGGAGGGCGACAAAGATGGTGAAGGGCCTTGAGGGGAAGCCGTGTGAGGAGCGGCTGAGGTCACTTGGTCTGTTCAGCCTGCAGGAGACTGAGGGGAGACCTCATTGCAGTTTCAACTTCCTCAAGAGGGCAAGAGGAGAGCAGGCACTGATCTCTGCTCTGTAGTGACAGTGACAGGACCCCAGGGAATGGCCTGAAGTTGTGTCAGGAGAGGTTTAGACTGGATATTAGAGAAAGATTTGTCACTCAGAGGGTGTTTGGGCACTGGAACAGGCTCCACAAGGAAGTGGTCACAGCTCCAAACCTGACAGAGTTCAAGAAGAGTTTGGACAATGCTCTCAGGCACGAGGTATGACTCTTGGGAATAGTGCTGTGCAGGGCCAGAGGTTTTACTGAATGATCTTTGTGAGTCCCTTCCGACTCTGCATGTTCTGTGATTCTGTGAACAAGTACATCTCAAGGCTGGTGTTAAGCAATGAGTCATCAAACTAAAAAGTTATTGTTTGGGTTTTCGGTTTTGGTTTTTTTTGTTTTTTTGGTTTTTTCATTTTGCCAAAATACATATACAAAAAAAGGAAGTTATTTTCTAAAGTAGCTTACAGGAGGGATTTTTGGCTCTGATGATCTACAGGGATTCTAGAAGCTGCAATTTTAACAATTAACAGGAGATGGCAGTACAGAACTGTTTAAGCTAGGAAACACGCATGGCTTTTCTTGAAGGTAAAAAAAGAGTCTGGTATTATAATAGAAAGAAATTATAAATATTATATTGTAAAAATTATAAATATTATATTGTGAAATGTCCACAAAGTTAAAATAAATATTTAAATAATTGATTTTAATAATTTAAATAGTATTTAAATAGTAACAATAATAATTTAAATCTAAAAGCAATTTTTGATCATGATCTAACTAACTAAATTTCTTATTCTGCAATTTAATGTATCACTTTTAATACAGTGCCTTTAAAATCACTAAAAATGAACCAGTTTGCTAGATTTGACTGATGAATATGTCTGGAAGGTTTTATACATTTTCACTCTGTAAATAACAGTGTTTTAATTTTACAAATGAATATTTAAAATTATTTAGTGAACCATATGAACTAGTTTTAGCTTCTGAATTATTTCTGAAATGCGCAAGTGGGAATTGGTTTTGGAAACTCTTTACAATTGAGTCCAGCCCTTCAGTCCTGTGGTATTTCTGCCTGTTTGATTCAAGACCTTTCCAGGCAGTTGTGAGCTGTGTTAGCTATAACCAATTCTAAGGCCAAAATGATACATGGGTGTTTAAAAAACACTATTTCCCAGAATTTCTTGCAAATAAAAAAATATGGATATAAATGGCAGGAAAATGCAGGTAGAACTTTTTTCTTAAGTCAGACTTACATTCTCCATTTTTTTCTTGCAATTATCAGTCTGGCAGGACAGGAACAGGGAACGTTGTGTGTTTAAATTTATTTAAAACACTGGCATAAAAGTGCGTTTTCTTTTTTTTTTCCCTAGAGAAAGTAAAGCAGGAAAGGGAGATGGAGACTGGAATGTAAGAGGACAATAAGCTAATTATCTTCCTGGAAAATTCCAGTTTTTCTACCAGTTGCAGGAAATAAGTAGAGCCAGTAGGAGCAGCTGTGGGGAACTGGAAAAAGTGGTGCCTGTCCACTAAACACAGCCAGGACAGGCCTCCTAGCATCATCCCATTTGGTAGCTGCCTAGTGCAGTGCCTCTCCAGTCTTATTTAGACCAAATGAGGAGTGTCTGGGGGATTTCCACACCCTCATAGAATTGTGGTTTTGTTGCTGGTTTAGTTTCTCTTTCCATGGAAGTGCTGTGGGTACCACACAGCTCCATGCTTAGGAGCCAGACCCTTCTGTGATGCTGTTGGGTCACAAGCACTGATCTGTCTTACAAAGCTTTCTAAGAACCATTGGAATCTATCCCCCTTGAGCCACCCAGGTCCTTATTCTGAATATTGCAGCTCTTTGATTTGTGAGACCTAACTCCAGCAGGCGTGGATTTCATATGGATAATTCATATAGCTTGCATGGAAAGATACCAAATTGTATCAAGTTCCTTGGCTGCAGTGCCCTGAAATAGTTGTTAAAAAACTGAACTATGCTGGACACGAAAATTGAGAGTGAGGCAAGAAGCATTTGATTCTAGACTTTTGCCATTAAGAACAGTAAATGTACAAATGGGGAAACATTACTCCAGTGTGGATAGAAGAATTTATTTAAAGGTATTTTCTGGATTTTTGATGAAGGGAAACAAATAAATTTTAAAAACAATTGAAAATGAAAAGTATTTTTCTCGCTAACAGCTAAAGCTTTCACTAGAACAGATTAAGCCCTTTGAATACCTACTTAAATGCACTTTATGATTACATAAAAATCTATGATGTAAAATATATTTCCAGGTCTTTCTTTTGCTATGAAAGACAAATACCAAACACTTTGCTCTGGATTAGTCTGTTATTCTGGTTTATGCATCATTTTGATGAGCATACTGAGTACGTAGTATAAATACCTTAAGAAGGAAAGTGTGTGAACACTTAGAGACATTCCCCATCTGCAATCAAGATCTTCAATTGCTGACAGCACAACTACCTTCACCTCAGTTGTGACATGAAGTGAGATGATGAATCCAGGGATAAACAGGAGTAAGTGAATTCTGAAGTTGAAACCCAATTTGTTTCAAAGTCATTGTCCTGATAACTCAAGTGATGAATTTAGCAAACAGGGAAAAACCCTGCATATTAAAATAAGTTTTACACAGTTTGTGTAAAACCTTCTTTAAATTGTGTATTTTCCTACAAACGATTGGATATTTTTGGATGTAATTTCCCTAAAAATGTACTAAAAACTGTTTCTGCAGGCTGCTCTCGCACCTGCTACACGGAAAACGGCGCCACGCTGTTCTCTTACCGCAAGGAAATTTGGGAGCTCCTTTTCCAGGAGGGTCTTTAGTTCTGCTTTGCTGAGGGTTTGCCTGTTGCCATCAGTCCTTGCATACTGGTCAAAGACAGCAATGGTCATTCCCATGGCAGTTTCCAGCTGAGACATGTTGCTGCTGGAGCCTGGCTTTTTCCCGAACACTCACAGCCTCGGGGCTCTCTTGGAGGATGGAGCCTGCTCTTTTCCTGGGGTTCTTTATGAATCTGTCCCCTGCAATCAATGGCTGCACACCCAGGGGACAGTTATCCCTTAGCAAACACCTTTATCTGGAGTACACACCTCGGTGCCAACACCTATTCAAAACTCAGGCTTTATCACCCTGGTGTGACTGGTACAACCAGTTGCTCACCAGTATAAACCAGCCTCTCCTTCAGGGTACACAGGGTGACTAACACACGAAAATCAGATTTTGTTACTGACTCTTTGCTCAAGATTAGTTCTTTCAAATATCCCTATGGGAGCAGAGGGTTGGCAGCCTAGTTTCGGTGCAGTATCAGCCTGCTCAGGAGGAAGAGGAGCATCTCACCTCTCTCTCACTACCATAGTTAGGGACTGTGAGGGGCTGCAGGCTTGGACTGCCCTATCTACCTTGTTACAGACCACAGGGACCACTAGCACACACTTGGGATGGGATTCTCTGGATCAGAAGTAGAGATCTGCCATGCAGACAGCTAACAGTGCTCCTGGGCTTGTGCCCAGTCCATAGTGGATGTCACAAACAGGTCCTATGAACCAGCATCTCTCCAGGGCCAGCAAAGGGAGCTCTGCATCTGTCCAAGGCTGGGAAAGGGAGCCTTGCAGAGCTGCTCCATAAAGAACTTGCTCAGGTAGAGATATCTGAAGCAATAAACCTGATACTTGAGCAAACAGCCGGTATCAAAAGCCATCTTCATCTGCAGTAAAATAACTTGCTATTTACTTTATGCAGCACAAATTTTGCAATGAAATGACTTGTAATGAAAACAAAAGGTCACTCTTAAGTCTTATGTTCCTCTATGACCTCTGATGAACTTTGTGGTTTGCTTATAAACCAAGGTCCCCCATGATTAGACACCAAACTGGCTGGACTCACACCTACACAGAGCAGAGCTCTTCGAGGGTCTGTGCTGGGAGCTGGGTGGCACCTGGACAGTGGGAGCCCAGCTGGTGGGAGCTCATCAGCTGCAGCCATGCTGAATTTTGTACAAATGATGTTTTCTGGCCAAGCACAGGGTGACTTGGTCTCTGTCAAACTCCAGGTGCCTACACCAGACCTGGAGGAGCTCATTTGAGGTAACATCTAGAGTATGTAGAATGGACACACTGAGCAAATTATTTGAGAAAAAAATTATATTTTGCACCTATCAAAACTAAGGCATCATGCATGAATAAGGTCAATAGACTCCAGGGAGCAGTGTTCTCTGTAGAAGACCCTGACTGTGGATTCCCAAAATTAAACCTGAGTTCGGATGTCTTTGGACATCCTTGAAGATGCTTGCAGATAATTTTCCACTCATAATATACTATAAAAAAGCTAGCAAAAATTGGGTTTTAATTAAGCAAAACTTTAGAAATAAACTCCTTTCTCACAAATGCCTATTGCCACCTGTTCCCCCGGCAAAATCGGTCCTCTGACATCAACAATACCTCAGAGCAAGACTACACATCACATGTATGTGGAAATCTAGAACTGTTCTGGAACAAAGCCCCTATGATTTTCTGTCTTACATTTTCCGACAAGTGATTTTGCATTTCCCAAAAAATCACAGCAGCACCTCAGTCTGTATACTTTATTCAAAAAGTTCGTGTGAATTATTTGTTCCTGACTTCAACTTTATAACATAGTTGCAACTGATTTGCATTACAGGGATAAGGGTTTTAGGTAAAGTTTGAAATTTTTACATTAAAGTGCATGTTGAAACCTGTGGGGTTTCTTCGGAAGAAGGAACAAGAATAGAGCAAACAGCTGGCCCTTGTCAGCTATGAACATCATCTGGTGTTTGCACACACACACACACAGTGGCAGCCACCGGTGTGTCAAGTGCCAGGAACTTTTCTTTGTCCTTTTCTGACTTGTGTCTGTAACATGAATATTAAACATGGCCAGTAAAGAAAAAACAATTTCTCCCTCTGAAGGAAAAAAAAAAACAAAAACTTTGTGCATTCTTATGACTTTGAATCATGAGAATCAGTGCTAGCTATACAGAAGCAAAAAAATGTTCCCAAAGGAGCAGAGAGGGAGATCAGCTTCAGTCAACAGGATATGTCAGTATGTCCACAACTCTGTCATGTAACCTGGCAGAAGAAGTGTTCTCACACATTTTCCTCCACAAACATAGATGACTCACAATTTTTGATGGTGTGGCTGCAAAAGTGCTAAAACACAGAATAAACCACAGGACTTGTATTTCTCCTAACTGAAAGATCACCATGGTAGTGCTGCCTGGTTGAGTTTCTTTATTTTTGATGTGTATTTTATCTGTATTCATGCATGTGCACACACATCAGTACTTCTCAGAGTTTTCAATTCACACTTTTTGTACTGTTTAAATATTTTCTTATGGTTTGTTTGTCATTAAAAATAGCAGCTTTGCAAAAAAAGCACAGACTATTACAGACTATTACAGTTGTTTGCAAAACCAAAACAGAGTACAAATAGAAGGCCCACATAGGAGAGCAGGCAGTGTTTTGATGCCAACCCATCTGTCCCAACCCTAGTGAGAGAAGCCATTTTCTGTAGGTTTGTTTAAATTTTGTATTACAATTGTAATGTAAGTAATGTTCATGATTTGTTTCTTTCAGGTTTCTTTCATTGAAGAATGGTATAGGCAACTGTTTGGATGTCCATTCACTGAGAGTTTGTACAGAATTAGGTCTTGCTGTTCCTAATTGGGACCGAAAGTTTAAATTATATATGTGATACAAATGTGGACTGTCACACGCATAATTTTCAAAACCCATCCCGATGTACTCAAATTTTACAGCATTTGGTCAGATATTCAGGCTTACATGAGGTTCGTGTGACTCTGTGCTGATATTGTCTTAGAGAATAAGTTTTATTCCATGCTCTTTGCAGCAGTGCCTATTTTGGAAAAATCTGAACAAATAGATATATCAATTCTACTGTAAAGGCCCATTTGTATCACAGCCAGATGAATAGATGAAATGGGATAGCTGAAATGGTAAACTTCTATTAGAAGTTTCCATCCCTTACAGCTTATCTTATTCCTAAAGGTGCAGGAAGCTACATGAGAAGGACTTTTTGACAATTTCTACAAATCTGTTACATATCTGGATGGAAGAGGCACAGGAGGAAGAAAACATAACCTGAAATGATGAACTTGTTATTTTTCTTGTTTCTTGGCAGCAGTATGAAAAGCAATTTGTTTTTCTCTTAGCAAGAGAGTAACACCTGAACAATAAACAAACATTTCATTTTCCACATTGAGATAAAATTATCAACTCCCCCCAAATGTTCCAGTGTCCTGGATAGTCTGTTGAACTTCAAATATCAACACACTTTATTTACTTTGCACTGCTTCTCAAAATTTTCTCTGAGTCTGGTTAACACTATTTAAAGGTCATTTCATTTCATCACCATTCATACATGGTGAATTTATTTACGTCTAGTGAGCAAATGATGCAATTACCACATTGCTTTGCAAAACAAAGAAAAAAGATCAGACTAAACAGACACTGGTGGGGCACAGGCAGAAGAGAAGTTCGTACAAGCACAGTGCGCTGTTCAGTGGCACACTGAATAGGTTCTGTTAATTACAGACAGGTTTTCATTGTTTTATTATCATTTACTTCTCAGAATATCCTTAAAATGTATTTCAAAAATGCAAATACTATGTTCACACACCATTTCAGTGAAGTTTAAAGGCAGGTAAAATGGAGAAGACCATGGTCAGCTAACTGGTTCTGTGATTTCCTGAGCTGAGAGCTGGAGTAACAGCACTGTCATCTGGCAAAGCTGTGCCGTGGGAAACACACTTCCAGCACTGCATATTGACTCTAATCAAACACATTTATTAGTGCACAAGACATACCCACATTAGACTGTAAAATCAATGAATATATTTACAGCCAATAAATTAATATTTGCAGGGTAAATACTTCTGTCTAGTTTTCAATCCTTGTTTGAATAATTTCCTGGATGCCATTCTTTTCAGGGCTCTTTTATACTTCAGTTTAAGGTTCTTGATATTAAGTCTTCCAAGAATACTTTTTTTTTTAGTTGTAATGACAGAAAAAGAGGTCACACCCTAAGGTAACTGAATGTTGTCCACATGAGTGCTGTAGTTTCTAAATCCATGATTCCCCAGCCAGTCTCACACCAGCAGCCCAAGTGACATTTTGTCTACTTTAACACATATGTAAAATCCCACTCAGATATCAGCCAATCCTGCTGAACTGTGGTGAGCATAGTAAAAAGCTGGTCTATGGCATGGTCAGAAAGAATTGGAAAAAAAAAAAAGAAGAGGGAAAGGAAAAGAAAAACAAAGAGAAAAAGAAAAAGAAAAAGAAAAAGAAAAAGAAAAAGAAAAAGAAAAAGAAAAAGAAAAAGAAAAAGAAAAAAATCAGAAAGGGTCAGAAAGAGCTGTGAGGGAGGATGGTTCTGAAACACTTAAAGCAACTGAGTAAACCTTTTAAAGGAAGCTCCTATAGAGCTCCTATAGAGAGGTAAGGACATGCAAAAATGGATAAGCCAATTCCAAGAAAGCTTTCAAGAGACTTCTGTATTCAGGGAGGAATATTTTGGCCCTGTTAAGCTGTCATGCTTAAGCATGAATTGAGCAATGCACTTTTTCTTTCATTGTACAGAAACATTTCCTGAGAGGAAGGAATCCCTAAGAGAAAATTGTCTACTGTTGAGCGTCCATGCAGAAAACACATCAAAGAAACCCTATGCATTCCCCTTTAAAAAAACCTTTTTTTTTTCATTTTGAAATATTAATGTATGTGCACACTGAGGATGTGAGTAGGGCTGACCTAGTGTGCCAGAACTGTGTGTAAAGTGAGGTGATATCCATAGATGCCAACAGGAAGATTTACAAGGCAAATTGATGGAGTGGAATTTCCCCAGGCACACACATTTTACAGAGCTGGCTGCTTTCAGTTTCCTGAAAGCAGTCACAGAATGTAGTGCAACTGATAAGGAGTGTGGCTTTTTCAGCAGTTCTGTCACTGTTAATAGGGCAGGAAATTCTAGGCTCAGAAATACTGGAAGTGGGGGTGGGAAATGGAACTAGAGCCTGCTTTTGTAAAAGATCATTCAACTTCAGATTTCACCTATTAGAAGAAAAGAAGATCTTCAACAAATAGGAACATAAAAAATTACCTGCACGGAAGTGGAAGAGTCCTTGCCTTGGAGAAGGGAATCCAACCAGGAACAGTGTCTCACTTAGAAGAGTGCATGTTTGACTGTGTTGAGGAAATGTGGCCATGAATACAAATACAGGAGCTGCATTATTTTGGCCAAAAATTATCCTTTGAATGTGCTTTTACCTATCTAGATGTTTTACCTAGTATGTGTCTTAACATTGCTGTGACAGGGCACTGGTTACGGTGTCAGAGCGGTACAACCTGTACCGGTCTGATGTCCTCGTGCTCAGCACCCAGACCCATTGCTCACACACTGCTGCCACACTGCACATCAGAAGGTGAGGTGAGAAAGCAGTTGCAATTCTTTCTACCCAGAGGCAATCGGTTTGAATTAAATGGTAACTACTCGTTCCATTTCCTTTCTTGCTTGACAGCAGCCCCTCTCTGAGATTAAATCTAGAGTCCTTAGATTAAGGTTAGTCTGTATTTAGAAAGAAGCTTGAAATGACAGTTTTTAATATTGTGCAGCTGCTAAACTGAAAAAGCAGAGTTTTTCTACCTGAGCCAAAAAAAAAAATTGGGATTTTGGAGTGTCTGTCACCTTACTACCTGACCTTTTTCTGCTGTCTTTTTTAGAGAAGATTTTGTGTTTTTACCTCTCTCCAGAATTAAAAGCTATAAAGTAAAAGAGGGAGCAACACCTATTACTTGCTTTCATCGTTTATTTCCACAGCAGTATCAGAAGCCCTAACCATGGACTGCAATTGTGTTAGGCCAGGCAACTTACAGATACAGCATTCCTGGCTTGTGGAACTGAGCATTTAAGTTTAGGACAAGACAAGGACATCAGCAGAAAACAGAATATACAACATTTCAGAGCAAATGTACCTGACAGGCCCAGTTCCTTGTTATGATTTCGAACCCTTAAGTTGTTCAGTTAAACCTTGAATCTCTGGCTGTCTTAAGTCCATTAATAATACCTAACACAGGCGCTGCACTTGTTGCCTCTCTGCCTTACCCTTTTTATACTCCTCCACCTCTGTGGAGTTGAATACTTCCTGAAACAAAGTTAGGAAGAGCAGCTTTGGCTGTATAAGATGCTGTTGAGCCCTGCCAACAGACTCTGCCCTGGAAGAAAGACAAGGAATTAATTTTTGTCACATCCTCTCAGCCAACAAAATTCACCAGCACCCAGTGCCAGACCACAGCAACTTAGCCAAAGCCCTTTTATTAGAATGTAGGAGTTCGTAAAGAGCCTTCTGCTCATCTCAATATTTCACATCATGTAAAAAACAAGAAACATCCACACATGATCACCTGCCTTTTCTCTTGGTTAAAGAAATGGCTTCATGTTCTTTTGATTTGCGTATTTGTTTGTCAGTTGTATTTGCAGTTTCCTGTTTACAAAGCACTGACAGAAGAGCACTTAGTAAAAACAATTATAATAAAAAGTCCTTTACAGCCACCCTCGTTGTAACCACGAAGGGGAGGCAGGAGTGACTGAGTGGCTGTGCAGACCTCATTTGCCAGATAGGGTTAAACCACAACGTTGTTGCTGTTCTTACAGCCCTGTTATCAAGCACAGGAACGTCAGTCACAGCACCACACACAAACAGGACTGTTCTGCAAAAACGTTGATTGGGACACCTCATCATCCTGCCGTGGTGTAACAGGGCCAAGAATGCCTGCTCCATAATCTTCTTCCTTACATACTATGAGAGGAAAGAACCCCAGTCCAGGGCCTGGAAGAAAATGTGCAGTTCAAGCCAGATTATACCCAGTCACTAGGAGTAGCTGCCTAAGGTAGAGTAAATCAGATGTGGCTCCTTGGATGGTTTTGCAACAGATTGGGAAGAGTGAGAGTTCAGGCTCAAGTTGACTGCACCAGATCTCCAAACCAGGGTCAGGAGTGTGACAGAAACAGAGAGGGAGCCTCATTTGTAGGACTATGACTAAGCCAAAAACGTCTCTTTTAACGAGACATTAAAAGCACAGAACACACAAGGGTTTTGAATCCATTGTGCCTGACTTGCTCCTAAATCAGCGTGCTTCAGCCTGTGCTTGACACAGGACTTTGGACATCAAATTAAATGGAATGGAACCACCATTTTTCAACAGCTTGTTCAAAAGGAAATAACCAATAAAATGGTGAAAAGCAAGGGCCCAGGACTCTCTTCAAGTTCTGTTATTAGACAGATGCCTCATTATATACTCATCAGTTAAACAGACATTTAAAACTGAGATCATACTGCATGCTAAAACATGACCTGAGGTTAATTACAGAGCTCTCTTTTGTTTTAAAGCCAACAAAACCGTCAAGAAGAATTAAAACATAGAAGGATTTCTTGCTTCCCAAGTAGCACAGAAGCAGAGAAGTTAATGTATCTGAGGCAGAGGTGTCAAAAGCAGGAGCTCTAAAAATACTGTGCTGGCTCATAGCCACCGCCGTCAGCCACAGATAAAAATAGGTCATGATAAATTTGGTATAGTCTTCTACTGCCAGATGTTGGAAATGACCATGTTAACATATAAAATGTGAACAGCTGTTAAGAAGGCAGCAGTCTTTGCTGTTAGGAGCCACATTTAATCAACAGTGTAATGAAAACAGGATTGGGAGTCTATTAAGCTGTGGTTTAGTGGCAATCTCTTAATTTAGTGGTTTTCTATAACAATTTCCTGAACAATGTACATCTCATTGTGATTAAACAGCAGTATATAGAAAGACCAAAATTTGCTGGACCCACTTACAGCTCTGGTGCATAACTGAGACCTTCTTTGAACAGGGACCTGGGCTGGAGGTCACCATTTTACTGATTACAACTTTCTTGTGTAGCAAACAAAGTTACAGGGTTTGGGGGAATTCAGAGCCCCATCTGTGATCCTCAGAGGACTATGGCACATGACAGAGTTTCACCATGCAGTAGAGGAAATGGATCTGTAATCGTGAGTTTCAGGACAAAACCCACCAGGATTTAAAAATAACTGAACTTCAAGAAGAAAAAACGGATATTCTTTTGCTTTATTCAGTTTACACATAAATACCATGAGATGTATTATAACAGTTTCTCTCCTACAAGACATAATCACAGAGCAGTGATTACAGTCTAGTTCAGATAACAGCATATTTATTGCAGTAGGGAATTCAGGGCAGGTTACAGAACAACTCAGGGAAGAGGATCCACAGCACAGAGTGGGACACAGCTGAGTTCCAGTAATTTGAGAGGTACCTTTGTGAACTACAGTCAGTACAGCACACAGCCACACCATGAGCTGTGCTGTATGGCCACAAAGATTTCATTATGAGTTTTTAGCAGCAAGCCTATCACATATTTAGACTACACAAACAGTTTTTAAGGGCTCTGGGAAAGCTGGTTTGTGTCTACTGCACGACGCAGGTACAAGTTGGACAAAAATCTTGAGCAGTGAAGTTCTTTCTACCTGCACTGCTGGCAAGATGTTCTAATCTCCAGCTAAGCTCTAAAAAAACACTAACAGAAGATGACATAACCCCTGGTACATGAATACATTTGCATTTCAGATATTCACTCCTAGCATTCAGCAGCCCTTGGACAGCTGCCATAAGCTTTGCTGTCAAAACTCTTCACCTCTGTTCATACCTTGGAAGCCAGGTTCTCCTTAATTTTTTCAACTTTGGTTTTTCTTCAGTGATTTTAAAAAAAGTTTTAAAGTTGGGAAAAGTGGAACAAGCCTTACCACCCCCATCTCCTCCAAGCAGCCCTCCTCCACCAGTTAGACAATAATTATACATAATACACACATATATATAGACATAGATAGATTCATTTAAACCTAGTATTTCATTGTGCGTAGGAGACTTTTTTCTCTGGAAGACTTTTCCTAGTTTGTGAATGAATTAACACTAACAGTCCCTTTCCACAGGTATGGAATCCTTTCTGACATACCCCTCTGTCTATAATGTGGTCAGCACTGATGACAGTTTCAGAGCTCAGACTCCATACATTTTTTTCTCCACCTCCTGCTATCCATACATGGGCTTCCTGAAGAAATGATTTTGTTGGAGAATGTTTTTCAGTCCAGGAGATTTTTTTTAAATTCTGGTAACACAGGGGTCATTATTTCTGGACACCAGAGGAAGAGCTGAAGACAGTCTTCTAAATTACATATCCTCCAAATTCAGAGACTCTTCAGAATGTTTTGTGAGTGAAAAAAACATTTGAAAACTGCTTAGAACCAACCGTTTTTCTTGTATATTGTTCCACTGACAAGCTTTTGACAGGGAACACATAATCCATCATGCAGCAGCAAATTATCATATTTTTCAGTTTCGTAGTTATTTAGCCATATTTTGTCTAGTTCTGAATGTCAAAGTAGATAGTAGATCCTTGTCTCATTCTAGACTTTTCAGCTGCCCTAGTTTTCAGGATTTGCTCATCTGCTCCATTGGATACAATAGTCGCAGTGGATTTGTCATCATTTTCTCTTGATTCATTGCAAAAAAATTCAAGTGACTCATAAAGCGTGGACACAGCCTTAAAAAGCAAAGAAAATGCCAGTCAAGACTTTTACCCACAAAATACATGTAAAATGAGCTTTTACCCATGACACAGCACAGTCCCAGGAACCAGAAAGAAACACAGGCTATGAAGTTCCAGTTTCAGAGGGAAAGAATGTCTCAGTACTAATGTGGAAAGGTGAAGCCTTCCTATGTTCAGATTCAATTCTCTTAGTTAACTAGGCAGCATGCTCAAAACACTTTTTTAGAATACTAAAGATGTCAAGTTCCAAAGTAGACCAGATTCTATGAAATCTGAAACGAAAAACTTTTTTATCCCCCTAACATTTTAACTCTGATATTTCCAAAAAGCTTCATCAAACTCTTCCTTCAGGATGGAAGCTGTTTTGATGCAGTAAACTAGCACACTGCTGTGGTATTCCCATGCTGTTCTGGACAGTGCAAAAGCCATCCTGTTTTCATCTCCTAAACACACATAGCTAAGTCCTTTAGCAAAACATGAGAATTAAAGAGCTGTCTGAAATGTATACAAAGGCCTGTGTTCACAGATACATAAAATCGAGTTCTCAAGTTGAGATGGCATAAACCAATAAACGGGTGGAAGTCTTGAAGCAGCTTTTTGTCTTCACACTCACACTCTGCTATGGGGTGACCCATGTTCAGAACAGAGAGGTACCTACCAGCTGAATGCTGAACAGGAGGCATGGTAGGGATGGCCAACTAATCTGGGTCACAATTCTGCTCATTTTGAAAAATCAGAACCCCCTCCTCAAAAGTGAGCATTATGTGTGCTACCATAAGCTGGAAGTTTGCATTAATGCTACGAAAGTGCTTAGATTTTGGCTGCAACCTTGCAAAACTTGATGAAAAAATCACCAGTTGCACTGGGAATTCCCTCAAAGGCCAAACTCCCCTGCAGCTGGCAGAACTGCCTGGGAAACACTCCCTGAGCATCTCAGCTGAGGAGCTCAGCTGGCAGAGCATCTCAGCTGAGGAAACATGGGATGATTCTCCAGAGACAAGTGCTACCCAGTAAAAGCACAGCTACAGGAGCCAGCTTTGCCATGAGGTTGTTCACTCTCAGGTTACCTTGGGTACTTGGAGCTATGTATTGTCACCCAAACCAATTGCTTAGTGTTGTTATGATGTACGATACACGTGAGAATAAAATCCATGGCTTGATTCAATTTCTGTGTTACAGGATTGCCTTTGCAACTCCAAGAATTGTAAAAAAAGCATGAGACTGTACATAGCCTTCTTTGCAACTCCAAGAATTATAAAAAAAGGATGAGACTGTAAATAGCCTTGCAGAGGCGGATAGAACCTTCATGTTCACTGTTCTGGAAATGATGCCCAAACCTACCCAGAATATTCACCAAATTTCCAAACTTGGAAAAAAAAGTGTAAGTTATGTTAAAAACCAGTGTGAAACTAGTTTTTCCCAAGTAAGTAGAGACTTTTTCATAATCAGAAAAAAAAATTAAATTAAGGTGATCGTATCCTGCAATACAATTGAAAGGCAGTAAGTGCAATTCCAGAGACACCATAATATTTGCTCATCACTACTGGCTTAATTTGCTTGAAATGTGGTGTCCATACACATTGTATATACTGGCTTTACTAACTTACCGGTTCTCTTGAATGATTTATAACATCCAATTATGCTTTATCATTTAAAATGATACCACTATGAAACCAATCTTTCTGCTCTCACTAAAATAACAAAAAGTCTGTTACATAAAGGAAAATACTGAACCTATGTCATGACACATCACTGCAGCTGGTAGCTGCTAAATTATAAAGCAGCTACTAAAGACAGTTTACAATTGCATTCATACATCCTCTGGAAGAGGCTTGTCCGCACAAATCCTGAGCAGTAACTGGCTGCTAATGAACTTTTCACTCAGCACCCCCTAGGATGTTTGTTTTCTTATTCTCAGCCTCATTTTCTTACATCTTCATTAAATATTAACAAGTAGAAGAGTAATCCCTTCATAGCTAGTAATTGGAGTATTTTATTACAATCACCACACCATACTATGCCCTGTATTCTTATAATTTTCTACTATGATATCTCCAGTATAAGCAAGTCTCTTAGCTTCAGTGGCAATCTACTCATAGGGAATGAATTTTCCCAGGCATAAATTTTCTTTTTTTTTTGGAGCAATGACTATAGCTCAATAAAAGATAGATATTGCTGTTTCACTGCCTGCACCATGGTATTTTATCTCACCATGACCACAGTACCAATGCGACCAAATCAAGGCTGCAGCCAGGTTCTCTTACAGGAGAACCTGGGAATCTGTAAGCTCAGTAAGTGCAGTTGTGACCACGGGCTTGAGCATTTTTCATTTTTCTGTGTGACTTGCCCAAGCCTGTCCCGCTGATTGCAATGGAAACAGTGCCTGCCTATGCAAGGGTTAAATTAGGGCTTCTTTCCCTTGCCTACTCTACATTTTAATGTAATTAAAAGATTTATAATTGCATGTAAAAAGGAGCTTTCCAGAAATCTGCTACCTGCTCTCAGCAAGTGTTTCCTGCTCTAGTGACTCTATGAGCTGAAGCTGGCTCAAGCTCCTTGAGCTTGGTACACAATTATACATAAAGGGACTTTATTGCCATTTTTTACTTCTCCTACAATTCTTTCTCTCACTTGGTCTCTATATTGATATTCTCTGCTTTTTGCTGCCCTCTTCTCCAGGCAAATTTAGAGTGTCATTGAATGGAACAACAGACGTAAATACTTCGCTATTACATAAATATCCTTCTTTTTATTTCTGAGTGGGTTTTTTTTTGTTTTGGTGTGGGTTTTTTTTGTTTGTTTGTTTGGTTGGTTTTTTTTCTGCTTTAAACCTCTTTCATGTGTAGGAAGATGCTGTCCTAGGAACAGCAGGTTGTTGTGTGCTTTCTGTTCGGTCCACTCCCCAGTGCCTCATTTTGGAAATCTTCTCATAGTGAGAGTCTTTTTATAAAGCACTTACCCATTCAGCAGAACTACATGATGTGCTTTCCTCAGCTGCTCCCCTGGTGGATTCACTTCTCCTGCGAGCGTCTTCCACCTGGAACATTTGCTCCTGCTCTTGCCTTCCCGTCAGCACAGGAAGCTGTGCAGCCCCTTGGCAAAACCCAAGTTCCAGTCAGTGATTGCTTACTGTCCATTTCCAGACTCACACCTGTACTCTACCAGAACTCGGTAAGCACCAAAATGAAGAGTGCAGAGCTCTTGTACAACTAGTCTTGATGACAGGCACTAGAGTGGTATTCAGGCTGTAAATGAAATAAGCTGAAAACAACCCAAAGAGGTACTTAAGAGGCTGCCTTAGGTTATGTCACCAATCTGTGCCCTCTGCCTGCAGCTGGTCTACATTTATATTTGTCCCGTACCCTTGTCATTCACTGTTTTTCTCTCTCATGACTTCTTCCACTCGTAAATTTGCAGATTTTGAAAAAAACACCCCAAACCCAAACAAACAACAAAACCCCCAAATGAACAAACAACACTGCCCCCCAAAATCTCCTACCAACCCAAATTAATAATTAATTTTAAAACTGCCTCAGCTTGAAAAACACATAACTTAGAACTATGTGTCCAAGGCTGAGTCTTCCAGATGTCACTTCCAGTTGTCACTACCCAGAGCAAGAGGAAGATGCAGAGCTAAGTTCAGGCTCCTCACTTTCTCAGTGAGGTATCATCAAGAAATTATTAGAACTGATATCCTTCAATACCCTAGCCAGGTCAAGATCTTCAGTTTAAGGGATGACTCTCCTTAGAAAGATAAGTAATGAAAGGAAGTGGCTGCAAGAACACTCACTTGAGCTACAAGCTGCACCTCTGCTCCCTTCTGTCAGCTTGAGATGCCTCAGCAGACCAGGACCAGGTGAGCAAAAGTCATACACTGAAATACCTCTTAAGAGCACCACTCCAGCCATCTCAAATCAAACTTCTAATTTAGACAGCATGTGCAAATTGAAACACTGTAACTCACCAGATAGCGTGCAGTGCTGTTTCTTTTTGTAGCAAAGATACAAGCTTCCCACAGCCACTAGGAGAGGAAGGACAGCCCAAGGTACCAAGTATCTCTTTTCCTGTGAGTGAGCTTCTGCAACTGTATTTTTGAAATAAAGTTAACTACCGTTCAAAGATAAACTAAAAGAACAACACCATGGGGGGAAAAAAGGCAGTTAAAATTAAAAATTACTCTAAGAGTGAATCAGTCCATCCCCCCACCTAAGTGCAAGGTCACTTTCCCATTCCTAAGGGATGCATGTCTGATGAACATTAATGCCAGTAC
Organism: Oreocharis arfaki; assembly: GCA_013398015.1. Lineage (NCBI taxonomy): Eukaryota > Metazoa > Chordata > Aves > Passeriformes > Paramythiidae > Oreocharis > Oreocharis arfaki. The sequence goes on along the minus strand of VZRR01003976.1, from coordinate 83,734 downwards.
CTCCTACAGCTCCTGCAGAGCAACATTCCCCCTCCCCCCAGTATTTAACACAAGTGTTTTCTGCTTGTACTTGACCAAGTTAGAGATCAGATGACCTAATTCATTTTAGGACATTAAAGGACTGTTAAAGAGTTAAAATTATCTGCATCCATTTCCCACTGTTTCAAACACTATTTCATTGATTCTTTGGCACTGATGTTTCCTAAATCTTTGATAATACTTGTGCCTCCCTTTGGACCAGTTGACCCATAGTATAAAACAGTGTCCAAAACTGTGTGCTGGATGATTGGAAAGGCTTCTTGTGATTTGACCAAACAATAAGTGAGTGATGTTTGATAATGCTAAAGGTTTAATCATAGCTAGACCCCTCGTCTTTCTCCACACGTGAGAGACATAAGGAGAGGTGAAGATCAGCCTCTTCCAGAAGTGAACTGATGCATAGTGTCTTGAGTTAGTTGTGTAACAGAAGTGAGGTAAAGTGTCTTCTGGGTGTCTCACAGTCTATTAATAATTTAAGGTGAAATAGATCTCACTCCTATTGCTGAAAATTTCAATTGTGTGTGAATACTAACGGTATTAATGCTTTTCAATGCTTTATTCAGAAACACATAACTTAATTGCTCCCTGGTAAAGGTTAGCACATGAGTTTGGTAAAACAGGGAGACACAGCATACGTAAAACAATTTGCCACAATTTTATGGGCACAAATCCATATAGAGCCCATACTGCTCTATCATCCATATTGGTTTATTTCTCATTTTTTACGAAGAATTTGTAATAAAAAAGTAAAAGTAGTGGTAAAGGTTGCAGATTACTGAGCAGAGTAGCCATGTGATCACTCTAGCCCCTCATTACCACACAGCAGACTCACTCACCGTCTCATATCAATGCTACCAATCCCTTCTGAGGAGGAACTGTGGTTGGCTCTTGTGCGAAACACACAGCTCGTGCACATCATTTTTGTAAACCTTAAGTAATAATTCCTATTAGCAAATCCTTATGGAGGAAAACAAACACTGCACTGGAGATATTTAGGCAGAGAGTTTAAGTCAATTGTCGTTAAAAGTCGTTCAGGCCCTCTTTGTGTTTGTCTCTTTCACCCTGAGATCCACAGTGTTGAGGGAGGAAGATGGGAGAAGGAGGAAATGTAAAACATAGCTCAAACTGAAGAACCTTTACAATGATGAGTGAAATGGCACACACAGGTTCTTGCTAGCTTACCTTTCTCTTCAACAATCACCGTTGTCCAATCTCCATGTAGTTTCTCAAAGAAAGGTATTTCAATAGTTATCTCACAGTAGTAAAATCCAGTGTCATTTACATTGGCAGATTTGATGACTAGCACATCCTTGTTTTCATGGATGATGTTGGACGAATAGAGTTTCGATGATATACTTTTAGTGATGTTCACTTTATTAACAAAATACCAGTTTGCTCTATATCTCACAACAGCTTTTTCCCAAATACAGGCGATTTCAGCATAGTCTCCAACTGATAGATTTATAGTTGTTGGTGTTTGGATGATTCTTAAATTATTGGGACCTGTAGCTAGTGGAGAAATACACATAGATTTAAAAGGTAATGCAACAAAGATACGTCATTAAAGCTGTATTTAAAAGAAATAATTTAAAGATAAAAGAAGTGTTTAAATATTAAAATGAACATTTAAAATAATATTAATACTGTAATTATGACAATAATTTTTAAGCTTACTTACTAGCCACTTTTCCCTTGAATGATGGAAATTGCTTTCTGGCTAAAGCAAACTTTTAATCTGTTGTGTTAAAGTCTTCCATCATCGTTTGTGTGACACATGCTGATAAACTCACTTTTTATTTTCAAGAAAAATATTTAGAAAGGAGATTGAGTCTGAATCATATTAAACACTCACTGCCAGATAAAGAATGACCAAAAGGAGTAATTCAGAATGATTCATTAGTCAATAGTGAAAAACTGATCAAGATTAAAGAAAAGACACTACAATTTTTGTCCCCAAGTAAGAGTCCTTGTCCTGTACTGCTTCTAATGAATGACGAGTGTACAGCATTTTATAGGTGGGTTCTTTCGTTTGGTTTCAATTCCTTCCATTAAGTACTTGCTGACAAGTAGTTTATAGCATCAAATTCACCTCCTTCATTCAATAAGAGATGCCACACAGACCCCTGTTGCCTCATCAGGTCTCTTGTCTGGCTTTTAAGACAAGGCTGACTTGGGCAGTATCAGAGGAAATCAAACCTTTTATTCCTTCCTGCTTTGAATACATTTATCACTCACTGTCAACATGCAAAGTGACTGATACATCAGACATTTTGCAATATATGTACAAAATATTTTCTTCTAAAGTGAAACCACTGTGTGGGTATTCTTACATTCTAATGGCATTGATGCTCATCACAAAAGTGCTAATCCTATAAAATCTATTCCCATGACTGCTGAGACAATTAGTTTCATATGTATGAAGAATTATCATTTCCTTTTTTCTATCATTTATAATATTAAAGTGAAGAACTACTCATAGCAAGAGTAAGCTGCATGATTTTCTTCTAAATTTTATCCTGTTTATCGCTCAGGCACATCTCACAGCAACACGTAACTAATTAGATTATTTTCCCCATATCTCACCCTAAAATGGCATCTGATTAGTTTTGTCAAAAATATTCAAATAAACTTTTCTATTTTGTCCATAGAAAAAGCCACACATTCATCATACTTAAAGGAGTCAGGCACCTCTATCTTTACAATGCAACACTTAACAGCTTTTGGAGAACAGTATGGATAGTACAGTGGTAATATAAGCAGCAGAAAAAGTAAGGGAAAGAATTGATGTAGCGTGTAAATGACAACCTAGAAGCTGTTCAAGTTAAAGAAATAATCACTAATTTCAGTTTTTCTGTTCATTCATTTTGTTGTTTAAAACATAGCTGTGCTATTGACTGTGCTACATTTCTATCTTGTGACTTTACTGTTTTTCTGAAAAATATCACTGAAAAAAATCCTTCTGCTAAATTTTAACTCATATGGAATGCCTTCAGCATTATCCACTGCAATTTGTATTGAATAAGAATCATGAATCCTTTTTTTTTTTGTATTTCAGTACCTATGTGATCTAGAATAAATCCTCCTTGACACTTCAAAATTCTACATTCAGCATTTTTCATAATAAATATTCAAGTCAGAAGTCCTAAAAAGATGGTGCTTGCATTAAGCTAACATCTTTTTGGGACCTGAAGTGTTCAGTTTGTTCCTCTATGTTTTGCCTGCAACAATTTCTTTGTGAAAATGCTTTTTGATTTCTCTTGCATTTTAATCTTGCTTTCAGCATTATGAAAAAATAGTTAATATTCTCCTTGTCTCACGTGTGTATTTGAGGTTGATATACCATAAGTTTATTTTAAATCCAGCTCAAGAATTACAGGCAACTAACTAAAAACAAAACAAAGAAAATAAGCAACACTTACCTAAGCAGCCGAAACACATTGTTAAAAGAAGTTTCATTGCAATTATGATCATCATGCAGAATAATTAGCATTTGCATCAGGCTGCCTTGGTTGAAGTTCAGCAAAACATCAAATGAAAGCATGTCAAACTCGCGGCTCAACTTCCTCTTCCCTCATGTGGTGAAGATGATACAAACTAAACGCAACCCAATTTTTCCCTACACTCTGTGAAACTGCTGTTTCAGAACCCAGCCATCCTATTTGTAATTCAATAATTTCTTCTTCAAATTTTAAATTGTGTTGTAACTGGTTGCTGTACAGCCTAGATTAGCCTCTCTTCTGGTATGATATAAAGAACTGCTTTTCCCTATGTGGTTTCACGGGAGCCTTTGCCATTGTCCTTCAAAAATCCTTCATTCAAAAGTACTTTATAAAGGTGAGGTTTCTTCAGCTGCTGTGGATGTGCTTGTTGGCAGCCTCTTCCAGCCAACCAGATGAATCTTATCCAAAGCCAGAGACAATGACTACGTGTGGGTTACACTGAAGTCAAGTATTGCTCCTATCTTTCTTTATCATACATTTCATTGCCTCCTTGCTGAAATGTTGCCTAAATTCTTCCCTCCCGTGAAAAGTACTTTTGTACTTTTGCCTTAACAGCAGCAGAGCTCCATTAGAAGCAGCAATTGAGGAAGGCTGAGTTCCATGATCACACTTGAAGTGGCCCCGGCACCTGCAACATCAGTGGGGACCTTACGCTGCACACGCAAGGCATCAAGCATCACCTCTATGGGTGCAGCTGCATTAACGCAGTACCAGTGCCATGTACATCAACTACGGCTTATTTCAGGAAGATTATAAGCATAGGTTAAAAGAAAATGATCTACAGTCACATCATCAAGTAAAGTGTCATGTACAACTTATTTGCCATCAATTATTAAAAAATTTTCTGCAAATGTAGGTAACTATATGCTGCTTAATATTCTCCAGAACTGATTTTTGGCTCCAACCCAGAATCACTTACATGGCCTGGACAGAGACATTCCCTGGAAGACAAAACATTGCATTTGATTCTTAACTTATCCACCTTATTCCATGTTTCAAATGCAAAGTTACCAGGCCAGACAAAATTGTCCCACAAACGTGTTCAGTTGGATAATGTCGAAATTGCAATGTCAGAATTTAAAAAAAAAAAAAAAAAAGGAAATAAATCAAATAGAATATGCTGAGAACATCAATCAGTTACATTAAGAACTTGATTTAGAATCTGTCAGCCACTAATTTCCTAGAACTAACATCAGGTTTTAGCAGCACTGGGCAGGTACCCAGAAACAACTGAACTGCATTTTGTAATAATGACACAGTCACATTTAAAGCCTGAGGCACTACTCCTTTCCAGTTATCAGCAACAGAAGCACAGTGCATCAGCTCACCTGCTTCTCTGTATCTACTTTATAGATGTAGTTTTGGTGTTGTTTAGATTGCCATGTAAAATCAAAAAGAAGACAGCAAAGATAAATGTCACAAAGCGCTGTAGGCTAGCCCCATTTCTGATGGTATCCAGCTGACTTGGTTATCATCTTTCAGAACTAGTGAGGACATAACAAATACCTTTAAATTAAAACGAATAAAAGGATATATTAAAGCAAATAATTTATATTTAAGGATATTATTTCATTATGTAAGTAATTCTGCCTGCATTCATGTCATCTTCGGTAATACTGATCAAAGATGTAGATTGCACTAAAAAGCTTACATATGCAAAGATGCATGTGTAAATCCAAAGGAAAAAAATACTTTATTTTGTATTTACATAATTGCATTTGTGAATTTAGTGTTGAGTGCAGCTGGCAACTCCAACACGAAGAATAATTTATCTAGAAACCCGGTGAATTTTTTTCCATAGTACTGATAGCAGCTTGTATTTACTCTAAGAGATACTTTGGTTCTAGTCCAAAGCATCTACTTTCAAAGAGGAAATGAACTAGGACACAAAAAAAAAAGGGGTTGGCTGAAAGGTTTATTTTTTGCCCTGGTAACTTCTCTGTACCATTTTACAACACAACCCCACAAACTCTCATCACAGCACTACCTGAGTGGATGGAAAAATACGGTGTCAAAATTTCTTAAGTGACCTTTGCTGCCAGGAGAAGTGTAGCACACAAAATAACCACGTGGGTCAGGAAAGCATCTACAACAGAAAGAAAAGAAGTATTAATGGGATCTTTCTGCAAATAAATCACATTTAACCTTGGAAATGGCAGCAATGAATTCAGAATCTCTGAATGTGCAAACTTATTCACCTGTATGCTGGAGATGATTGCAGAGCAGCTGCTCAGTGCAATCAGAGTCAGTATCTTCCAAACACTTTCCATAAATCTGCCTTCCCAAAATTTTTCTCTTTCACTTTCAAAGAGCACCATTTGGGACACACCAAAAATTATCTGAAACTTTTAAACAAAGAGGATCTAAACCCTCTTCCTTCTCCTTACCTATATGTCAGACTTGTTTGAGAGCTTGTAATACAGGTATTAATGAGACAGCAGCTTTTTTGATGTGCTACCGTCAGCTCGGAAAATTTATTAATAGATAGCAACACTGAGGAGAATGTGTGTGGAACCAAAACTAATACCAAGGCTTACCATAGCACAAATATGCTGCACACACGTGTGACTTTGTCCTCTGGTTATAACATTACATCAAGCCTCTTCTCTTGCATGTCCCGTCTGATGTATGGTTTGAAGCAGTATTTAAGTAGAGTGGCTTGATTTCTATCAATTTTTTATGCAGCACTGCAGTACTTCTCCTCACTAGATTCATGTACATGAGGGAAGAAAAAGGATCATTAGTAAACAGGTCCCTCTACTGAGATTTGAATGCCTGCAGGCTTCCGTTTGCTTGGGCTGAGACTTCCCAGGAAAAAGAACACACAAAATACAGAATGACATCTTCTTCTAGCAGGAATGCCATGCTTTTTACAGACCACAGTCTGGGATGCCTCTGGTGCAATATAAGATTTGACTCTGGCAAATTATTCCCTGATGGCCAATTGTGTTGAAATAACTCCAGATAAAATATTCCTTTTTATGTTATTTTTTTTCCTTTAAATCAGAAAGCTTCCACTAATCAAAACAGAAATTCCCTCAAACAGATAAATCAGCTGGTAATGAGGTATTCCTGCTTATATTATCCTGTATAAGAAGGTTTTCATAGGCCTAGTTCAATCTCCCATCTGAGAAAGCAGAGCCCAGAGACAGCAGCTGTAGGATCCTTTGCTGCTTGGCCAGGACTGACCATGCAATTGCCCACTGTAGGGACAGCTCAATTTTTGTAATCTACCAACATGACTTGCTGTTGCCATTACTTGTATTAGTGAACACCACTTCAGTCACAAAAATACGAATTGCAATCACACCCCTGTGTAACCCATGTATTATAATCCATGGCAGAACCAAGCAGGCAATGAAGGAAAATGTACAAGCAAGGCAAATGACCTAGTTGAACACATTTCATTTCCCAAATACATACACAAAACAAAATGAAAACCAGCTGCCATCATGCTTTGCTGCATCACAGTTACTGTTTTTATGTGCTTCCCCTTCTTGGCCTAATGTTGCAGGAAAATGGCTTTCACTGCAGAAGGACAGGTTCAACTGGCACATCACTAAATATTTACAGCCAAGGACGAAAAATAACCATCAGAAAATATGAAACAACCTTTCTTCATTCAGTAACTGAATGTGACAGTTTCTGCAGTGATTTCAATGAGATGCAAAACAGGCTGTCTGCACAGAAAAATTGACCACAAGCGCAGGTCTTCAGCATAACTATTTCCTAATAGCTGTTCTGGAAAGGCCTTTTTCATTCTTTTTCCTTTGTTCTTGAACAGTGTCTCCATGTGGAGAAAATTAATGCTGAACAGCCAAAGTAAATTAGAACAATTACCACAGTAAAATGTCAATTTTACATGATTCTAGATCTGGGACTATTAACTGGCTGAAATCCTCTTTTAAAGCTCGCTATTTCCTCTTTCAGTTTTATGTTTCACTCATCAGAAATACAGCTTTGTAAAGTGTTGCACCAAGCATAATTCATCATTACTACTGCAGTGAAGGGACTGACTTGATTCTCATCTCAGCTATGGGCATTTTCCTGGTGATAAGCAAAATAAGCAGAGATGGCCAATGGGATGTGAACAGAATAAGATTCTACAGCTCCACATTGTCTAGAGCTAAGAAGAAAAATAGAAAAAAATGCAGCTTTTATTTTTAACTAAAATACACATCAGCTGATGGGAAAGTTAGTCAGTATCCCAGTTTCCTTCTGCTGCTGCTCAATCAGATCTGCTTAGAATTTGAACTCACTGCCAGTTTAACCTCTCCAGTACTCCATAGTTAACTTTGACTTGTTGCTGTTGGAACATTTCCTGCTACCACTGTGCACATTCTCTGAGCCTGAGAAGCAAGAAAGTTCACAGCATCACAAGAACAGTGTTCCTCCTTCAGGTTACATGAGTCAGTTAATGGCCATGGGACAAGACACCTTCTCCTGTGAAACTGGCTTCAGTTTACCCTGAACACAAGACACAAATCCAGGACTAGGATTCTGTCAGGCAAAGTTCATCAGTTCTGAACCTCAAAGAGACACAATTTAAATGAACTCGGTGCAAAGCAATACAAACAGTCCATTCCACTTCAGTTTACAGCAAAGCAGAAACCTTGCAGCTGTTGCCCAGACGACTAAGAAGCTAAAACACATCAGGAATTTCTCCTTGCACGTGGGAACAGAACACCACTTGGCAAATCACTCTTCTGTGATTTGGAAGTAATCTCATCTAACAACAAAAACTTTAAGATAAGACTCTTGGCAGCACTATTTATTAGAAAGACTGCAGGACTAATATGATTTTGTTGGTGCTCCGCAGTGAAGCATCATAGAAGCAATCTCTTTAAAACTATCAACTGCAAGCAAAAAAATGTTCATTATGCTCACTCTGCAACACAGGTGTTTTTTGCACTGAACAAGTTTCAGAAAAAAAAATTGTAAATAATTAACCAACAAAAACAACCACAGCTCAGCCCAACAATTCAATTAAATTCAAAGTTTATTCCAAAATGAGTTTTTCTTTCATTAGCAGCAGTAGGATGTTTTTCAAGATCATCACTTGCATCTTGAAACAAAACTTGGAAGGTATTACATATTCATCTGAAATACATCATCAAACATTATTAAACCTGAAAGTATACAAAGAAAGTCCTTATTTCCTTCGGGTGAACAGTTACTTTATAGTCTTCTGAGGCCTCTGTGCCGTTGAAGAATCCTGTAAAACACAAAAGCATTGGGAATTTATTAAAGTAGCATTACTCAAATGAACACATTATTCTATCATAACAGTTTTAACTCATCCCATCCCTAAAAGCTAGTGTTTGAGCAGATTCTCCTCCATAAAACTCTAAGTAGTATAGAGCCTAAGATGCACCCATTCATAATATTAAAATATACAACAATTTCTCTTCTTTTCACACACTGACTCGCACAGAAAATGTGCAATGACTCCCCAGTCACGCACCTTTTCTTCATGATGAATAAAGAGCAAGCAAGCTCCAAGCTGTGGGTCAAGTAGGGCTCTAAACTCTCACCTAGCCCATTCCAAAACCTCTGCAAGCTTTTTACAAGGCACAATAAGGATGTAAGTGACAGTAAGGACATTGTCCAAGCAACTAACTGGAACGGGAAATAAAATTACGTCACCCATAGCATTTGATTTGAGTGTCAGCCCTAACTTGAATCATATCCACAGTGCCCTTTAAGCTGATTATGGCAGAGATTTTTAACTGCAGCTGTTTTTCTGCAGCACAGGCTTAAGCTTAGATAAACACAACTCATCAGCATTTGACAAAATCAATCTGTGTCACAAGTGTGAATTCATAAAGTAGCCACTTCTATCTGGACAAAGAAAACTCCAGAAAGATTCCAAGCTTTCTAACACTTCTAGGGAAAACAGGCCATCCAAGAAACACAACAGTCTGGTACTTGCAGGGAATCTTAGCTAAATGTTACTACCTGCAGGCTGTGACAGGTATTGGGTCTGTCATACAAAACTATACTACACTTCTAATCTTGCAAATTTTTAAAATATTTTTAACTAGACTAATAATCAAGCTTCAACTGTCAACAGCAATACTGACACCAACCACTTTATTCAACCTACTTTTGCCTGGATATTGTGCAGTCTTCCATTTCCATCGCTCCAAAGTATTCACATCCCAGGTGCCTGTGAGGGATCGTTCTTCCACTGCCATCACTGATCCCAATCCTTTTAGCAAAGACTGTGAGCAAAGAAAACATCAGGAATCAAAAGAGAGTTTATAGAGAATAGTATCAACTCACCAGCCTAGTACACAGCAAGACCAGATAGAATTTTCAATTCTAGCATTGGCCTGTTAAGTAGAGCAGAGAGACTTTAAAAATCTGCAGGCTCATGCAAGGGCAAATACAGATTCAATAGGCTTCAAACTAAGAACGTGAGGTGCTGAAAGTTTCCTCTCTTGTAGTACAGCATCTATCAAAAGGGCTGAAACTCACACTCCCCTTTTTACTGAAACAGAGAATCCTACACATTGTTCCCCATGTTTCTGTCATTACAGTCAAAATTATAAACCCCTGCCGTGGATTATAAAATAATCTGCTTCCATCTTAAAAGATCAAATAAACATGAAACTGAAAAAAAGCAAGTACATGATGGAAGTGACAAAGTTTGAACAACTCCCAGAAATAAACTATAGAAAAAAAAAAGTTTTCCTTTAATCCTGTCCATGTTTCATTAATTATAGGCACAATTTGCAGTAACTAAAGAAACAACAACAATGCAGAATCCTACTCTCTGCATTGAGTAAGGTACTGCAGGAAGTGTTATACTACCAAGAGCTCAACAGAACCAGTCCTACCCATATTTAAGCAGATCTTCATGCTGTGCCTATGGCAACTTCATCTAAAGTAATGGCTTCTGTGTGGCAAAGCGAAGTAAGAAAAAAAGGCTCACTTCCCCCTGAGGTTGAAGTTTTACTAATACTCTTGTATCCACCTTCAACGGACTTTCTAGCACACAGGATGTGTCATTCCACCAGTACCCTCTGGAATAAAACCACCTCAATTAGTATTCTGTCTTGACGGGTTAGATTTACCTTTAGATCTACCATCACAGGCTGAGACAGCACAGGATCCTCACCAACTTCATACAAGTGTCTAATTCTTAGCAGGACACGACTGAAATCTGCATCACCTTGCTTCTGTTTACCTTCAAAAGAAATCAAAATGCAAACATTTTCTTACTTTAAACATAAACACAAGCTTTAAACTATTTTTTAAACTTTAAACTCTCATCATTTGAACTTAGTTCCTATTTTTTAAAGTTAGCAAGAGGACTAATATCAAGAAATACCCAACTCCCTCTGTTGACAGGAATATCACTAACAGGCATGACAAACTCATGCAGGAGAAATATTTTACTATTTGAGCAGAAAAATAATACAGCACAGTTAACTTTATGGATTGAGGAATTTAACAACTTCGAATAAAGAGAAGTACTAGTCACAGAAGAGAGAAAAAAAGAAAACCAGCTTATTTAAGTGTAACATCCAGCCACCTTTTTGAAGGCACCTACCCATATGGATGTTGCGGACCTGCTCTGCATGGTTAGAGCTGTACTTCCACCCTGGAATGCTCAGTGTCTGGAGATGAAGATTAGGTGGCACAGTTACAGGTGAATCATGGACTAAATTCTGCTGAAGTTGTCTGGGTAGCTTTGGTTTATCTCCTCCATGCAAAATAAAACAAAGCAAACATTAAACATCCATCACACACACAAGCCTGGGTAGAGCACTGTGGAAGGGCAAAGGGCTTTTTACTTATTCTGCCAAGGCAGAGACAAAGTAGATGATATACCTTCTCCTCCAAGGCCTTCCAAGATACAAAGCAGAAAGCAGCATGATTTTAACTGCTAGAAAAGTGTATCAGAGCTTTCCATAAAACAAATTTCACTGCAGTTTGAAATTGCTATTTCACTATCAGGCTTCAGTCTCAGTTAATAAGGCGAACAAATATTTTTAGAAGAATGACTCAACAATGGTCATTAAGGACTCAGCATCCAGGGGGCTGATATATAGTACACTAGCTACTTTGCACTAATTCCCTGTGTGAACATTTCATTCTCATTAGATGCTTTAAAATTTATTTTCCTCTGAAAGTAGAGATAATTATATAACAAGAGAAACATTTCATACACCTGGACAACAACCATGTTTGAAATTAATGCAAAGTAATTAGCAAGCTCTAAATCTGCCTCCTAACTCACTGTATACTAACTTTGCCACACAGAAGGCTTGAAGTCTCCATTTACAAACTCAACAGCATAAATCAAAGCAACATAAACAAGCCTTTCAGATGCTAAAGATAGCCTAGGAAATACTACCTGATAATGCTCCAAACATTACTACTGGTCTGTGCTCTAATGCCAGTCCACTCGTCCGATACAAAGTATTGGTGACAGCCTTGGTTCCTAAAATAAGCCAAATGACAGGGCGAACCACTGAAGAGTCATTCAAAGTGAGACTGTTATTCAGGTCCCACTGAAGGTTGTTCCATAGTCTCCTGTGTAGCATCACCTGTAGCGGGAAGGTAGAAGTCACAACAGTAATCAGGCTTTACTTGTATTACCAGCAACCATGAAATTATGCCCACCTAGAAAAACAAGTAAAAATTTATATGTTACCTCGACTTGTCCATTCCCTTGACTTGATACACCATGAGCTCTTTCTGCAAGCAGCATCAGCCTTGTGGTATCATCTTCAACGTAGGCAGTCTGGACCATAGGGTAATAGTTCTGTCAACACACAGCAAACCATGCAGAGATAATATTAACCCAGGAAACAGTAACGGAGAACAAAGATAAGGGACAACTGACTTTTAATTACACCTTTGTGCCTACCCGAGCCACTGTGTTATTCACATACGCCTTGAACGGTCTTTTCTGCATCTGATATCCATTGTTGTCAGTGTAGAGAAGTTGTCTGGTGTTCAAACTCGTGCTTGTTCTCAGAACTGCTTCACGATTTAATTCCAAAGGCCCAACACTGTATTCTTGCTCTATCCTATGGCAAAGCAGCTTTCCATCGTAGCCTTCTGGTACTGAATACAGCCTGGTGTATACTGCATATTTATAATCCTGAGAAGTGACATTGCTATAAAAATGAGAGGAAGGATACAGATTTTATAAGGCAGAGCACTTGACTGGTCATGATGAAACTTGAAAGGCATTCATGATGTCATCCTACACAGTCAACTTTCTTGCTCGCTTGCTGTTTATTTCATGTACAATTATTTTAAATTTCAATTTAACTTTCAAATATTCAGATATTCAACCAGAGTAAGTGATATCCTGTAAGTTTCCTTCAAGTTGCAAGTGTCAAGAAGATTCTTCATTTGACTACAAAGCTTCTGTTTTTCTCAAAATTAACAACAAACTTAAAATTTATTATGACTCCCTAAGCAACATATTTACATTGTACAGAATACATGCATTTTTGCAATCTGGGTGACATCAACTTTGATGCCAAAGTTCCACAGTACTTTTCAAAGGTCCCTGTCAACTACAATCTGTGTATAATGCCGCATAAAGCAAAAGAGTTCGACCAAACAACCAGATTTAAAAGAGGGTGAAGGGTTTATAGACTGATACAATTTTAACACAGGAAAGTAGCTAGTTCATCAGGGGTCAGAGCAGGATTCACTTGTGTAGGAGTCATTTCTCCTTTCCCTAATTTGCTTGCAAGAAAGATATTCACAGTTATGAAAATGCATCATTATGTCCAAGTTCTATTCATGTAAGATATTAACTGCAATATTCATTGATTTGTACAGAACCAGTTTCTCAAGCGAAGTTGCATTAAAAAACATACCACAGAAGATCACCCTAAACAATCTCCACATCCCTCCCTCCTTCCTGCAGCAATATGTGCTTCAGAACGGGCCCATGTGAATGCCATGAAGTTCAACAAGACCAAGTGCAAGGTCCTGCACCTGTGTCAGGGCAATCCCAAGCACAGACACAGGCTGGGCAGAGAAAGACTGGAGACCAGCCTTGAGAAGAAGGAATTAGGGGTGTTGGTTAATGAGAAACTCAACATGAGCTGGCAAATGTCGGTTCACAGCCCAGAAACCCAAACATGTCCTGGGCTGCATCAGCCAGCATGTAAAGGGGGAGCATTCTGCCTCTCTGCTTCCCCTTCATGAGACCCCACCCATAGTGCTGCATGGGTCTTCAACACGGGAAGAACAAGGAACTGTTGGAAGGAGTTCAGAGGAGGGCCACAAGATGATCAGAATGCTGGAGCACCTCTCCTATGAAGACAGCTTAAGAGAATCGGGGTTGTTCAGCCTGGAGAAGAGAAGGCTCCAGAAAGACCTCATGGCAGCCTTCCAGTACCTGAAGGGGACCTACAGGAGAGCTGGAGAGCGACTTCTGACATGGGCATGTAGTGATAGGACAAGAGGAAATGGCTTTAAACCGAAAAAGAGTAGGTTTAGATCAGGTATTAGGAAGAAATTCCTTACTCTGAGGATAGCGAGACACTGTTGCAGAGAAACTGAGGATGCTCCATCTCTGGAGGTGGTAAAGGCCAGGCTGGATGGGCCTTTGAGCAACCTGGTCTTGTGGAAGGTGTCCCTGCTCATGGCAGGGTGATTGAAACTAGATCTTTACGGTCTTTCTAACACAAACAATTCTATGATTCTATGATTCTATGATTTACAGGAGATGCTTCCTCAGCAGTTCATTCAGCAGATGCATGACAGTCCTTCTGTCTAAATCCTAAACAGTATACAGAGCTCACTGTTTAGGAATAACTGTACAGAAGTAACTTCATACATATCTAAAGAATTAAACACTCCAGTGAAGTGAAGCCGTAATGGTGTTGTACCTGTAGAAATACTGCCGTATCTCTGTCATCAAGCTTCCAGACATCACTTCCAACCCCACTGCTTTTGATACCGGAACTGCTGAAGCATTTGGAGCAAATAAGTAGTTATCTGAAATGGGTCCTTTCATTGTGTCTCCATTTACATGGTACTCAAGGAACTCCTGGGTGAACTGGACAGTCTGGTTAGTCTCCCTGAGAATCCACAGAAGAGTAAAAATTATATTACTTAAAAACACTTTTTGTACATGATAAATGCAAAGCTGATCTGCAACAGGCAGGAGGCTGGAAATGTAAGGGAAAAAAAATCTCTTTCTTCACAGTGGATTGATTTTGCAAGACTGGATAAATAAGGACAGCAAAGAATTGAAGTGCTTCCCATTAAGATATATGGCAGCATGTCAATAAATTGAGTTTCTATGTAATTTTATATTTTTGTAGAGGAGAACCATCTTAAGATCAAACATCACCTGTATTACCTTGTTGTTTTGACGTGAGAGCCGCCACAGGATTAAAACTGCCCATTTCACAAGAATGAGGTATGCTGCACTGCTCTGATGAATAACTAGGTTCATTCAACTTTGTAGCTAGGTAAAATCAGCATGATGCAAGTTTCCATGTTTAACACTGGTAACAATAAAATCAACAGGGTAGCACCATTTACAATCACTCAGTACCTACTGTATCTCCTCCTCTCTCCATTGAAGCTTACAGTTAAGCTATTCATGACATCACAATTTTTAGAAAGTCATATGAAGGCAATTTAAGATGCTGCTCTCAGCCACTTGCTCTGCCTTTGGCAGCTTGCTGTGAAAACAGGAAAAATCACTTCATCTAGCATATAAATGTATACTGCCAAACATTTTATCTCGCATTAATACAGCTGCCCACAATTTGTAATGACTGAGGAGAAAACATCCAAGCGTTTTCTACTACTCCTCTTATGAGGCACTTCCAGTTCTAACTGTTGCAGTTGAGCTTAGAAAGCTTCACAGTTGAAGATCCCAATTTTTTTAACCTTTCCTCCCATTCTGACCTGTGATGCCTCATCTTTCCCATTATCCCAATGCAAACTTCCTGAAACTCAAGCATTTTGAGCTTGTCTGAAGGCTTGTGAAGAAAGTGAATATCTCATTTCTCCTACATGCTGAATTCCAGCTCTTGCTGCCTGCCAGAGCAGGATAAAGAAAACTAGAATCTGAATTTTGATTTTTGTTCTTCTGCACTATATGTCTTATAGAATCTGGAGACACTTATGATCTGGAGGCACTTTGAGAAAATACTTACTCCAGGGCTCTTAGTTAAGGTCCATCTATACTTTTAAAGCTGATTTAAAATATACTGGACAACAAGTTCTTGCTCTAGGAGGCAGAATTATCAACAAAACCTCAACGGTGAAAGAGATCTATCTGTCACCACGCCAGTGTCAAAGGAGTCAAATATTCCATCAGTATATAACAGCTGACAATCTGAATCCTGAGCAGGCAAAAACCAGCATAAGTGCACTGACGCTGAAGAAACTGGGCCAATTTGCATCAGCTGAGAAAGACCATCTGAAAACCCCAGATCTCACCTAAATCTTGATAATTCTTCCATTTTATCTGCCTGATTAAATGGAAATACCTTAGTTAAAAGTCTCCTTTCAAATAGTTTTGTAGCTTTCTACCAAAGAAAGAGTGATACAGGACTTGCAAAACATTACTCTGTAAAAGCAAGCTCTTGCTTTATCACTTAAGGTTCATTGTTTAGCCACAGTGTATGCGCTTGCTTAGTAATTTTTAACAAAAATGCACATTCATAACCCTCTTTTGTTCTAAAGTACACTAAAACTCTGCTGATACACTAGCTTTTATTGTGATACGTCATCTTAGACCAACTGCAGAGCTAAACAGGGCAACATCACAGAACTAATACGGAATCACACCTATGCTAGTGCTGAAGTGCCCTGTAAAAAGGAGGGCATGTGAAGTAAGGATAAAAAAGAACTGTAAAGACTGTAAAGAACATTTTATTAGTTGAGTCTTGTAATTAAGACACATAATACAGTCCTTGTACTTATTTTTACAAAGTGTTTTACAAAAACATTATTGAAAACATGCAGACAACCTCACCTCTCTGTGATGCTGTGCATTAGGTTTGTGTTTTGGTCAAACACGATCTGGTAGCAGTTGTTAACCACAGGAAACAACTGCTGACTTTGCTGATCTGCACGAGTTAAGTCTCTCCGCTTGTACTCGATTGATCTCCCAATGAATGCAGACTGTTTGCCACTCAGGGGTTTAATACTGTATTTTCTGTAGCTCAGACCACTTATTGCAACTAGAATATATAGATCATAGGTAGACTGGGATTCCACCGAGCTCTGAACCTGTACATTAGCATACACAAAAATGCTTCATTACAGAAAATTAATTAGCAAGGCAATTACCTTCATGTGTTGCAAGCCCTAAATTATAAAAATCTGCTTCTACTTTAATAATAAGTTTCTAAACATGCCATTCTTGTAGTTCTAAACTATAATGCAGATCCATGCTGCTTTTAATTGGGAGCCTGGTGAACTTGGATTAAGCTGAGCCTTTCTAGTGAAGGAAAAAAAGTCACTAAGCAAATTAAAAGGGTTTTTTTAATGTGAACATGGAATCATAGATTTAAGATCACACTGCAAAATGTCTATATGAGCAGAAATAATAATAATAATAAATTAAATTGATCAGTCAAATGACAGAAAAGAGACTGAAACACAAGAGACATGACTAGTGCAAAAAAAGAGAAAACTCACGACAAGAAGAATAAACACCAACATGCACCCTCACCTTTGGGAAGGCACATGGAAAGGAGGCAGAAGTATGTAACATCCTTTTGAACAGTAACACCAGTGGTATGTAATACTGAAATACCTTAAACAACAGTTTTTAATCATCTTTCAATTACATGTATCCTGCCCATTAATGTTATATACTTCAGTGCTACTTTTGATTTGGAGAAAGAAAATGGGACTAGATAAATACTCAACGGATTCTATGGACAAAGGGGCTAGCTATGACTAACAAGCAATTCAAGCAAGCTGTTTGTACCTTCACACTGTGGGCTGACCTATATGTCCAGTTACACCACAGACAACCTAACAACAGTGGCATCAAGAGGGTCTACTCCCATTCTCTCCCTTCAGTATACAAGTTGTGCATGTGCCGCAGAAGGCAGCAGAGCACTTGCCAAAGCTTCAGTTCCTCTCAGTCACATATTCACATCAATGTTCTAAGCTAAAGTTTTCTTTCTCTGAAAAGGAAGGAGTATGTAATATGAATGTACTTTTGAACTGCACATACTGGAATTAAAAAGACCCCAAACCACCTTGTCATAACTGCTAAAGAGATTTTACTTAGCCTCAAGTGACTATCCACAGGCACATAAGAGTAACTTCTAGCAAAAGAGCATAGGTCAACTTGGTACAGAGAATTTTGCCTTTTTAAAAGAAGGGCAACTTGCCTTTAGGGCATCCTAAATCCTGAATAAATGCCTTGAATACACGTCAGTCTCATCTTTGTATCTTACAAGACTGAAGTAATTCAGGTAAAATGACTCTAGGAAGGTAAATGACTGACAGGCAAGCATGACCATGTGCCAACCCGAAGAGCCAAATGGTTTCAGACAAAGGCAGTATGGTTTCATGCCACCACATGTACAGGAACAAGAGATAGCTGCTGTGCATCACTACCTGACTACAGTGTGCCTTCATGCATGGTCACAGCCACAAGCCACAGGTCATAGAAACTCTGTCCAGCTGGCAGAATTTGCTGAGCTATCTGGCATCTCAGGGACAGAGGGGACCATCTGGAATTGCGTCAGGCCTCTTCAGGCTTACGTGCAGGAAGCATTCCTGGAGGTTTATCAAGCCACTGATGATGATTCATTCCGTACAGCAGATGCTCCTGAGAAAGGCTAGTGCTAGCTTTCACTTGAGGCCACTTTCTTCCCTCCTATGGAACAGCTGGCTGTGTCTTGGAGCTTGGCTATGACAGAATGAGCTGTCAAATGGCAGCTGACTGACATCAGTTTCTAAGACCTACATTTATTAATTCTCTTCTTCTCTCTCCCCAAGGTAAACTGTCAATTGTACAAACAGGGCTGTCAATTCTCAGGTAGGGCTTCAACATAAAAGGCTTATTCGAAACAGTGTTTTTTAGAGAAAGAAAAATAAGGTAAGAAGCACCAGGTCACACACAGCAGGCATGCACAGGACAAACCAAACACACTATAAGAGCAGCAAGTCCTTTTGGACAGTAAAAGAAGTCTCTCTGTTGAGAGAACAGGCAAGTAAAAACAACCCTTGAAAGACAAGTAGGAAAATCCCACTTCGACAGGAGGTAGAATCCAGCCAATGAAAACTGACAAGTGAGAGAAAAGTAACAGAAAGAAACAAAGTTGAAATACCTGTGCTGGTACAGAACGTCCCAGTTCATCATATACACTAATTGCCTCATTGCTGACAGAAACCGTGACAAAGGTAGTGATGTTCCACGCCAGTGGATTATAGACAACAACATACTGGTCAACATCTGTAGCGCCTTTGTGCATGAAAACAAACAAAACTACCAGTCACTACATTATGTATTTTTAAAATGTGTTATTAAAAAGTATTTGAGAAATCTGTCTAGGTAAAAACATCTTACATAAAACCCCGCAGTAAAACTTCATGATCGAAAAAAGGAAAACATTTTATAGTCCTTCATAAAAACTTCTGCTTTATTCTTCTATTCTCTGCCCAACCAAAAAAGACCATGTATTCAGAAAATGACACCTGAGTACAATGTAAATGCATTTAGTGAAAATAAGCTGCTCACCACAACTCATTGTCATGCAGTATTAACTTTATCAGAGTTATACAGAAGATCAAATGAGAAGCCTAATTTAAAAACAGCCCTGTAAAAATCCAAATCGGTCTGTTGCACAGCCCACGGCGCTGCTTGCATCTGACAGTTTAAAAAGTTTCCAAAGAAAAGATAAAAGAGAGTGTACAGTCGTTAGAACAGACTTCTTAAAAATCCTTCTACATTTTTTACACAAGCTGGCAGTATATTAAAGCAAGAACATTTCTTGACTCTGACTGTGCTCCTTATCATGTAATGCTCTGTTGCAGAGTATAGTTTAGCGACTTCTCTGATCAGCACTTCTTCCTCCCCTCTGTTTTACATCTGAGGTCTGAATCTGGGAGCCAGATGCACTGAGGTAGGGTTCTGTCTCACATCAGCTGAGAAATCCTGGTTTCAGATGCTTAAGATCTGAGAGCTCGGGTCTCATAAAGCAAACAGGATTTTCTAGTCATGGTTCACAGACCTTAGACGTACATAGTAAATTGATTGTTTTGGAGGAAAACATGATAGCTTTCAAAAGGCAGCTGGAAAATCGGAAAAGCTGTGCAAAAAGTACCTGGTTTTCCTGAGTCTTCAGTGTAAACAGAAGAATAGACCTCTCCATTTTTCTTCGCATTGTTGATATCAAAGATTATGGAAGCCATTAGCTTCTTTACGTTGAACATTCCATACATCAAGTTATTCATGTACATGTCCTTCACCTTGGGAGACTCTGTGCCTGTTATACCATCGTGGTGCTGGACCTTATATTTAAAAGTAATTTGAAAGGTGAAACAGGGTGAGAGCTTCAGGCTTGCATCTGTATTAATGTGATAGTCAACTAAACTTCAGACACACAGCTTAAAATAATAAGGGATGACAGCTATATTCAGATTCACATTTTGCCTACTCCGAATTCCTATATACTGCATGAAATGGTCAAAGGCAAGATGCATACAGATTTCTCTCACTACACATTCCACCTTTAATATTCTAGAGGTTCCATCCTTAGAGGAAAAAAACAAACAAGTTATTAAAACCAAGAATGCAGCAAAAATACTGTAACAAGACAGGTTTTTCATTTCCTACTAAGACCTGGTCATTACCTTAAGCGACAAAATAATTGCTGACAGCAGAAACATTGAGGACTGCAAATGGTTAATGATATGAGGCTAATCACTTAGCTGCTGAATTTTGAATAAACAAATCTGTCCTTCCTCTTCTAACTTGCAGAAGTAGAGGTTATCAGTAGTTTTCAATTAGTTCCATTTTTGTTTGGAATTTGTTTGGTTTATACTTACTTTTAAGAACAATTTTGTAAATAACAAAACTAAGAAAAGGAATTTTATATGCAAAGTTTGAAACCACATACTCTTTCACTGGTTGAAGCAAACATTTGCCAGCAACCATGTCTTGAATGCATGTTTAAGAGGCTAAAGTCATGTCTCAAGACAGGTTTTTGAAAACTTGCTTTATTTTTACTTATAACTCGTGAAAGGGGGAAAATTATTTCCAAAAACATAAAAGCAACTTTGAGATATTCCGCTGAAATGCTTATGCAAACTTTACATTTGGAAAATGAACATTTTAATTCAAATTAGAATAAATCAATCTTTACCTCTGAAACTGCCCATCTAAGACTCTGAAGTTGCTTTAAGGCTTTACATTTGCAAATAGAACCTTCTGGGTGTTTCCGGACATACTGTGTGAAAAAGGATTCTCCAGCATAAAGCAGTGAACTTGCTCTCCTTGCAACTCCTTTTAATGTGCTCCGAGAAGTATAAAACCCAGTCCACGCTTGAAATGGCTCTGTTTGGAGTTGAACAGATACAACACACATCAAAATTCCACTTCAGTTATCACTTATCAGACTTCTGCTCTTCAGCTTCTTACATAAATCCTACTGGGGGTTTACACAGCAGCCATCAAGTAGAAAGGTCTTAAGGCCTACAAAGAAACCCAGCCAGGAACATGCACTTTGGAAAACTATCATCTCTCCTACAGGCCTAGTAACATGCAAGTTTGACACAAAGCCAGTACCAACCAAGTTAACCCGTGTTCACAGAAATTTCCTCCTTGTGGATCTACATAAAAAATTTTTCAAAGCTTCACTGAAGAATATATTACTATTAGTTGTTAAAAAATAGATTATCATCCTTGGTAACTGCTTGATACACACACTCTACATCTCAACCTTTTAGCCAAAGGGATTTAGCTTAAATTTAATTTCCTCAAAATGGAGTACAAACTGTGACGTGACTACTCCAAACTACTGCAGCACTTCAAACTACATCAAAAGATGCCCTCAAGTGGTTACTGGAAAGTATTTCAACATTCCATTTGTGTTATGTTTCAATATCTCACAGAGTGAACTAGGAAAACAAGTATTCGTTTTTAAAACCTCCAAATCTCTCCTTAGGGGTGTGTGGAGGGAGTTTGTTTGGGGGGTATTTCTTTTAAAATACACTAGTGATAAATAGGTTTTCCAGAAAAAAGTTGCAGAAAGTGTCTTCTAATGAGCACACATGCAACTGTAATAATCTGCTATCAGCCCAAGATCAAAGGCAACAATCAGAAAATAGGATCTTTTGCTCAAAAAATGTCAGACTAATTATTTTTGGCCTGCAAGGTGCTAGAAGTTTCAACAGAATTAATTCCATTTTAGTTTTCAACGTTACAAGCAGAAGAACCACATGTACATATCAGCACAGTACAATGAACGCAGAGTAGAAGGAAATACTTATCTGGGACTTAAAAGTTGAGTTTCCATATGTCGTAAGTGACATTGAGCCCAATAAGTGACTCATAAGAAAGGGCATAGCAAGAATAAGAGAGGATTAATCATCAAGAAGCAAAACAGTATGTGGGAGAAAGTGCACTCAAATCCATACTGCAATTGCAAGGCACAGAAAGTCATTTGGGGAAAAAACTAGATCTATGTGTGGGCACCCACCTGGAACACCGAAGGTGCTGCTATTATGCAAGCTAATAGCAATTGACTCCTGCAGGTAAATTATGCCAAAAGATAAAGGAAAGAGCCCAGATGTAAAATGATATTAGCAGTTAGACCTGGCAATGCTTTTATCAGCAAGTTGTTAGGTATGACATGATCTCTAGAGGGAGGTGAGGGAGTCAGGGATCAGTCCATGCAATGATTCACAGGAAGCAATGGTTATTTTTACTCATTGAAAAGTTAACAGACACATTACAGAACAGCCTGAAATGCATGTACACAGCCTAAAAATGTGATTAACCAGTGGTAGCTACAATTACACAGAAAGGTGTTTTAATGAAACCAATGATATTTTAATAATAAACCAGGCAAGAAAATAAATTAATAAGTTTAAAAATTGAGAAGTTGGCTGTGTCTTCTCTCTGAATACTTTGATATGAGGTCTAAAAGGGTAAATCTACTGGGGAGAAGAATTAAAGGGATGTTGGGTATGGCATGAAATGTTTCGTATTTTTCTCATACTTTTCAGCTCTGCTGGAAAAGCTAAGTTAGTGCAGCAGTAAGATGCAAGCAACAAGGAGCTGCAAAGAACTTCTGTAACACCGTATCATGAAATTTCAGAAATACTGATGGTATTTTTACTTTTTGAGACTGCAGTTATAAGAGAATTCTTTTCTCCCCCAGAACTTCAAACTGTTTTCTTTAATGAAAAAGGCAAGACTTTCTTCTACAGGAGACTTTAGGGTTTCATCTACAGTAGCATTTTGTTTGGATCAGGTCATCCTTACCTAGTACGCTTTGCTTTATATAAAAGATTAGGTTTGGAGTTCACAAACTGGATTCCTGATGGATGCAACAAACATTAATAGGCATCTGAGTCTATATGACCAAATTATATATTTCCTGCAACTGCTTAGTGTGTGGACATCAAAGCCTGAACATTGACTGTTTCACTTCGGGAACCCCCATCCCACTGCACTAACACAGAAGTACCCCAAGAGCTTTCAGACTGCCTTGGTCCCTTGGTTAACTGTAGCTTCTCCAGACATTCACACATCACTCCACGTCACATTTTCCACTACTAGTTTAAGCTAGGCATAATTCAGTTCTTTCAAACAGTAAAAATGGGACATTGTTCTATTTGGCCACACACTCATCTTTTTTACTCAACTAAGTTGGGATCAACTTGTCTGTTGATGACACCTCATAGAGTGAACAAATCTTACAAGAAGGCATTTTTCTTCCTTATTTCTCATTTTCTCTTATTAAAATTTCACATATGTACATTTGAGGCAGACATTAGGCAGCTGTGAACTTTAATTACCTGTTGAATACGGAAGAAAATCTTGAGAGTCCCGAGTTTCCCATGTAAGATTCCTGCTGTAAACTGCTTGGAAGTAATCACTGACAGTGGCATACTGGACAGTGACTCCAAACTCACCAGAATGCTTGTTAATATAATCCACCAGCAGGTCCATGTTAGCGTACTGAATGGATGCATTAAAGAACTGTTTGTCACAGCCCTGAAATTCCAAACACACAACAGCCAAGTGACTGGGTCACATAATTAAGCAGGGTCATTTTTAACACTAGTATATATTTCAGGGGTATTTCTTTTGATTTTGACTGCCCACGTAACTGATATTAGTTACAAAACTGTCAAGACTGGGTAGGGTTACTCGCACAGATCGTCTGTAATCACAAAAAATCATGAAAAAGCATAGTTTTAGAACTGTACATTCTCTCTCTTCCTTTACACAGCATTATCACAGGCACAGAAACCCAGAAGTTAGAGACTCAAATTTTCTTACATTACTGAAAAACTGTGTGTTTGGATCTAGATGTTAAGGATTTACTTGTACTTAACAAAACTTCTCCCCATTCCAGCATAATTTTCACTATAGCACAACTACGGAATGTTACATTCTACTTCTCACTCTCTACAAAAATAATAAATTCAATATAAGCAACAATGTCATAAACACAGGAGAAAAACAAATCAGTGACTCAAAGCTGCATTAGTCAGAAAAAGTTTTTCTCTGTAACAACAGATATTGTGGTGAAATAGCCTGTAAAGAACACACATAATCCTTTAACATTGTAATTATGAGACCTAGAGCATCCATCAAAATTAAAAACCAGAATATACGTTCAGTTTAGGCAAAGTTATTCTTTCCTTAGGACTTGAAAACAGCAAGAGCACATCAGTGCTATGTGTACGTGTAGGACGTAATTAACACAGCATATTGCCAAAAAAAGCGTTTGGATGACCAAGGTGGGATGTGCTTGCTTATGGCTCCAACTAAAATACAAAGACTGTATAAGAAAATGATTACACATCTGTTAGAAAAGATCACAGCTACCTAATGTGTCATACACTTTCCTATGATGCTATAATTTTTGTTAACACAGAGTTATGTTGGGCTAAGCAGTTACAAAAGGAGATCATTTAAACGGACAAAGCAAGGGGAGAAAAAAGGAAGCAATACTGCAATATATAGTTTTGCAAGAGGTTGTCTCTAGAGTTTTGTTACATTTATTTCTACATTGAGTAGGGCAGAAGACTCGATAGGCAACTGGCAGGCTGTACAAGGAAATTTTAAACATCATTACTAGTCAGTCATTTGGACCACAATTACTAGAAAAACACTATATCAGATGGCTTGTACTAGCATTTCTGCAGCACCTACTGCAGCAAGCACCATCACCCTACACTCTGTAGTGCCTCTTCTAAAGCAATCACTCATCAGACACTCACCCATGGCCACAACACATCCCCTGTCCGGAACCAGGCTGCTCTCTCCTTAATGTTTGCCACCATGGTTTGTGCATACAGGTGGAGGTTAGCATCTGTAACAGGGAGACTCATGTTTGGATAAACACCATCTTTTGGTGGATCTGGGAAAGTTGCAAATCCATTCCAAAAAAAACCTGACCTAAGAAGAAGCAGAAAGCAGTAAGCTGTAAACAGGATTTACTCAACTGGGAAAAACACGTCAAAAGGTGCTGGCATAAAATGTACATAACCCAGGGAACAAGGGGCAAAAAAATTCAGTTCATATTCATTGCTAGTATTTAGGTTTAAGTTTTTATTCGGTGGTAGAGATAAGGGGAAGATTCCCCAGTTTTCTTTCAACACCATGGAACTTTTCAAGTCCCTGCTGCTTGCTGGCATAGAACAAAGAAACGATAGGACAAAATAGCAAGCTTTGTAAAAATGAGGATGTTCCCCCAAGCAGACTTCATTTTCAAAGAGTATTTTACTGGATAAGCCAGCAATCAAAATAAAGTTTTCAAAAGTTCTCAGATTTCTTCACAAAATAAATGGAAAATTTCAGTTGCTTTAGTTTATACACAGACAATATACACAATCTCAGCTCAAGATAATGCTGAAAATCTCCCATAGAAAATCAATTAGCAATAGCCAAGTCCCTGCTGAGCTTCCTGGAGCTTTTAAATCTTTACTTCCAGAGAAAAAAGACCACAGTCCTGCTTTGGACATTTTCTCTTTACAGTAATTAATTTTTTTTCACATTTGTATTATATTTTCTTAAATAAGGACTGACATTGGAAGTCAGACACTGTATTTTAAGTAGATGAAAGCCATATGAATGTTCCAAGCTTCTTGGTGTAAGAAAAAATTATCTTTCAAGTCTGTCAATATTTAGAGGTATTTTTAATGCCTGTCAGTAGTTAGTGCCACTTTTGAGAATTCCATTGTTAGGTACTGAGCGAACTTCATTTATTATATGATGCTTAATAATCCTTATTCAGATCTACAGAGTCTAGACATCTCCTTGACCTACCACGGGTCAGGAAAAAGCAGTAGGACACTGTTGTAAGAGAACAGTCAAAGAAAAATGCTTAAACCCCAATAATACAAATTCTCAGAAGTGAAAAATATTTCTGCATATTTGGGAAATCTTCGGACCTGTTTGAAAAAGGTAATTGCGACGGAGTACAGTAGCTGTACTGATCCATAACATGGGTGAAGATCTCCTGTCTTTCAGATAAGGAAGGAGAGCCCTGCCATACAAACTGTAGCTTCTGGAAAACAAAAAAGGTAAGAAACCATTACCCTTTACAACATGCACAGGAATACATCATTAACAACTTAAGACTTCAGAGTTCCACCACTTTTAATATTGTTAAGTGCTTTTTGTAAAGACCGGCCAATGGTACCCCAGGCAAGGTCACACACTATATACAGGAGGCCACATCTGTGCCTCTTTCCATTGGAACTGATGGAGAAGGAGAGGAGGCAGCACACTGCCAGCATACTAAAATCCAGAGATAAGCCTGGCTTATCACAGTCCTTAAACCTCACTTGTTTCAATGGAAGTTGAACACCTATAAGCTAGAAAAGATCCAGATGTAGGCTAGTTGCACTGTAGTCAGTGGGAATCAATGTTTAACCAACTGAAGTAGAATTTCACTGTTTTGGAAGCCTTCAGACTGTTAAGGGTGAGAAAAAAGAAAAACTAGCGGGGCAAAGACTGTCAAAAGCTCATAAAAGATTTTAATAGAAAGGAACTACTCTGCAATTCATTGCAAACACAAGCTGGTAGGTCCTGCCTTCACTAAATTCAACATGAATTCTGCCGTCTTCTTCAGAGACAGTTGAGTTTTACCCAAGATACATAAAACATGCCTAGTGCCCAGAACAAAGTAGTGAAAGCCCCTTATTTTCACATAATGTAATGAGTAAAACTGATGACAGATCAGGGTCCAACACTATGATATGAAAAGCATTTACTGTGGATGGGATGCTGTGCAAGAGAAGGCAGAACACGAAAGAAAACCTGAATTCAGCAAAACCATGACTAGCTGCCACTTTAACTGACCTAGTATTATTAATTTTACAGGCACAAATAAATGTTCCAAGCCTGACAACACTGTGCCCAAACATACACGTTACACTTCAAAACAGTTCAAATAAAACCCAACAGATCCAAGCTTTTCTCAAGGAAAGCTGAAACTCCTTCTAGATGTCTCCAGTTCAAACACCGAAAATTCAATGTCCGTTTAAACTTGCCCATATGCCCACATTTTGTGTCTTCTTCTGGCTAGACTACATTTTATCATTGACCAGAAGTCATGAAGACATTAACTGACCATAAAACACAGATTAAACATGTTTCACCATTACCACATGCAATCAGCAAGTCACTTTTAGATAAGAAATACCTCTATTTTCTTGCACAAATGAGAGAGATTCTTATCTTAATACCATGGTTCAGATTACTGTAAGCAGAGGCCAGAAATGGTTTCATTCCTAAGGGTACTTTTACCTTGTTTTTCTGCATGTCAGCCTTCAGATCATAGTCAATACGAGAAATAAGATGAGCGTTGAAACCAGCCAGAGCAAAAAGAGTTGGTGTTGTAGCTGAAGCTCCAAAAGGATCAACATGCCAAGAAAACTGAGGCCTGAACCCAAAAGTTTCATACAAAAATCCATGACCCTCTGCAAAGCAAAATTTGTTTAGGTTAGGAACACTTCCAAAAGTTAATTTTATAAATTTAATAGGCATATAGTGTCACAGGTAAGCACAAAAGGATAGCTTCTTGTTGCCATTTTCCAAAGCATTCAAAGTTTCTGGAATTTAATCATTCACAGCAAAAAGTTTCATACTAACAATGTTTATTTTGCTATGCCAAGTATAAAATATTAACATTATAAATGATGAACAGAAAAATGGAATTATGATTAGAGACAGGTCTGGGAAAAAGTACATAGATACAGATTAGGTTAAGGCTAATAGCCAGGTTGGAGGCTGCATAAAAACAACAACCTGGAGTTTAGTTCAAGTTTGCTCAAATCATAAAACCCACTCTCATAAAATTTCAATCTCGTATTAATGACAAAGGGACAGGGAAGCAAGCCATCCACCAAACAAAACTAGCATGAATATGATTATCAGTCATACGAAAAGAAAAGAGCCAAAGGTTGATAGTGATCTTGATACAAGATGTTATTTACAACTAACGTTACTAGTTTAGTTACTAATGTTACTAATATAGAAATGAGTTTTGAAAAAAGAAACCCCCAAACTAGAAAGCACAGACAATAGAATAAACCCAGAAAAATCATTTAAATCAAAGTAAAACAACCAGGAAAGCAGTAGATTTTATCTGGAACTCAGGTATACTACACTTGGATACTCATCATTAAAAAAAAAGAAAAAAGAAACAAAGAAAAAAAGAAAAAAAATTGCATTCATTTCATAGTCATAGTTTTCTTATCATTATTTCACAGTTACAGATTTATGTTCAGAACTATTTCAAAATACAATCATATCTTCCCTGGTTTGGAATAACTCCATTTCAAATTTTAAAATCACTTTTGAATAAGTGAGGCTCCAAGGCCTTTTTTCACTTCATCTTTCCCATGGTTAATGTCTTCCCTAGCTAAAATATTCACAATGTGTTTAAGTATTCTGATGGACGCATATTTGAAGCAGAGTTTTCTAGGCTCCTCCAAAACACTGGAAGTCTGGACAGACAAGAGAAGACGTGAAATGTAGACCCCAAATGTCTGCACTGGCTTTGCCTTCTCAACTTGAACTCCACACAACCCAAAGATACTTTTTTCTTTGTATGTACTCACACTTAAACCGAGCAGAGCACTTTCAGGAAAAACAAACAAGAATTTAAAAATACACTAATACTTTTGTTCCTGATTAATAAATTACAAATTTTCCTTTTTTTTTTTATAAAGATTATTTTTACACAGAATGAAATGTTACATTAGAAATAATGTCTTTTTCAGCTAACTCAAATGAATAGAAAAGCCGTGTTTGTGTTTAACAAGAGGACTCTTCAATCACTACTAGTATTTTATTTGGAGAAGTCCTAGGTTCAGTGCTCTAAGCCCATAAAGCAACCTGTAAACCTTCAAAGGAATCAAGTGACAGCAAAAAAAAGTTCATGTCCTCTCCTCCTCTCGGACAGAGTGTACTGAGGTACAGAAGCACCTGCTAATCCTGTGCTCCTGATAACCACTGACAAGCAAGGAACAAGGCCAGTGGTGCTGTGCAGTCAGACTCAGAAAATAACAGAAATGTTTTCTGTCCCTTTTTTTTTCCCATGTAGAAAGCTGCCCGGAGCATAGCCCCGGAGCAGGCAGTTTCTATCAGCCATGGCAGCTGGTGCTAACACATCCCCTCCCTGCTGCTCCCTCGGGGCATATCACAGACATCTCTAGCACAGTGGCAGCATCAGTTATCCCGTTTCTGTTTGCACTAATCAATGCAAACAAACCTATGTACTAAAAGACTCTTTAAACCATCAGATGGACAAGTGTAATATACAAATAGCTAGATGCAGAAACTAACAGATTAAAATGGCAAATAAGGCATCTCTTGGAAATATGCACCTCTTTCTAACGGGAGATGATAATGATTACAAATGGTTTCTTCATCAAGGAAGTCTTTCAACTAATTTTAGTTGACCTCAGTGACATTCCATGGCCCCTATTCTGCAGAAGACCTTGCCTAAACAATACAACTTCCCCATACTCTGAATTGCTACCAGGTATTTTCTTGAGGAGTGTTTCGTAGCTTCAATTTCACCATAACTATCTTCCCAGGAACTTAAGCTCTCAAAAACACACATAAAAAAGGCCTCTGCTCCAAACAAGTTTATACCTGACAAACCAGCTTTTGCTAACCTTTGTGCTTGCTGCAGAACTGTCATGTCAAAACCATTGGGGTTTTTTTAAGCAAAGATTTTTATATGAATAACACACCAGCAAGTAAAAAATAAGAAATGCTTTAATCAGTTCTTAAGAAGTCAGAAAAGAATAGCAATTTTGGAGTGGAAAAATGGAAACCAAACAAAACCTCCAAGGCCGTAACAGTTAAAAATAAAAGTTAAATGCAAATATGCATACCCGTCAACTGTAAAATTTGATCATCAATTAGTGTCACAGCTTCATCATGCATCACTTGCCCTCCAATGACAAATTCCAGTCGTCCCTCCTGAAGCAACTGATGGACCTACAATATTGAAATTAAGACAGAGAACATAAGCATCATTTCAGTCTTATCCAAAAAGGCTGCAAATTCATTTGATATCACAGCACATTACCTAGACATAACGACATAACATTTTTCAAGAAGGCACTCAGGACAAAAAGTGGGATCAAAGGCTGTCTGTACCGAGTGCTATTGAAAGGAGAGTAAGGGGGGAAAAGGCATTCTAGTGTGCAGCACAGTGCATTGATTTATCCAGCTTACACCGAAACCAGGTAACAGGAACAAAGGATGCACTGCCAGGTAGACACTGACCTTCTGGTGTTTCTCAGTAGTGCTGTTACTGCGCCTTTCCATACTGTCTGAACACCAGACACTGCACTGGCAGCAGCCTGTAATCCTGCCTCAAGGCAGCTAGAGCTGGGGGATTCAAACAGAATGCTTCTCCCAAAATCTTCCTCCTGCTGCATCCAGCTTGGCTTAGGGAAGGCACTTGGTGGCTGGATTAGGGAGCAACATGCAACTCCTTACAAGCAGCAATGGAACCCCAGGCAAGCAATAATATTCAAGCTCCCAGGGTTTCCTTTAGATGGAAACCTCGATCTATGGGATCCAGGAGAGAGAGAGAGAGTATGTCATCACTCTGTTTGTGCATACAGACATCTCTCCTCTACTCCGTATACATTTATCTTGCCTTTGGGGCACAGACGAGTTGCTCAACTTGTGACTGACAGAATGCCTTATTAAGAAATAGTTATTCCACAGGTTTGACTGCCTAATAACCTTAATTTCTCATCTTTTTCCTAGTTTAAAAACTGTCAATATATGACAACCTGCTCAACTTTTAGTGGTGGCTTTTTTGGGGGGTGGTTAGGGGGGGCTTTTGGTGGGGGGAAGTTAAATTTCAGCTTCTAGAAACAACAGGCATGCTGGCCTTCAGCAAATACTGGATGGAGTGGGGAGTGGTGTTTAGAGGGAGGAAGGAATAGTCTATGTCCCTTTCTAAAAGTGACACGAGTCTTCTGGTTTTATTTTAGTTACTTCACTAGAAATTCAGGGATATCTCAAACTTCCAGTAAGTAAAGTTTATGCAAACATGTATTTTAATCTTTAACTTTTTTTTTTTTAATCTGTCATGTAGGATGCCATTTTTAGAGCTATTATGTTTATTTTCCCAGGAACCTTCAGTGTCTACTCAGATAGGATGCCAGATTGTCAATTTTGATTATAATCATTTCTCTCCTTCACAATGTTGTGAAAATGCTTCAGGGCTCGGCATTCCTAAATTAGTTCCAGCCGACTGTGGTGACTGATTAGCATGCTGGGAGACCAGATAACTGATATCTGGTGTCAGCACTGAATGGGCCCTGACCTACATGAAAGGAATCTGTGATTATTATTCCCCATTTGGATGGATGTCCAAAATTTACCTCTGATCAAAACTTGGGGCCACAGAAATAATTTTTTAATCTAAGTTTTGTGGAACCACTGAGAGGGTGGAAACACAAGAAAAATAATTCATGTAATTTAAATAATATCCAATCTCCCTGCTCCCAAAAAAAAAGAAAAGAAAACAGTATCTGTAAGGACAAGCATGTTTTCTGATCAGAAGGGGGCAAGAGGAGGGAGGAATGGAGGAAACAGATGCAGTGGTACTACAAGCAGCAGGCTGCTATGGTGTTAGAACATAGCTGTGATCCTTAGGACCATACTACCATCAACTCATGCCTACAAACCAGACAGGAGTGGCTACACATCTTTTTTTCCCCCCAGTTAAAGCACCTGGACATCAACCCAGGGTAAGGATGTAGGAACGGTTCACACAAGAAAATTCTGTGTAAATAATATGTACTAAGAACTCCAAGGTTCCTATCTGGCTGAATACTGCTGCAGTACATTTCACTCTTACATATTCTCTTGTCTGAGTTGAAAACAGAGCTTCTGTATCCAGGCTGTACCTTTTACCAGTATTTAATGCTATAGCTCTATAGCATTATAGCTCTATAGCATCTATAGCTCTAGTCCAAAGCAGACACTTCAAAACAAACTAGAATTAAATCCTGTATTCCAAGTAAACCACTAAATGAAATAAAAAAAAAGGGAAAACTAAAACCAGAGTGCCTGTGCTACAGATCATTAATGCTAGAGTTCAAGTGGAAAAAGAAGGGCAGTAACCAGATGACCTAATTTCAGGGACCAATATTTGCAACTTGCTAATGTTAAAAACATAACATTTATCTGCAAATTATAGATTCAACATTAAACACACAAGTTTAAGAGGAATTTAGTTTTAACCATTTTAATTTTGACAGAAAAAATATAAAGTAACTAGAGAACTGACTATAAAATGTGTGAAAGCAACAATTACAAATAATTAGGCTAGGAAACTAAAGCCTGCATCAAAGGTAATAATTTTTGCACTACCAAGGTCAAATGTTACACACATTATTCTTCTGGATTCCACATAATAGATATTAGAAACATGGGCCTTGACTTTAACTATAAAGCATAGCATAGCAGCAAAACACACTTGAAATAAGATCAACTCACCTTTGAAAGTTGGAGGACCTTCCTGTCCTTCTACAAAGCAGTTCCTATGCCATTTTCTTCCCCACTTACAGTACAATTTTCTACTTTAACAAATCTAAAAGAAAATTGTCCTACAACAGGCAGGTATGGGCAGAGTGCCCCCACAAAAAAACTGCCTAAACCCAGCAAAATCTCTCATGCAAAGAACAGCTCTGCACAGGCTGTTATTTGAATACCGAACATAACAGAAGATTCAGAATTCAGCGAAGGACTGTGATAAAAAAACCCAAAAACCAGACAGGAGGTGTTTTTTGTACATGATGCTTCCAACATCTGTAACTTAAAACAAAGTGAAATGAAAAAACTGCAAATAATACACTACCGCTGTTTGGACCCTGGTAACAAAACAGACCACGAAGTTTGGAATAAGTACCTATGGGAAGCTGCACCTGCACACCCTTTGGTATTAGGATCCAAAACAAACATCTGCACTGCAATACATAACCAGCTGCTAGGCTACCAGACTCAGTGTGTTTGTTTCATGTCAGAGGAAAGAGGAATTGACAAATAAAACTTCAGGATAACTTTACTAGAAAAAAATCACTACCATTGAATGTACAGTCATTTGCTGTACTGCCCTTGTTTACAAATGGCACGTTTCAGAGCAGTACTTAACTGGAAGGAACAAAAAATTCCTTCTTGTGAGCAGTGTTAGGTGTCAGAAGTTTTAATAGATATTGGTGCAGCCTGTTTCAGATTCACCCACATGTCAAAGTAGCATGCCCCCAGATAAGTAAGTCGCCAATGAAAAAAGAACTGTAAAGTGTAAAAAATCTTCAGTGCAAAGGTTATACCTCCTACTGCTCTAATCTATAGCTGGGGTTTAACCTCTTGCAACTGCCTTTAGAGCTAAGGTCCTTTAAGTAGTAGATTCAGAGACAGCTTACACAAGACATGGGCAAAAAGCAAATGGTGAAGTCCCCTGAAAAGAGTGTGAATTGCCCCTATGTGTCCCCTAAAAAGAGTGTGAACTCTTTGTTAGCAGGAAGCATGCCTCTAGTGCAATTTACCTGCTTCTTCTGTGTATCTGTGGCGACCATATCCCACCAGAGTCGAAAGAATTCCTGCTCCACAGCAATAAATTTGCGCTGTTTTCCTTTCATTAGCTCTTCTATAACAGTAGTGTAGACATTTGCTGCGTAAGCATGCATACTTTCCTGAAAGGAAAAAAAAAGTAAATAAGCTCTGTTTTGCCTATATTTAAAGGGCTGTTTTAAACGCTCATTGGGCTTGAAAAGAGAGATATCAAAACCTCACATTTGTTGCGCACTTCCTTTCTACCCTCAGAAAGACCGAGTTCTGACTACATACAACCTTTGCACTTCTGCTTCAGAAAACATCCTCCTGACGGGGGACCTAACTAGATCAAGGTGTAGCTTCTCCCAAGATCAGCCCCAACACAGGCTTTATTTCTGTTACACTGGGGACAGTTTACCGGGTCCTCATCACTCACCTTAAATCACTGATGCCATGAATGATAAGACTTTGCACCAACATAGTTAAAAAGCCCACATGCAAAGTTTATTCTCCCCTTCAAGCTCTTCTTTTGATAGCCTGAATTACCAGAATTGTTTCTTCAGAGTGAGTGTAACTCTGTGCTGTGCATTACCAGTACAACACAGTGATACATATACTGTAAATTATACTATTACGAAAAATAACCCCATTTTGCTTGATGTTTTATGATACAGTACAACAAAGCTGGTAAAAGAATCTCAGAATGAGTTCTACTGTTGACACAGAAAGATCAGTGAAAGTGTGAGATTTTGTGCACCTATCCTATCTTGCTCCTAAATCCCCCTCTATTCCAGAATGAGGCCTATGGACTTTCATTTATTTATATCAATGCAAATATGACAGCTGTATCCAACAAATAACCTACCACAGTGTTATATCATATGATATAGTATCAAATTAACAACACCAGGGTAATTTTGAAGTTGTGCATGCAAAGAGATACTTTTTGTACACTTCCCTCGACCAGAACAACTTCTGTTGACCAGATCCAGTCTTCCACCTTTTACTTAATTTTAAAGTAATAGATAATGTCTAAAGACAACAGCCAACATCCTAGGCAACATCTAATTTCCTGAGATGTCTGTCTTTCCTTGTAACAAAGTTATCTGCATATTATAGGAGTTATTTTACACTAACCATAACACTTATCTACTTAAACTACTGGTACTTAAGAACACACACAACAAAATGTACATCTGAAAGTGGCTAACACATAGATCTCTCCCCACCTAAAAACTAATGGACATGATATGTAAAACATGAATCCATAGTTTCAATTTAGGTCAATTTCCTACATGAAAATCACCATTTGAAATATGGAGATAAGGTAATCCAAATCAGAAATTAACTTTTCCTAACCCCCTGCTTTCCACAACAGAAATCCAGCCATCTTTGTAAAAATGCTCATGCCATTAGAAAAAGGAAAACATTTGAGTGTAGCAGCAATTGCTTAAAATACTGTTGGGTTTATCTAAATAATTTCTTCCTCAATTACTTTTCCATTGGTTCATAAGGGTTTATAAAAATCAAGATTATCAGATACTTAATACAATGTGAAATTTTAACTAAGGATTTTAAGTTTCAGTTTTGTGTTCTCTTATGAAATTTCTGAGTATGAGTTTAAAGTATTAAAGGAGAAATTCATTAATCTTTCCTAAAAAGGGGAGACAAAACACAAGCACAGGAGAGATACCCGGGTGAGACATTTTTATTAGTTAGGCCTATTGCTATTTCACTCTAGTTAGTGAAGTATCTACAGCTTCTTTCACATATAAATGAAAAAAATTCATACTAATGAAAAAGAATTCAGGATTTAGGATTTGGACTAACAAATGTAAAAGGTACTGATACCCCACCTGATTCATTTGGGTCTGCATCTCATGTATTTAGCAAAAATAAGTTTCCTACTATACTTCAGAGGCGCTAGGCTCCAACCCCAGCCCAGCCATCGAGGACCCGGGAGCCTGCTCTCCTAAGAAATGACAGAAGGTTTTCCTGGGATTTTGACTTCGTAACAAGATAAACAAAAAGACCATGAAAACCTGCCACATAATCAAAGCGCAAATAGAATTAAGACTTTTCTTAAAAAAAAACCCAAACCATCAGGAGCATCCTGCCAAACACCTGCACACACCAACCCACAGTTCAAGGGCACGGCTCCTAGGCTAACCATGCCTCCTCCAAACGCGGATCCCGAAACACGACAGGATGGAGGACACACCAGGCCAGACTCGGGGCAGGAGCTGCACCGGCCAAGGATTTGCGCGTTTCTCCGCAGGGAGTCCGGCCGGGAGCCGCAGAGCCCCAGGAGCCGGCAGAGCCCGGCCCCGCAGCCCTGCAAGCCCGCGGGCGGCTCAGCCCCGGCCGCAGCGAACCCACCCCACCCGTGCAGCGCCCCGGCCGACCTGCACCGTGTACACCCAGCCGACGTCCATGTGGCTGTGGGCGACCACGAAGGCCCGCAGCTCGCCGCGGCCGCCGGCCCGCGGGAGGAGGGCGAGGAGCTGGAGCAGGAGCAGGGTGCGAGGGGGAGCCATGACGGCTGCAGCGCTCCCGCCGCACTTCCGCGTCCCGCGGCACCGCCTCCCGCTGTAGAATTAAATAAATAAATAAAATAAGGGGCAAGAGTTCCCTCTCGAGCGGGAGGGTTTCGAGGCCTGACGGGGTGACTCCGCCTTCGCCCGGAGCGGCGTTGCGGATGCGGGAGGTGGCCATAGCGGACGGTGAGGGACGAAAAGCGCAGCTCCTGGGTGGCTCTTGCTCATAATTCCGGAGCTGGTTTTCTGATAACACTGGGCTGCTTAGGGAGAGGCTGAGTTCTGCATCTTGGACACCTATAAATCTTTTTTTTTTTTTTTTTAAATGCCTTTGAATTGAGCGCGAGTATTTTATTTCATGGTATACTAGTTCATTACGGATTATTGCCTGCATCTTTGAAGTTTTGAAATTGAAGAAAGATTAAATTTTATGTAGAGAAAGAAACCATTTTCACCCATTGAAATTGATTTTATCACTTGTTTTGTCGCTGCTAGGAACAGGTGGACCCTGTGCTGAGAACTGAAAAAGTAAACGCTTCTCTCTGCATAAGGTCCTAGTGAAAAGGGAAAAAAATCGAACTCCAAACTAAAAAATGTTATTGTATAATGTAGTCCAGTGTCCTCAGAAGTTTTTGTCTGCAGTTGCACCAGTTTCTGCCCATTAAACCATTGTGATATTGAAAGCCAAAACAGATTAAACTATTTTTTAAAACTTTGACTCTTTAAAATAAACACACACTATAGTAGAAATCAACTACCTTCCTTAAGTTCTAGTTTGAGTAAATTACATGCTTTTAACAACATTCTGAAATAACACAAAATATCATGTCAAAGTTCTCGTTCATTTCCAACAATGCAAAAGTAAAAAAAGTCAGATGAAGGAGGATAACTGCTCTCACCTTCAAGTTTGGTGTGGATTTAGCACTACCAGATCCCAAACTTAGTTAAATCAGTCATTCCTCTGTGATAAATGGAAACAATCACAATTAGTTTAGTAGTTTTCATCTGCAGATTTTGACAAAGGTAAAAGATTAATTCATACTGGCCTAGCTGGCTTTTGGGTCCAAATTAACCCATCTCAAAATTCAAGACACCTATAGAAATGGATCACACACTGTAAATACAATTTGTATTGATCTTCTCGTTTTAGAAAGAAGAAAATGTGCTGCTTTGCATACCAAACTGGGTGATTTTTTAACACATAAAGTTTGTAAATAATTGAAGTCCAGAATGAAAAATACGTAAGTAATAATGAATTGGACACCATAAAATGGCCACATTCTATAAAACTTAAATCTAATATGAGTAGATTCTCCCAGAACAGGGCCTTTGTTTGCTAATTCATGTGGTTTAGAGTTCTCTGCAAAAAGAAGAGGCTGACACTGGAATGCTAAGATAAGTTTTATTTGTGATAAAATCTTGTCATGAAGAGTAATCAAGGTCTGTAGGTAATTTTTAGGGAAAGTTAGTATCACTGTAAGCAGCTGGATGAAGCTTTACTTTAATATAGCTCTACAATACTTTTTTCCCCCCTCAAATCATGAGCATAAACCTTTTCAGTTCCAAGAATGCTAGTGCACATCCGGGAAACATTTGGCTTGGGGATATATATACACACACTGTCTAAACAAACTAGTGCTTTTACCTCAGAAGGCATTATTATCTTGTAATTTAGGTGAAGCTCCCAGGAAAGCTTAAGTATTGGTGTTTTGCTTTGTTTCTAAAAGTAGCTGGGAACATTTGCTGAATGTTATTCCCATTTTAAACCTATTTCCTTCAGAAACTGTAATTGTCCTCCTTATTCTTTCACAAAGGACACAGTGTGCCACTGTCTTGAATGCAGTGGAGAAGAATGTAAATATTTAAACAGAATACTTTTATTAGGAAAAAATGAAACAAACTGCCCATAGTTTACACACCTAAAGGTATCAGGAGGATCTCTACTTGCTGCAAGAAGGCTTGAATATAGGTATGTCAGGTGGAATTTATGCCAAAAAACAATTCTTCCCTGCCATTTCCATACCATTTCACAAATAGCAAAAAGATACATGGAGGAACCAGTGTAATTGTGCCATGACAGCTGCCTACATTTGATACTTTATCGTCTTGTTGGCTCCTAATCTCATAGTATGACTTAATTATAGTCTTCTTCTATTCTTTCTTAAGCTTTTTTATTTGCCTGTAAAAGTGTGGATGCTCTCTTTGACTCAAACTGTGCTATACGTGGGCCTCTGACACTGTTACCTTGATAAGACAGAAGACGTAGGCAGGATGCTGCCAACTACAAGCTAAGCAGTCACAATTGTCTTAACTTAAGTATCAAGAAAGTCACCTGGTGAACAGAACAATTAATGTACCTTTACATTTCCCTCCTGTCGTGTTTTTGGGGTGGAAGTCTCTAAGAATAAAGGCATTTATTAATATATATTTGTTCTAGCTGGCTGTTTCCGTGTTGTATAATTTGCCATTCCCCTAACCATTTGCCACTGAAGGCAAAGGTCACTGCACAGAGCACTTTAGACTTACTTGGTAACAGGTTTGCTTTCTTACCAACCTCTCAGGGATGTTGTACAGACAGTTTGTGGATACACAAGGGCTCATGGACCAGATGAAAACCACTCTCCAGCCTTGCAGTGTATATATGCCCCAACAGTTTAGGTGGCATTTGTAGCCTTTATCAGTAAGACAGCCCAAAGGGCCTAAGGATGGTAAGAGAACTAAGGTGAATGTCATGAGGCGAATACAGCCATGGCGAGGCGGGAGAGGCACTAGGGCCGCTGCCATGGGTGCTGCCGGCATGGGTGCCACTGGCACAGGATGCCTGGTGTGCGGTGTCCCCCATGGATGTGCATCCAGGCTTCGGGGGCAGCCGAGATCCGCGCCCAGGCTCGCCAGGCTGCCCGCACTGCAGGCACGGGCGGCACCTGCGGGGAGCTCACAGGGAAACGGGACGGGCAGCAGGGAGGGCTCTCCTGGCCGGGGCAAGGCCAAGCTGGGGTGTCACATCCCGCCAAAGCCGCCGCGGCCGGGCTCGCCCCAGCCTGCGCGGCCGCCCAGCCGCACTCCCGCAGCCCTGCCGGGGCTCTCTCGCACCTGTTGGGGCCGCGGCTGGGCCGGGCGCGGCGGGTCCTGGCGAGGCTGCGCCGCCTCCGCCGGGAGCTCCGGGCGGAGCCTTCCCTCCTTCCCGTCCTCCCTCCCCCGGCTCCCCGAGCGCCCCGAGGCAGCGGCGGCTGCCTGCGCCCGCTCCGCTGGGAGGAGGAGGAGGCACCCCGAGCCACGGGCGCTGGGAGCAAAGCAAATAACAGTTCAGAGCAGTGGGCGCCTTCCGGAGGGCAACACCCATGTCCCACAAACAGGGTATCTGGAAATGCGCTCCTTCCCCCGGCGCTCGCTGTCCCCTCTCATCCCTCCGTTCCCTTCTCAGCCCCCTCGATCTCTCCTCCCCACTCTCTGCTTCTCCCTCGCCGCCGTCGCTTTCCCTTGTCCCTTCCTCAGCCCTGTGCCCCCGCTGGCCCCGTGCCCGACTGACTGTGCCTTTCCTCCTGCCCAGCCGGCGGCCCCCCAGGCGAGAGCGCGGCTGACTGGTGCCTCTACCAGCTCAACGGAGCAGCCGAGTTCGAGGTCTCTGAAGGTGAGTACGGGGATGCTGAAGGGGCGCGTCCCCTCTCTCAGTGTCCCGGCCGGCAGCGCCTGGAGACACGGGGCTTCGCTGGTGGGAGAGACCCCGTGGCAGTCGCCCCAGCGCTGCGGGGTGGCGAAGGCGGTGCGTGTGTCCAGGGCAGGAGGGAGGTGGGCTAGCAAAGGGCTACCCGGTGGTTGGCATGTGGTTTGCCGGTGGTTTGCATGTTTGTGGAAGTGTCTTTGCTGGTTTTGTTTTGGCTGTTTTGGGGCAAAAGTTTGTTTTGCCTGTAGCAGCCTAGGTGGCATGAGTTCTTTTGGCCTTGGCATCAGTGAGTGCCAGTGCAAGGTGGGCTGGAAAGTTCTCTGGCCTTTTTTCTCTCCTTAACTTTGAAGAAAGAAGTCCTCTGGAAAGTTTTATTTATTAATATTTTGTGATCAGAGGAAGAACAGTCTTCGAGTGCTAGGGCGGGAAAGTCTCTCCTCTGTATTCGAACCGTGTGTGGTGTTGAACATGCAGAGTATTTAAACTTAGGTGCAAACCTGTATTTTCCAGGATGCCAGATATGTAGTGTGCAGTGCCCATGAGCATCTTCCAGTATCTGTTTTCAATGAGTTAAGTGGAGCTAAGATCTCATCTCAGTGTTTTTGGTCTGCTGGGGTTACGTATTTCTAAGAAGAGTGTATTTACTCTTTGTAAAGGTTTAAAGTGCATTAGAAGTTGAGTTAGACTGAAAAACTTTCCAGTGCTGAGGTAGGTGGCCCACCGTAATAGATTGGCTTTAGATTAAACATTAAGGAAAGCTTTTCAACAGGGGAGCACTGGAATATATGAATTACATAGACCATGAAACCCCACTCAACTTGAGGCGTGTTTGTTTCACAAGCGTATGTTGAAGTGATAAAGCTGCAGATCTTGCCTTGGGGAGGGCAGAAAGATAACCTGTTTGGGGTCTCTCCAGTTGTTATCCGTGATCCTTTGGGATGTGAAGTTTTGTGTTGTGTCTTGTTTTTTGCTGTTTGGAGAAATGATTTAAACCCCAGTGTACTGATAAAAAGCCATCACTTGATCAAGGTTTTGGACTAAATTTTTCCTTCCAATTATTCCATGGTGGTTTATATTTCAAGGTGTACTTAATAGTGTGTGTAATTACACACAATGGCATACTAAAGCGTTTATCAAAAGATGTTGTGATTTTTTGCCTACATGATTTTTTTGGGTGAAACTGCATACTAAACCAGATGTGATGACGATAGATGGGGGTGGAAATTACATCCGTGTGAGGGAGTGTAATGACTGAGTGACAGCATTTCTTAGGCATCACAGAATGCTGAAAATGAGCTTTAGGTTGGCATTTACTTTCATTTAAAGATTTGAATGAGTAGAATATGCTTCTTAACCTCATTTGTCTGGGTAAATATCAGTGTTTCAGCAGGGCTTTGAGATGGTAATGTTTTTTTCTCAACAGGTGTTTTATTCCTTTGATTTATTGGGTCACCTCTTTTCACAGGGCGTATTTTTTTAAATTTCTTTGCTAACTCTGCCTTCAATTCTCTTTAATGCTGCCAATTTTTGGATTCTGAATTTTATTCTGCAACTGAAATAGGAATCTTACATGTTTTCTCTTTACTCAGCATGGGAATATGTGAAATTTAGAGACCAAGAAACAAGCTGAAGCAATGTAATTTGATCACACAAACTGTAGAATCAAAGTCATCTGCAGGTAGTAAACCCTGTTTATGTTAATAGGATTGTATATAAATACGACGTGTATTTTCCAGAGTACACGCTGTCTATTAAATGCCACCGATATGTAGGAACACACGCAGCAATATAATCAGCACACTTTGCTCAAAAAACAATCCAAAGAAAACTCCGTGGTGGCAGGTGACTTGACCTCTTTTGCATGACAGTATTTTTGGATAAAGTCTAAACCTTTTACTTTGCTGAAGTTTGCCTCTAAAATAAATTACACGGAGCCAGACAGAATCTTTAGTTTGAAATGGATTGTTCTTACGACTTCCATTGCAGACTTTCTTTTCTGCCTTTATCCCAGTTCTCTTAACTTTTCCAAAAGGCTTGCAATTGCAGCTGCACTGGTTAGCATCCCCTAACTGATGGACAAAAGGACTAGTTTATCTATATTAAATGTTATAGTGTGATTTATATATCTAGATAGATATCTGTGTATATAAACATTTGCATAATAATGTTATAAGTTCAGTTAGTCATCTGGGCATCTCTTGCTGCTTTGGCCATTGAATGCCTGCATTGACCTTCTGGTGCTCTGTCAGTTAGACTTCAGGATTGTGTTCTGCAACATTTCTGTCTTAGCCTAGGAAAGAAAATTATTCTTTTTCCAAAAATAGATGTGTTAGATGAAAAACATTCATTTACATAACAGAAAAGCAAAATTGTGTATTTCAAATGCAAGGAAAAATAGACCATAGTAAGTAAAATATCACAATCAAAGCCAAGATAATCATGTTTGATTTAGTCTTGCTGCCTTGAAACAAAATCCGATTTCAAATATTACTACTTCTATAATTAACATCTAAGTGCAAAATATATTTTATTCATGCTAAAGATTCAAGGCACTTTGCTCGCAGTAAGTGCAGCCTCAAAAAAGCTGTATGAAGAACAGTATTAGTGTATCCATTTACAGGCTTCAAGAATGAAATATTGAAGTTAAGGATGTGATTTTTTTAGAAGCTGAATGTCAACTATTATGCAGATAGCAACTTGGGACTTCTGAAAAATCAGATTGTTTGCTGTTTGTTCAATGGTCTAATGGACTGTTAACAGGATTGCTTAATCTAGAGCCTTTGCTTTAAGTTCCAAATCACAGTAACTTCTTGCAAACTGTGTAAGTTAAAGCATGTTTGAAGTATTTTATGCTGTGAATTCTAAGCTGGCATTATGTTATTCTAGATATGAATGATTATATATTTAATGAAAAGATTCAGTCAAAAATCGTATTTTTAGTTTTCACTCTTAAAGTTACCTCATCAAATACTTGAGATTGGTTTACAGTATAAATTGTCTTTTCATCTATTTTGTGGCTTTATGCTATTGAGTGGTTGACAGCTCTGTTAGCATCTGTTAGCCTTGTGAATTGCAATGGGAACCTTTCTATTACTTACCTTATGCTGCTGTAACATTCTTTTTTTTTTTATGAGTAATTGGAAGTGATATTTATTGAGAAGATTGGTAATCTACTCTTTTGTTGTGAAAGTACCATTGAACAATGTACCATTTTAAGGAAC
Source organism: Oreocharis arfaki (assembly GCA_013398015.1). Taxonomy (NCBI): domain Eukaryota; kingdom Metazoa; phylum Chordata; class Aves; order Passeriformes; family Paramythiidae; genus Oreocharis; species Oreocharis arfaki. Next base: position 40,523 of record VZRR01003976.1, on the reverse strand, counting down.
TAGAAGACTTGTGAACTGATTAATACGAGTTTAATCACTGTCAGGTTTACCTCCAATAGCTTTTTGTTTACTGTAGTTTTCGATCAAAGACAGTAAGTCTGGATTTGGTTCAGTACTGTCTTTTCCATTATTTTACCAATTCCATAGGGAGCAGTGTGGTCCCACAAGCTTACAACTGAAGTAAGGTTCTTGTGAGTCATGTGTTCATTAGTAAGGTTTAATTAAATAGAAAGTCTCCATCCGTACATGCTTTCACATCCCAATCCTTTTGTGGCAGAACCAAATAAGTGATTTTTCCTTAGTCTTTTACAAAAAGGCATGGTAGCAGTCCTTTTCTTAACACTTCACTGTTTGCCAAGATTTCTTTCAAAGGGTCATCACCGTGAATGGATGTTTTATTTTCATCTTAGTTGGATGATGTGCTTTACAGAACGGGGCTTCCGGTTGTCCAGTTTGGAGATCACAGAATCACGGAATATGCCGAATTAGAACGGACCCACAAGGATCACTGAGTTCAACTCCTGGCCTTGCACAGCAACATCCCCGAGAATCACACCATGTACCCAAGAATGTTGTCCAGACTCTTGAACTCTGCCAGCCTTGGAGCTGTGACCACTTCCCCGGGGAGCCTGTTCCAGTGCCTGACCACCCACTAGATGAAGAACGTTTGCCTAATATCTAACCTAAACCTCCCTGGCACAACTTCAGGCCGTTCCCTGGGGTCCTGTCACTCTCACCACAGAGAAGAGATCAGTGCCTGCGCTCCTCTTCCCCTCTTGAGGAAGCTGTAACTGCAATGAGGTCTCCCCTCAGTCTCCTCCAGGCTGAATAGATCAAGTGACCTCAGCCACTCCTCACACAGCTTCCCCTCGAGGCCCTTCACTACCTTCATTGCCCTCCTTTTGATGCTTTCTAATAGCTTTATATCTTTCCTATATTGCAGTGCCCCAAACTGCACACAACATTTGAGGTGAGGCCACTCCAGTGCAGAGCAGAATGGGCTGGTGCTTTGCCTGGCTGGTGATTCTGTGCCTGATGCCCCCCAGGACATGAGTGGCCCTCCTGGCTGCCAGGGCACTGCTGACTCACATTCAATTTGCTGTTGACCAGGGCCCCCAGATCCCTTTCCATGGTGCTGCTTTCCAGCATCTCATTCCCCAGGCTGTCTGTACATCCAGGGTTGCCCCATCCTGCGTGCAGAATCTGGCACTTCTCCTTGTTCTCTTCATATGATTGATGACTGCCCAGCCCTCTCATTTGTCGAGGTCTCTCTGCAGGGCCTCTGTGCCTTCAGCAGAGTGAGCAGCCCCTCTCGGTTTTGTATCATCTGCAAACTTGCTCAGTATCCCTTCTGGTCCCATGCCCCAGTCATCTCTTCAAGATGTTGAAGAGCAGAGGGATGAGGATGGGACCCTGTGGAACTCCACTAGTGACAGGCCCCCAGTCTGATGTCCCCTCATCATGCCCCACCCATGAGCCAGTTGCTCACCCGTCATATGATGTGTTTATCCAGCTGTGTGCTGGGCATTTGGTCCAGAAGGATCCTGTGACAGACAGTATTGAAAGCTTTACTGAAATCCAAAAAGATGACATGAACTGTCTTCCCTTGATCACCTAGGTGGGTTACTTTATCATAGAAGGAAATCAGGTTTCCCAAGCAGGACTTCCCTCTTGTGAATACTATGACCAGTGACTGAGATGTTGTGAGCTGAACTGTGCCTTTTCTGCAGACCACAATTCTGTTTGAATTCAAAGGAAATCAAAATGCTTGGGATGGATTGATCCTCCCCTTGCCTCACTCCAGCGTACATTTACAGAATCGCACTATCAATTAATTTGGAGAAGCCAAACCTATGACTAAACACCCCTATGAAAACTAGACCATGGCACTAAGTGCCACATCCAGTCTTAAACAGCTTAGGACACTGCCAGCTTGCATACAGCACTGTGAGTCACAGGGCTCCTGATACACCCTCTGGTGCCTTGTGTGTGGATAATACAGTTACGCCAGTCCTACCTCATACATCCCTGTTTATACATTCAGTAGGTCTCTGGATTTCATCCCTCCTTTATTTTGCACTGACTTTTACTGGTATTTGGGTGGTTGTCACTGATGTCGGAGAGCTGCTGCAGCACAGGGAAAGGGCTTCTGTTTGAAGTGTTGTCATGTAATTTACTCCCATTATAATGTTGAATGTGGTTGTGCAAGACCAGACCCAGTAAATGACTCATTACAAGAAAGTGTGGGTATTTGATTATACTTCTAGTTGTTGCTGCACAATCTGACATTAAGTTTCAATATGAAAACTTCAGCATGATAGACAAAGAGGAAGGGCTAGGGTATATCGAAATTGTATTTTTGATAGCTTTACTTCTAGTGATACTTGCCTACAGTAGTCTATTTGTGATATTTTTCTTGTGTTTTATGGAGTCTTTGTTTATACATGGCATGGGTTTTTGTAAGAATCAATTCATTGAAATATTTCTGTAGATTATTGTAAAAAATAAAGTACTGAAAAGTACATGTACTTTTTATGAAAAGGTGAGTGACTTACTTACCTTTCTTATTTTTGTTTCCTAATTTGGTGTTTTGATTAAGAGCTGGTTTGAATTTAGGGAATAAATTAATTTTTTTAAGTACATTCAGATGATTTACTTAGAATGATTCATAAAATCCTTGCCTACATAGTGTTTCCATTGGAACTTAATGAAAGTGCTAGAGTGTGTTTTCTCCTAAGAGTCATTAAGTGTCATTTGACCATAAAACAAATACTTGTTAATTATTTTATTTTGCAAATGTCTGGCCAAAGACATTAGCTCCTTTTCAGTAACCTGAAAAGTGGTGGTGTTGTTTGATTAAGCTTGAAAAACAGACTAAGCTTTTTTTTTTTTTAAATTAGGTTTTCAGGTTTTCCTTTTTCAAGGACTTCACACGCTCCTCTAACATTCTGTACTTCTTTAACTAATTCTCTGAATCTTAAATGCCATAAGTTGCAGCCTTCCTCATTTCAGTTTCCAGAATGTGGTCTTCGGCCAGTTTCCTTCTTACTTTCTAGCCGTAGAGTCACAGACTCATTTAGGTTAAAAATGACCTCCAAGATCATTGAGTCCAACCTTTGACCAAACATAACCGTGTTAGCTAAACTGTAGCACTAAATTCCACATCCAGTCCTTTCTTGAATACTTCCAATGACAGCGATACCACCACTTCTCTGGGCAGCCCATTCCAATGCTTAACAACCCTTTCAGTGAAGAAATTCTTCTTGCTGTTCTGTCTGGACCTCCCCTGCTGCATCCTGAGGCCATTTCCTCTTGTCCTGTCACTTGTTACCTAGGGGAAGAGACTGACCCCACCTGGCTACAGCCTCCTTTTAGCTAGTTTTAGAGAGCGATAAGGTGCCTCCTGAGCTTCCTTTTCTCCAGGCTAAACACCCGGCGCTCACTCAGCCACGCCTTATAAGACTTGTGCTCCAGACCCTTCACCAGCTCTGTTGCCCTTCTCTGGACTTGCTCCAGCACCTCAGTGTCTTTCTTGCAGTGAGGGGCCCAGAACAGGAGACAGAACTCGAGGTGTGACCTCACCAGTACAGGGGTACAGTCTGAGTACAGGGGGGTCAATCACTGCCCTAGTCCTGCTGGCCACACTATTTTTGCTACAGACCAGAATGTCTTGGCCTTCTGGGCACCTGGGTGCACTGATGGCTCGTGTTCAGTCACTGTCAGCCAACAGCCCCAGGTCCTTTTCCACCAGGCTGCTTTTCAACCACTCTGCCCCAGCCTGTAGCACTGCCTGGGGTTGTTGTGACCCAAGGGCAGGACCCGACACTTGGCCTTGTTGAGCCTGACTCAGGTAGCCTTGATCCATCGATCCAGCCTATCCAGATCCCTCTGCAGAGCCTTCCTGCCCTCCAACAGATCAAAATTCCCGTCCAACTTAGTGCCATCTATGAACTGACTGAGGCTGCAGTTGATCATCTTGTCCAGGTCAACACTGAAGATATTAAGTGGACCTGGCCCCAGTACTGAGCCCTGAGGACACCACTGTTGACTGGTCCCTCTGTTCACCACCACTCTCTGGGCCCGGACATCCAGACAGTTTTTTACCCAGTGAAGAGTGCACCTGCCCAATCCATGAGCAGCCAGTTCCTCCAGGAGAATGCTGTGGGAAACATTTACTAAAGTCCAGGTAGATACATCCACATCCTTTTCCTCATCCAGTAAGTGGGTCACCTGGTCAAAAAAGATCAGGATGGTCAATCAAGACCTGCCTTTCATGAATCTGTGCTGCCTGAGAGTGATCCCCAGGTTGCCCTGTGTGTGCTGTGGAATGGCACTCGAGGTGATCTGTTCATAACTTTCCCCAGCACCAAGGTCACACTTGTAGTTTTCCAGATCCTCTCCCTAGCCCTTCTTGTAGATGGGCGTCACACTGGCCAGCCTCCAGTCATCTGGGACCTCCCTGGTTAGCCAAGACTGCTGGTAAGTGATGAAGAGTGCCTTGGCTAACTCGTCTGCCAGCTCCCTCAGTACCCTCAGGTGGATCCCCTCTGGGCCCATGGGCTTTTACCTTTCTGATTTTCTTGCTAGATGGCTTAATGACACCCTTTTACTCTTCCTGAGTTGCCTGCCCCTTCTTCCAAAGGTCATAAACTCTTTTTCCCCCCCGCTTTGTTCTCTGTGACTCTTCTCTCCTGAAAGGGAATTGTAGGTGGTCTCAGTCCGCTGACTGTTGTACAGCTTGACAACGATGTGTCTCCTCTGTGTCATTGAAAGTCTGCCATTTGCAGCAGGTGCCTGTGCAGCAAATCTTAGCTCTCTTCCGTCTCTCTCACTCTTTCCAGGTCTGTAAGGCTTTCCATTTTATATGATCCTTTCAGTTCCATCCAAATAACTCCTGGCAATTTTAGTTTTATCCATGCTTGAACGATCAAAATTTCCTTGGTATTTCAGTTTGCCATATACTTTATGAGGCACTCAGTATATATGTCTCACGAAAGATGAAATCACACTCTTGTGGGCCTGATTATGCAATTATTAGCAAGTCAAAAATCATGCTTTCAAGTTGCCTGGTCCAGAATTTAACAGAGACATCCTTTATGCACCCTCTTCCTCATTAAGTATTCAATAATTTAATTTATATAAACAGTGATTTCATTTGGGCCATAAATTTGCCATTAAGAGTAATTTTTATATTTAAGTCAAACATTGTCATTCAGGTGGAATAGTGGTGGACAATTTAGATAGTATAGAATTGCCTGTGGATCCAGCTGAGATACAGAAAATCACCAGGTCTTCACAAAGCCTCCTCTTCCATTATAGGTCAAGTCAGAAAGCCAGGGTTCCTTTATGGAGATGAATTTCATACAGGGACAGAGAGTACCAATTTTCTGATCTTTCCAATTCCAGTTTATAAATGTGCAGAAATTGCCCAAGCTGTCTTGCAGTGTGTCTGAAGAGCTGATGCAAAGAGAAGTTTTTTCTACTGTGCAAGGCTTTTTAAATGTATGAACCTGTCAAAGCTGAAAGAAATTTCAAGAAGATAAGGTTCTTCTGTTTCAAGAACTGCAACCCAGAAGCTCAACTTCTGCAAATATGGATCCAGAAGTGATACTGCAGGCCACACAGGTTGAATTGTAATATTCTTATTGATCCTTTCTTTTCTGTAAAATGCATTTTTTAGTAAAATGCTGAGAGATTTAGAGCCGAAGTCAATACAGGGGGTTTTTTTTGCACGTTTGTACTGTCTGATGAAAAAATTTCGAAGGTGTTTCAAGCCATTCAGGTATTTTCAACTACCTTTCCTTCATAGTATGCTATTTGGCTATAAACTCCTTATTCAAAATAATGGGCAATAGCTCACAAGTCTCTGCGTGATTGCTTAATGGTACGTGACAGAACCTACCAACAGTGAAAAGGTGTTATTTACTAGTTAGATTCTTCATCTTGCCATCTCAGCTGAGTTGTCAGGGTTTGGTGATCCAGAAGAGGGAGCTGCCACATAAATTTCTGGCAGTTTTGAACTTAGCAAAGTCTCTTTTAACCCTCCACCACAGAATTTTTTTTTGTTTTTTTAATTTTATGGCTGACTCCAGGGGTTTCATATGATGCTTTTTTGGTCACTCAGTTCATAGTTTGCTGATTTCTAGGGACAGCATTAGAGACTTAGTTCAATTCCTTCAGTTTTTGGTATCAGTTTAGTGTATGTTTTTAAATATTCTGCTTAAATACCATGCTAAAGCCTTTGGTTGACATGATGAATGCAGTCCCTTTTATTTATCTGCAGTCTTTTTAAACATGGATGTTTCTGACTAGCCCACCATGGATTTTTAATAGATGTTTTCTGTAGCGTGCAGGAAGAACTTTGTGGTGGCTGGCCTTCCTCAGTTCAACTCCATGTGAGACAGAGGTGGCTTCTGGGTCATTGTAGGTTTTTTTTTCTGTGTAAGTAGTGGTTCTTCTATCACAGTAAGAACGTACCGCTGGTATTTTGAAAATAGCAATATATATGTAAAATAGCAAAAGCGATGTGCACACTTCAATGTGCTTTCTAATGTGCTTTCTCTCTTTTTTTTCTTTAGCACTGCAGAGCAATTTATAGTGAGTCAATCTATAATTTGTGGGCTATAAAACTAAAGAACCATAAAGTACCGGGAGAAGGCGTTAAAACATGTACTTATTAAAACCTCTACTTACAGTCAGGAAGGAGACCAGACTTGCCAAGCATCCTGAGCATATTTTCAAGTGCATGATTTAACCTAGGTTCTGATATTGGTTGGTGGAATCCTAGATTGCTACTTGCTGTAATGATAGATCTTATCAAAGCTATTGTACCTTCTGACTCATTGGTAGTCATTTTGTGTTAACAGCTGATGGCAGTGATGTGACTTTGTTCCATGAGATAACTGGAGTACTGAGTAACAGGTGAGATTTTTTTTTCAACTGCATAATATATTCCTTGGATCTTTTTGTTATTAAAAGCTTGAGAGGATACTCAATATTAGGAAGCTTTTATTTGTTTCTCATGAAAAAGAGTGAATACAGCACTGTGTTGGTTATATGTTTGTGGGTGATCACCTTATATATTTTGTGCAAATTTTGAGGTGCTGGACCATGTCCAGAGAAGGGCAGTGAAGCTGATGAAGGGTGTGCAGCACAAGACTTGGAGTGTGGCTGAGGGAACAGGGATTGTTTAGCCTGGAGAAAAGGAGGCTCGGGATGGACCTTATTGTTTTCTACAACTACCTGAAAGGAAGTTGTGGAGAGGTGGGGGTTGGTCTCTTCTCCCAAGTAACAAGTCGTAGGACAAGCAAAATGGCCTGAAGTTGCACCAGAGGAGGTTTAGATTGGATATTAGGAAAAGAATTCTTCACTGAAAGGGTGTTTGGGCATTGGGACAGCCTGCCCAGGGAAGTGGTGGAGTCACCATCCCTGAAGATGTTTGGAAGATATGTAAGTGTGCCACTTTGGGATGAAGTTTAGTGAACTTGGCAGTGCTGTGTTAATAGTGGAACTGGATGATCTTAAGGTTGTCCTCCAGCCTAAATGATCCTATGATTCTCTTTCTGAAGATAAATATAGTATGGTAAAAGTCCTTGCAGTGACAGTGAAGGGTGAAAATGAAGCATTTCATTTGTTATCGACACTGAATACTCCTGCATGTGTTAGTACCTTGCTGTTGACTTTCTTCATATTTCCAGTTAGTAAATCTATAAATATGACTGCTTCCATAGAAGGTGCCACTGGATTCCATTCATACCATGTGGTATCATCATGTGGCCTTCAGACTATGTACGCAAGCTGCTCTGTTAGAAAATTTAGACATTACGTTATGAAGTTGTGCACAACATTCTCCTATCTGAATGTACCAACATGAAGTACTCTGTGGCTTTTCTTTAGTTATTTTGTAAAACACTTTTGGAATTTCTTTATTTTTTACATGCTCACAAATGTACGCACATATACTCTTTTCTTATGTCTATGCAAGGTTAATATAAAAGTCAGAAGAAAGTTATATGAGATCGATACAGATGTGTTTGAATTTTCCTCCAGAAGGCTTCAGAATAACCACATAAGTAAATACTGTTTTTTGAGATACATAATATTTTGCACATGGCTATTATAATTGAAATATATAATATTTAATGATATTTGTAAGTTCTAAAAACTGAAGACCTATTTGTAAGTTTTTAAGTCTTCCATCAAATACAGTTTCTTTTCAGAATGCATACATTCCCCAGATGTTCTGTTTATGTTTATTTGCAAGCACATTTTATAGCGACTCATGTCACAGTGAATAGAGTTGACAGTTGGGCTGATTGCAGGAATATGCAAAATGTAACCTCATAAATCTTTCTCCACCTATTGTATTCTGTAATTTTTATAGAATACGCAAAGTATGGTGCAAGAGACAGTTCCATTAGTTTAACTGAAACCATTTTGGTATTGCAGTTAACGCTGATGTATTCAATTCAGAGACAATTATGTCTAGACACTAACAGGGGCTGTTGATTTGGCATTCTGTTCATGGAGAGGGCATGTGTCATTCAAAAGTGAGTTGTAAAACTATTCAGCATGGCTGCATTGCTAGCGATGTGCCTTTCCACTTCCCACTACTACTATAACTAATTACTGCGTGTAGTAGTCTTGAGATCCTGAAATGAAAATAACCCATAATTTCTTTGGGAGATACAAATTATATTAATATTCCTTCTCTTCATACCCAGGAAAAAATACTGTGTTATGACTAGACTCAAAGATGCAAAGTAGAAGTGTTATCTTTGCAAGACTTGATGGTTTCTTGTTAAATCTTTTTTTACTGAGTAATCTTCATGATCTTTGAAATTTTTAATACAGACTGGTTTTCATCAATACATGGTTTTGTTTGTCAGATAACTCTTATTTTTGGAGCTTCCTTGATACGTTCTTGTGTTAACGTTGTAAACTCTGCTGTTTATTGTGGAAATACCCCATGCTTCAGATTTCATTTATTTGCAAGAATCGCTAACTTGGAGTCCTTTGTAATGGTATACAAAGTAGATATAATAAATTTAAAGTAAGAATAATTCTTATTTTTCATGCACTACATCTTAAAATTGTGGGGTTTTTTCCCTTGAGATTTTTCATCAGGGTTTGTTTTTTTTTTCCCTTACTCCTGGCAGGCTGTTACATTCAGTGTGTGCTGTTTCCTCTATTCTAAACTAGGGCATTACAGTCATTTTTCAGTTTGATTGCTTTTTCTGGGTTGAGGTTTTTTTCCCCAAGAACACTTGCCCTAGTGGAATGTCCAGCTTTTTTAAGTGAAAGCTAAAGAGAGGTTGAGAGTCTGCTGAGTGCATTGAGAGTGTAGCTGTGCACTGGTCTTTCTTCAGAAACGTGCCACCATGCCTCAGGATCTGTTACTTTATGTTGTTTTTTGATTTCTCCCTCTCCTTATGCTCCTCCACATTAATCAAAAATATTCCTTAAAGCACGATACCTATCTTGACTTCTGGAATAGCAACTGTGCATTGAAATTTATTTCAATTTAAGAATATTGCAGTATTAACTTGGTATTTCTGATTTCTAATCTGATGAATTTAGAGGCATAATTGTTCAATGATAATTCCAGAAATGCACAGAGGTTTCTTAAAGGACTTGACTCCCCTTTTCTTGATGGTGTCAAATCATAAAATGTATCCATGGAGAAACAGAATATTTTGTGTCAAGAAGACAGACCTCGAAGTTCAAGCTTCTTGATCGTTCTAGGAGACAAATCACCTCTGCTAGAGAACATCTCTAGCAGCAGTAAGAGGATCTCTGTCTCTCTCTCCCTTATGCTGAGGTGAGTCTCTAGAGCAGCTTGTGACCTGTATTGCACATCAAATGTCAGACCTCTGTTGTCATTGCTTTCTTTTGCTGCAAGTTCAGAAAGTTCCCTGAGCAATGTCTGTGCTGAATGGGGCTGGGCAGTGCTGATGTGGGCAATACTGACCCCCTCACACTTGCAAAGATCACTCACAAAGAAGCTCCAAAGCATCTGACAAATGTCCCACTCTCTCTCTCTCTCTCTCTCTCTCTCTCTCCATCT
>VZRR01003976.1:0-30441 GCA_013398015.1 Oreocharis arfaki | reverse complement strand
CTCTCTCTCTCTCTATATATATATGTATATATATATATATATATATATATATATGTATGTATGTATGTGTATTGTCTCATTAAATGGTTGAAGGAAAGCATGTATGCAAACCCTGTGGTTAGAAAGCAGAACGAATAAAGGAGGATTGCAACCCCCAAACTTTTAGTGACATCATCACATATTACTGTGTCTGTAGGTGCCCTGCCACATTTGACTCACAGGTTTTATGTGTCTCTGTTTTACTTCTTGTGTATGCAGTGTGACGGTGGCTGGAGCCCTCTACTTCTCCAGACAAGGAACTATGTTGTTTCTTTGCTAAGAATACTTAAGTATGTAACCATTCACGTTGATTCCTTTACGTGAAGAAAATCCACAAATGCTTGCCTATGTAAATACAACATTTGAGTTCAGATGAAAGCACAAGTCAAGAAATTCAAAGATGTAGTTCCCACAGCAACCATAATTCAACCTCGTTGCTGAGAAAGCACAAAAGCTCGCACCAAATACCATGCAGAATACTGCATGTATGCAAGTGTATGAGACACAGTTGCTAGGAGAGCCATAAATTTTAATTTCTAGAGGTATTTACATTCACATTTTATATCTCTTAGTGTTTGAATCTGTATTTTATTGAAACAGTGCAGAAATGGAAAAAATGGAAAAGAGGCCATTTGGATTAGTGTATCTTTTTGCTTTCTTGTAATATACAATTGATTATATTACTGTGTATGTCCTTCTGTTGACTTACATTTGTAAGGGAATAATATTGAATGTGAAATAATCTGGTCTACTTCCTTATATTTTTTCTCTTTGTTTACCCCTATTACTGAACCTGCAGGTAATGGGGTCTACTTGCTTGCCTACCAAGGATAAATAAATCAGATATTTATCTGCATGTAGCCATGTGTCTTGTTATTCAACTTCATCCATCGCTTAAGGTTCCATTATAAAATATCCCAAAGCATATGGAATATATTTCTTTTCAATATCTCATAGGATACTTCTGATTTCTTTGTTTGCCAGCTAAGTCTGCTGATTTGGTCATCTTGGACCCATTTAGTTATTATCACAGTTAGTGAAGAGGTGGAAGTGTCGTTGTTTTTAATTTCTATTTTTCATTTAGGAAAATGTAAATATTTCAATTATAGTACTTAATGGGCACAGAAAATGTTTGTAAATAATATCTGCAGGATTTCCAGAAGTTGGTTGGCTGAAATATCTGTGTGATGTTTCTCAGCCTTTCAGATGTGGCCAGTGGAGAGAGAGACCATGATGTTTGAAGATTGGTATGTTAAGTCCCATTCCCATGGGTGATTATTATATCTGTAGGCTGGATTCAGTATTCATGATTATTTTAAAAAAAATTCATTTTGACTGTGGCATATGCTAATACCTCATAATTTATTTGGAAAAACAATCACTGCATAACTGTATTGCACCAGTCATTTAAAATTAAAAAAAAAAAGGGAAATGACACAAGATAAGGAAGGTTCATGATAAGAGTTTCTCTTCAGTAAACTACAAAAAAATTAATTTAGACTTCATCTAGTTTCTACCAGACTGATTTTTCTCAGCCCTCCATCACATCTTAGCCTGCTGTATGAGCCTTTTTATGGACAGTCTGAGCAGAGCTGAAAGACTGATTGGATATGAAAATGTTCTCCTTGGGAAATCTTTGGATCCTGTCCTTCCCAGATTGTTAGGCAATCTGCTCTAGGAAACCTGTTTTGACACTGCCTGTTATCTCTGCTTGGCAGAGTCCTATAGGGACCATCACTGCCTACCTCAAAGCCAGGGTTAGGGAATTCAGTCTGCAGCCCACTGCCTTCCCAAAGCTTAATTGTTCTGTGTCATTGTGTTCAAAAGCTAGTCAGGAACTGCACACATATTACTGCACATGTGTCTAAAATAAAGTTGTTAGTGTATAGGAAATACAGATTTTCTAGTGCAAGAATTTATAACCTGAAATTTGAAATCCATCTGAAGATTAAAACATTCACAGTGGCTTAACAATTTCTTAGTAGATAAACACAGGAATATTAATTAAATTCTGGCTGCCATCTGATGAAGAGTTGGTCTGGTCTTTCCACAGCGACTTCACTGTGTCTGAATGCTGTGAAGTGAGGAAGGGGACTGGGAATTGTACATCATGGCAATTCTTCATGGAGCAGGTAGTGTCCTGGTATGTGAGTGGAGTCTTGGATAAAACTTGATTCGTAAGGCCCTACGTCCTGCTCAAACAAGAAAGTGAATACTTAGGATGTAGGTTTTGTGTGAGAACTCTGTTGTGGTCATAAGCTTCCATCAACATCCTTAAAACATTTCTTTTTCCAGAGTATATCGCTGATATTTTGGGGCTTCCCTGAAGTGTGAATAGTTACAAGGATAGTTTTGTTTTCTTCTTTCTGTCCTCTTGCATGTGGTAGATGTGGTTTTAGTATTTGAAGTGAAATAAATAATGGCAAGCTTCAGTGGAAGCTAAGAACTGTGTAGGGATGACTTGAGATAACTGGAAAACAGCAAAATGTTCCACTTGAAATTGATCTATTTGTAGGAAACAGAAATACGTAAATAGACACAGGGTCTAGAAAACGCTAAGTTTACATTTGTGTTCATTACAAGTTGATCAATAACTGTTGCTGGATGACCCGATGTAGTTATTTTATACAATTAATCACTGTGCTTGCAGACCCAGGGAAGAGAAATGAACAGTCAATACTGCCAGGGGTTGCTGGTGATCATGATGAGCTCATTTTGTTTTGAGGTGATGGGGGTCCTGTGGGAGGAAATACTTCTATGGGAAACTGCTTTCTGTGTAGTGGCAAAAGTGCGTGCTACTGGGAACAAGGTCATAGTTTCAACACTTACTGCCATCAGAGGAGGAAATTGGTGTAACTCTACTTTTGCATGTGTTTTTCCTCCAGCATGTAACTTCCTCTGTGTGCATGTGTCCCCAAAGGCATGGATTTCCTAATGGAACATAGGACTTTCATCAAAGTGGATGGCCATGTCACCTCGCAGTTCTCAACAGAGAAGAAAATTTCCTTGGTGGGATTAAAACCATCTGCTTGCATCATGGGCTGTTAGGTATGAGATAGGATAAACTGTCTCATATGTTAAAGATTTTTGTTGTTTCTCTTCATTTGAAAATAGGTATTTTTGTCAATTACAATGAGCTGTCAATTCTGCAATTCTGATCTGATTGGAATCAGAGATGTTTTTTGGTATTGAAGTCTTACAACTTTCTGTTTTCTTTGAATTTCATTCTCTCTGTCTGCTGGAAAGGGGTAGAGTAGAGGAAGAATCATTGTTCGATTTGACATGGAGCAGGTACGGGCCGTAAGGAGAACCTGGGAAAAGGATGCTGGGGTAGAAGGAAGGGACTGGCACTGTGGAGCTCAGGTGTACAGGAAATCAGAACTCTGAGTGTGTGGAGTTCACTGGTAGTACTTGGTCATCACGGTTACATGCTGAAGCTGCCTGAACAGAGACTGGGAATGAGGTCAAAACGTGGGAAGAGGCATTGTGAGGAGGGGAGGAGAGATGTGGAGATGAGTCTCCTGCAGAGCCTAGAGAGTAACAGCGCTTATCTGAGAACTTCTTCACTTCTGCTGCTAGAAGTGTGCATGGCATCATTGCTGGCATTGGGAGTGAAGCAGTACTCCAGCAAGTAAGTTCTTGGTATGTACTTTTGGACCAGCTCTTCATTAAAAGCACAGACTGGTAAGTTTCTATAGCTGTCGGTGACCTATTTGGTTCAAGAAACAGGGAATTTTCCACTAGATCTTATGATTGCAAAGTTACTGAAGATCTGTGAAGGTTAGGTTTCCTGTCATCTAATTGACTATGTTTCCTTTTTTCAAGAACTTGGAAATTTTTTACCTTTGAAAACCTTCTCAGGAACACTTCAAAACTGCCATATTAAGCGTGCCATTGCATGTGCAGCCTAATTTAAATGCCCGATGTGTATGCATTGTAGTATAATAATTATATTATGACGCTTGTTTAATTTTCACCTGGTTGAGCAGATGAATCAAAGTAGTGAAATGCAGAAGACTGCTTTATAAGCCCTGTCTGATCTATTGCAAAAACTGGAAGGTAGGTTGTTAGCATTCTGGAGAGCTGGAATCTTTCCCTGTAATGAGGTTTCTGTGCAAGGTGAGAAGAAGTGCACCTTAAAATGTGTTGTCCCCGATCGTGTGTTTTTAGTTTTTAGATATATAGGTTGGGGTGCTGAATTGCTGAGTAGTCACTCTTACACTCTTAGTCAGTGGAAATCCTGTATAGAAAGGTGTGAACTATAGAAAATATAGGGGATTGGGCCACATAATGAGTAGTATGGAGAAAACAAGACGATTGCAGGTATGACATCAAGTGAGCTATATCCCTTTTGTGTGTTGAATAAAGTAAGGTTAAAAGTTTGATGATCCCAGCATGGAGCAGTCACTGAGTTACATACATACTGCAGATTTTAATTTCTGGTTGTTTGCATTTGCACTGGTGGCAAGTAACTTCTTAAGAATTGTATGAGGGAGAAAGAAAGCCTTTACATAACTACAGAAATAAAAAGTAGTTTTGGATGAAGATGGCTTGCATTATAGAAATATTTTGCATGAAAAAGAGTATGTTAAGGAAATAAGTTGAAGTAATTACATTATCTTCTCACACAGTCTCTTGCTAATTAAAAAAAATGTTGTTTTAGCATCTTAACTTCTTCCCAATTGCCTTTAGCTGCTTCAAGGATCTCTACAAATGCAGAAAAACGACTATGTGAACATAGAAAATGAAAATGAAAGGCACTGGAGATTTTGCATAAATATTTACAAATTGCTATAAAAGACAGAGGTAAATGAAAGGGATAGAACTTTCACATATTTCAAATGTAATTATGTTGTGTCATGATTTTATAGGGTATTAACCTTATAGTAATAGTTGTGAAAAATAAAGTCAGATTCAGAGGCCGTGTTTCAATAGTAGACCATATTTAATTATATATATATATGTATATAAAAAATTATATATAATATTTAAAGTTTAGAAAATCAAATTTGTGAAAATTTAGCTACTGTGATGGTCTTGTGGCTTTGGAGTTCTAACTGACCGCAAAATGGAAACAATGTGAACAATGAATCTTTGGATTTCGATGAGAAATAAAAGCTTGCTACTGCATTCAGGATTGTCAGCATACCTTCCTTTGTATTCCTAGCATTAAGTATCACTTTGCAGTAATGATACTTAATACATCCAGGAATGCAAGTGAAAGATCTGAAAAGTAAGACGCGACATATCGGATTGGCTAATACATTATGAAGTGGTGTAAACAATTTAAACTAAACTCAGTAAATTTGTGTTGCTTTCCTATTGTGTGTTTTAATTAATTTGCTGGTTAATTGTCTGTTAAAAAATGTCTGGTTAATTTGCAGAACTCTGAAAATCTCGTCAGGTATCTCTATCATTGTTACAAAGTCACAAGGTTCTATTGTAATTGTCTGCAGGTGATAATAATTAATATTTAAAAATGCAGTTACTTTGCTCTTTTTGAAAAAAGGAGAAAATCATTAAAAAATGAGTTCTATCCTGATGGGACTCAATTTAGAACCTACTGGATGTTACAGTAGAACTTTCATTGACTTCACTAGGAGCAGAAATCTGGCTTTTCATATCAATTTTTGCTGACGAGGTGATAGCTGTTTTTCTACAGGGAACAGTTGTAAAGTATCGCTTGAAACCATGAAGTCGTCGCTGCTGGCTTTGTTCCCCTCTTTCGGCTGGGATTTGGGGATATAGGACGTAGATACCTCTCCTTTCTGAAAATCCTGAAATGTCTGTTAAATCACAGCTTTTCAAATCCTCCCAGAGGAGATTTGCTCAGGATTTTTTTTTTAATACATGTAGTAGATGACAAGTAATAAAATCAGAAGGGTTATTTGTTGTATTTTTATGGTTGAGTCTGTCATATCATTTTTGCAGTCTTGTCAGTGGACAGTCAGCACCGCCTGAAGTCTCAGAGGTCAACGTGTGAACACTGTGGAAGGGCTGTTTGTGCTGCTGATGGTAGAGAGGGGACTTAGGTTGCATTATGATGATTTACGTTATTCAAACGGGAATTCTGATTGCTGCAGCTCAGATGACTTAACGTGACAGGCATATCACGGATTTAATTATGAGATGTGCTGATGGAAAAAGACCTGGGGTGGCTGGAGTGTGACACAGCACAAGCAGTTCTGCAGTGCGGGCCGTGCTTGCTCGGACAAACTGCGTTGTTGTGCTGGCCCCCTGGGCCCCTCTGCCACCCCGTTCCGATGCAGTTGCTCAGCTTATGGGAGATTGTTTTTCTCAGATCAGGTGCAGTAATTTGGCTTTTAGCAAAGTAACAATATGTCATGTACAGAAAAAAAATCTGACTAGTAGCTGACCAGTATGGGGTAAGGTTTAAGGTCTGTGTCCTTGAAATACTGAGAAAATACAGCAACAGATGTGCAGGATTTAAACTGGTTATTATTCCAGTCCTGTAGATATAAACATATAATTAAAATGTCATTTTTACAACATCTTCGTCAGCAAAAAGTTTGATCTCCTACAAATACCTTTTGATAGAGCATTTGGGTTTTGTTCACATACGCTGTTAGATTTTTGTATTCCTCAAGGCATTTCTCTTCTGAATTATGTTAATTTTTTTTAGACTCTAACACTTTTTTTTTTATTTCTCAATATTCTTCATTCTTTATTTAATATGGTTAGAACTCTGCCTGTAGCCACGTCTTTTTTCTCTATTGTCATGTAGAGTACTTTATATTTTCTTGAATGCCTGATTCTGCTCAACAATCAACATGGTTTCTTTTCTTTATTCTGATGGCTGTGGAAGTACATTTTCAGTGATAGAGGTCTTACAGAAGATGGAAGCTGCTGACCAAAGGCTGCAATTATTATACATTTTAAGTTACTATAAAAATATTTAAACTTTTCTTGAAGGCAGGATTTCTTGTCAGGAAGATAGGATGATTAAAAACATATATAATGAATCCAGGTAGCACGCACAAAAATTCATCCAGCTCTGTGAAGTCCTGTCAGTCTTTGGATCCAGTCAGAGACAGAGTTTAGTTCTTGTCAGTCAATGGCAGCTGTAGCCACTTGAGATGGGCTTTGTGCACATGGACCTGCAGAGATGCAAAGCAGTTGTGCTAACCCACCTCCCAATCACCTCCAGCTGTTCAGTGTGATTCACATTCCTGATGGAATAATGTGTAATGAAGTTTAGACTAATTGTAACTTTATTGAGCACTATTCTGACATTATTTAAAATTTTCCTTTCAGCATGATACTGTGTAAAAATACTAGTGTATGTGTACTATATATAAATATAGTATGTAAGTATATTAGATTTTATGCAAAAACTCAGGGCTGAAGTCTCCCAACATTTCTGAGTACACTGGATTTCAAGGGCAATTGTCTGCTTTCATAGTGTTTTAAATATCAGGGACAACCTTTAGTATATTCAAAACAATAACTAATTGTGAGAAGAAATAACACATCCCTTATTTTACAGCTTTTTCTGTATATGCCGTACACCTCTGCACCTATACAGTGTTTTGTTTGTTTAAAGAAGTGGCATTCGCCTTCAGCTTTTCTTGGTTTTACACAGAATAAAAGAAAGTGTTTGCCTTTTGTGCTGGTAAGAAGAAGGTGAACCCTTTATTCTTTAGGGAAAACTCTAGCTATGTCTAGCTTGAAGAGCATTTTAGGTCTGTGTATTTGTTGCACTCACCGTGCCTTGCCTTGGTATTGAAATGTCTGACAGAATCATCAGAGATCAGGCAGATGAAGATGTTGTCAAAAACCCCAGCCCTTTGTGGATGTGTGCTTTTGTTTCCATGTCAGAAACAAAACAGTTCCTCTCTCAGGGCTAACAGTCCTTATAGTGATATTGTGACTCTGTCTGGAGGCATTATCCAAGTCTTACACTAATTTGTGAAATGCTTTTTTGTTGCTTTTTATCATTCCTTTTGTACAGCATAGTAATCTTCTGTGGATAAACACACTACAGAATATGTATTTAATTGTACAGTCTTTTACTTTTTTTCCCTCTTATTTCTCTCTTTTGTTGCTTGACTAGACATGCCATATTTTACTGCATTGATTGCAGTTTTTCCATAGGGATATTCATGGGGAAAATTTAGAAAATGTGCTATAACTGTTGATCAAATGTAGAGTATGAGGAGAATAGAAATGTATTTTACAGTTTTGTTTTTGTGTAATTTAGATTTCATATATATAATTTAGGAAAACACTGTTAGTCTACCTAGGGGAGATGCATATAAAATTAAAGCGTTGGAAACATTGTACTGAGTGTAATTGCAATTGTCACTACTTGAAAGTTAATGCTCTTTGTTAGACAAGTTTAAAAAACAACATGAAATGATAGTAACTCACTGTTGCAGGGAGGTATTCGGTAACTTTCAGGAAAATCAAAAAACCCCACATGCTGTTGTTGCCATTCTGTGCTAGAAAAAACACATATTTAGGAAATACCAGTTACTCTGATTCTTCTGTATAAAGTCTTGCTGACATTTTTATGGTATGTGCAGTGAGTGACCTTTGATGAATGAGACTATAGCTGATGACTATTTTGATGAAAGCCGTGTGCAATTGATGTATTTGATTTCTGATATTAAGACAATACTAAGATAGTTTAAAAATAGTTAATATTTGAAATATTTATTCTTTTTGTTTCATTATTCCATTTATGAAAGCTTCTGTTGGCAAATGTTATCACTTGTTGCTTTGATGTCACAGCATCAAGCACTCAGAGAGATACTGATGATCAAAAAAAGGAGGTAATTTTAACAATTTAGTCTGGTCTGTTTCATGACATGAATTGTGGGTTTCCTCACAGTGATTGCAGCATTAAATGAATAATTTTTGACAGAACTGGGGAATAATTATCTTTTTATGAAGACAGCTTTCAGGCCCCAAACACCTTTATTCTTTCTACTTTGGGTTAGAAATAGGGATCTTAATTTTATGAGGGGGCCTCTATGGGGAACAGTAGTCCTCCTGTAAGTTTTAAATTTTATAACTAAGGATCTTGATGAGCAAACTGTTGTTGGCTTTATTAGTAATTTCTTTGAGTAAAAATTTAAAGGATTTGGCTCATTTCCTTTCAATACCTAGATGTAAGGACGTAATTTTTGGTGTATTAAGATGCTTTTATCCTTTCTTTCTATTCCATGCACATCTGTTCAGTATAATTGCACATCCTGGATGGCTGAGCCTGATTCAACACCTGTTGTTAACATCTTTTACTTGAATTAACAATTTTCCTCCATAAAAGGACAGATCCAGTTTTGTGCTTCGTAAATTAAGAATACCACAGAATTCAAAATCCATTCTTTAAAATTTCTTCTGCTGTGATGCCAGCTGGTACAGTGTGCAACTGGTGATGGACAACCCCCATGCGCCACACTCCGTTTGTACTTACTGCACACCACATCCTGGTGGACACAGCCTGGCTGCATTATGATTGCCTATTCTTCTTCATCCCATTTATCTTTTCTTATGTGCTTGAAAAGTTAAAAATGTAATTCAGACAACTGTATTGTGATGATCAGGTTTATTTGAAATGTTGTCCTAGTAAAGCCTAATAAAAATGGGTTTTAGTTCCATATGGATTGAGTTGAAATTTGGAACACATGTACAACATGGGTTCATGTTGAAGACTGCGGGAAAATTTCATGTGATTTTTGAATACGCTTGAGGCCAGTTTGTAAAATAATCTAGACTGTAGATCATACATGTTTATTTGGAAAATCTGTCAGATCTCATTCAATAGAACACGGAACTATGAATCATCATCTTCCAAAAACAGCCTAAATAACCCTGGTGCCTCTGCCTGGTATCTCTGATTATCAGCTGAAACCATCATGTCTTTGCTAGGAAGGTTGTAAAACTCCTTTTCTTGGAGGCTTTTCCCCACAGCCTGAGTGCTTCCACAAATCGCTACTGATTTACTTATTCTTTTTCCTTACCAAATGAACATTAAATGAAAGAGAGGTTTAATTACCGTGCACTGAAGCCCTTTGCCCTTGCCTTAGAGCAACTTACTGAGGTATGGGGTGGTTCTTATTTAATGGAAAATACCTTTACCAGTCTCATTTCTACTGCAAAAGCCTTTCACTTCAGGTTCCAATTCCGTGAATTATAGTATAAGAATTTTAGAATGCAACATCTGTCAGGACTTATCAAAGTTTTCCTGGTCTAGCTGATATTAAAGCTACAGTGGGTCAGTAGGGCATTAAGAGAGAACTCTGCTGTTTTCCTCGTAGTAACCACTTCAGTGCATTAGGTATTAATCATCAGACTACTAAATGATTTTTTTAAATTAACTGTTGAAAGGATGTGTGCTTAGAGAAGCCCAAGCTTCCTGTTGTGGTTCTGTAACTGTTAGTTTGTGTTTAGAGCTTACAGTTCTGTATTTGAATTTTAGAATCTGAGAATCAAGATTTCTTAAAGTAGTGGTGGCTGTATTTTCCTGGCCTAATGTATCAGTGCTGTGATAACTGAATCATGTGCTTAAATTAGCTGTTCTAAAACAAGGAAAAAAAAGCCATGTACAATGTGACAGGGCTCATATTGCTATTTCTCAAGTGTGTTAAAAGGAGAAATGACACTAACCTGTTTTTTATAGTTCAGTCTAGCTACTTTATGTTTCTACTCAGAAACCAATGAATAAATCATAAGTATTACATATATGTTAATCTAACCAGATCCTCAAGGAAGAATGAGTAGAGCAGGTGTTATTTTTACAGCTGTATCTCATAATTTGAGTGCTTTCCATTTTGCTAAGTATTCAAATGCTGTCTTTTTAAATATAGTGCAGGATTTAGACTTGTGATAAGTGTATTGATACAAGACATCAAACCTCTCTGCTTTTTCTGAAGCCCTAATTTAGCTTTTAAATTAGTTTAAAATTAACTTATACCATGATCCCTTTGGAGAAAGTGTATGTCTTAAAATGTTTTGCAATGCCTAGTTAAGTTGTCAAGTTGAAGCTGAGAGTTACTCTCTCAGAACAAGCATTAAATAAAAAATGTTAAACTCTGGTTTATGTAAAGATCTCCAGTCTAAGGGTGTGGCTTCACTGAACTCTCAAAACCTTTGTTCACTGAGTTGAATCTTTAGTTGTTAAAGAATTGACCTCATAAATATCAAGGGAAGTCTCAGTTATTCTCCATTAAGTCATGGATAAATTTACAGACATAGAGCACTTGTTTTGCATTAGGAAATGTTTGTGTAGGTCATTTCTTTTACATAAAAATTAAAGGTTTTGGTGTTTTGGCTAGGCTTTCTTTGTTTCAGGACTTAGATTGTGAGCTATTTATGAAGGAAAGTGAAGTCTGTGTGTGTGCCACATATGGTAAGTAAATTTACTGTTTTATTCAGATGATTTATGTATAAAATATTGTTATTAATGGGGTTTTTTTGATATTTCATTTATCACAAGTGAATTTTATTGTAAATTGCATGTGAAAACTCACTTTCTACCTGTCTGTCCTCTCATAGATACTGCTTTTTTTTTTCGGAAGTACATTCAAGGTTTTAAAGGAACTATCAATAATTCTTCATGGTAGAGATAAAATGCTCCTGTGTGTTTGAACAAAAAAGAATGTGTTTAGAAAAAATGATGGCAAACTAAAAAGTTTTTATCAAGTCAAAAGAAAGAAAAAATCCATTATCACAGCAATGAAGTGGCCTGACATAGTAGGACACTAGAGAGATTTCTGTTTCAGTTTGGCAGCTGGTGGCATTATGGTTATAATTCTCTTAATAGTCAAAGAAAGGCTGGTAGCTATAAATAAAATCTAATTTGCTAGCAAATACTTTACTGCAGTACAAATGTTCTTTTTCATGTGCTTATTTGGTATTCCTCTCTTAAATTGTCTATGTCGTTTAAATATAATGAGTAATTCTTCATTCTGCAGGAACTCTTCTATGTAATCAAAATTAAATATAGTTATGATTGCTTTTGAAAGATGAGGATTTAGAACTAGGAAGGAGGGAAAAGGCCCTAACATTTCCCGTGGCTTCTAAAATTCAAACAGGTAGCACGAGAATTTGTTGATGAGTGATGCCCTATATAAGTACCCTTTATGCCCAATTAGGTAGTGACTGTGTAACACCTTATCAGCAAAGGGAGGAGATGTAACTGATTTCAGAGGACTGGTACTGCACTCTGAATATCTTTAGAAGATACTCCTGTGCTGGGCCCATGAGTTGGTAGCCCCAGGAAGAACTTCAGTGCTGATAAGGTTCTGTCTGTGACTCTTGCAGGGTAACACCATAAAATCAGCTTTGTTGGCTGCAAATGCTGTGCTCCTTCTGTTTCAGTGGGCTGGGGGAAGCTGGCACTGTCAGCTGTGCTGTCAGTGAGGAGGATGATCTCACTGTGAACTTCCCTTTGCTTTTCTGTCTCAGACTGTGCACACAACAAAGTCCCCTCATATCCTGGCCTTCTGTAAGTATTTATTAAGGACAGACATTCATGTTGCTGGAAGTCCTGGATTTATTCTAATTAGTTGTGGAAAAAATCCTGTTATCTTGCATAGCTTTGTGTAGCTCTGCTTCAATTCTTTGGAGTGGTGATTGTTCCTGTGCCCTTCAGTGACTGTGGAGCTCTTGGCTGCTTCTTGGCTGCCCACTGTGTTTGACTGAGCCACTGTACTGAAAGCCTCATGGCTTTTGAGCATCAGAACATGTGAAGGATAATTCAATGGATAAGAAAAACAAAGCTTGTTGAAAATACGCTGTAGGTTGTTTCTCCCTGTGTCTGAGTTGGTCCCTGATTAGATCTCTGGGGTTAGGAAGCCTTCTTCCACGTAGAGGCACTGAACTGAAGTACCACTTAAGAAGGTTTCTGCATCAGCTCTGGCCTCTGTCATGTGAATCAGTCCTTGTTGCTTTTACTAGGGCTCTAAAGCAGCGTAGCTGTACTGGGGAGCTGGGTTAGGATAAGAGGGTGAGACTCCTCTATTCTCATTTTGCCTCTGATTTATATTTATGTTTTGGTCAGAACTATATTTTGTTGCAGCTGTTCTTAAAAGCTCTGTCTTTGGTGATTTTTGCGCTTTTATCATTTCATGGGGAATTAAAGTGTAATGAGATGTAAACTTTTTTTTAAAGCTCTTGAAAGACCTATCTCTGTCTTTTTGGCACCAAAGTTCAAAAAAGTAAAAAAAAAAAAAAAAAATTAAAAATGGTGTCTCTCAGAGTACTAAATCATTGGACGTTACTGTTCTCTTGGTGTGACTGTGGGATGTGATTTTCATTATTCCACAACATGCCTTGGCAGTTTTCACTGTTTGCTGTACCGCTGCATTCACAGTGTTACACGGTAAAGTCCAGAGGAACCTGGGACCTTAACAGTCTGCCTGATGAATGCTGAGGTTCACAGAGGTTCACTAGTATGAGGTTTTGCAAGCAAGACTTGGTTTGTGGGTCATGGAGGGTTGATTCCCTCTTTTTTTTTACTCTGAGAGGAAAAGGGTCCATTTTTAAGCAGTTTGAATGTAGGTTTCTGTAGGACTGTTTTTCACAGCTGCCTCAGAATGTGTATAATGTTCATAGAAGCAGAAATCTCATCTTTATTTGGATATTGAGTTATTTTGGCTGTTTGGAAACACGTTTTCACTATCGTCTGTGTTTATGTGACTTATTCACAGATATAATTATGTATGTTTGCCTGCTTTTATTTATTTAGTCCAATATGAGATTCTAGATATGTATACTTCCTTAAGAAACGGAAAATACAGCAATGACTATTACAGTGTTAAAAACTGTATCCAGCTTAGTAACTTAGAAAATACAAAGTAGTGGGAAATACCAAATAAAACTCTAAATCCAAGTGGAAAAATAAGTTTCATCTCCAAAATAGTTTCTTCTTTACGGAATTTAATTCTGAGCTATAGCAGATCTATATTTTGCCTTGAAGGTAAATAAAAAAATTGTATAATCATTTAAGTTAGAAAAGAGCCTTAAGACCATAGAGTCCCACTGTTAACACCACCAAGTCCACCACTAAACCATGTCCCAAAGCACCACATCTACTCATCTTTTAAATACCTCCAGGGATGGTGACTCAACCACTTTCTTGGGCCGCCTGTTCCAGTCCTTGACAACCCTTTTGGTGAAGAAATTTTTCCCAATATAATCCAGCATTACTTATTTTCTCACTCCTATGTTCTGCAGTTTATAAAAGAGGTGCAAGAGTTTTTGCATAATTTTGACTGTTTAATTGCGAGTTTATATTTTCTCTATATAGATTTAAATGATTATCAGGAGAATAACAGATCAATACCATGCTGAATAGACAAGGCTTATGATTTCATTAATATTTATAGGTTAATACTGCACTCAATGAGAAATGCCTTTATAATTGGACTGTAGGAAGATTAAGTAACTAAATACGAAAGGTTAATTTTAGAAAGTGACTGTCAAGCTAAAGGAACAGTGTTGTCAGCTGTGGTGCTCACCGTTCTGTTGAAGACTGTGTGAAACAACTGTTGCAGGGCTATTTTGGAGGAAGGGATGAGGCCTCTTCTGGGATTCAGTTTGGGTGAGAAGAGAGACAAGTATATTGTAGATTACAAGTTCTTATACACTGATACCTTGGCAACCATGAGGAGTTAAAAAGATAATTTTAGATATCACAAACTCCCTGTTTTCTGTAGCGTGAGAATGTTTTATGATTTCTCACTTAAAAAAGAAGAGAGGAAAAAATATTATTATTATTCCCTCTAAACACAATAGAAGTACCTTTTGTTCTTAAAACATTTTTGCTTGTTTTTCCTTACATTTTCCAGTCACAGACAACTGCCTAAGCATTAAAAACACTTTTCTCATGAAACATTGCTTACCCAGGGGAGAGAGTAAGAGAGCAAACATCACCTGACATGACAAAGGATCTAGAAACACACTTCAGGGAGGTGTTTCAGATGCTTTGGTGGGGAGGGTAGAAGATGACCTCTACAGATTAAAGGAACAGTGTTTTCCACCTTTTTTCCCTGGTTCTCTCTCGCTTGCTTGCTTGTCCTTCACAGCACTGATACAGGACAGTAGCAGTTCAACATGATAGAATTATCAGCACTTCTGAGCAGTTAAAGCTTAGTGGAAACATGTTTCTTCAGTTTTGCCTTGATTGATGAGACAGTCTGAGTTTCTCTGGTTGTAATTTGCAGAGAATAACAAACTGAAAATTGTTTCAAAATTACCTTCTCACACTCCATACACAGCTGTAATTGGAACAAGTAAATTACAAGTCAAATTCCCCAAGAACATTTCTTTAAAGGATATATATAACTTTGAGTATGGAGGGTAATTATAAGACAAACAGGGAGTGCACTGTGATTACAAGATAAATCCTTTGTCATACTCAAGTTCTGCAGTATTTTTTGTTATTTAACTTTATGGTTTAGTCCTGGGAATGGTAGTTTGAAGGGATGTTAACATTACATGGTCCAGCTTCCCACATACAGCATGCTGCTACATGCAGAAGCTTTTTGTGTAAAGATGGGGACAAAAAAAGACATTGAGTCTTTCTCTTGTCGTCTGTCACTGCGTTCTCTCCCCTGTCTGTCACACACATGTTTGCTGAACTTCCTTTTACAGCTGTCACACTAATGGCTTCCCTACATTCCTGAAACCTCCCTTCTCAGACCTGTCTTCAGGTGAGCTCTGGCCTCCCTTGTTTTTGCCCAAATTTCTCAACAGTGCTTTTGTACTCGTTCTTTTTTGCTTGTCCTAGTTTTCATCTTCCTTTTTCTTTTTAAATTTTAGCTCATCAAAAAGCTTCTTCCTAAGCCAAGTGGGCATAGTGCTGGAACTCCTAGCCTTTCCCCAGGGCCTTCCTCCTGCCTGAATTCTCAAAAACCAGGGTCTTCCAGTGCTTGTTTTCCTGGGATTTTACTCAGCTGTTTCCTTGAAAAAACTTCAGTCTGTTGTTCTAAAACCCCTCCTCTCTCTGCTGCTGAACTTTCCAGCCTTTTTCCATGTCCTCAAGCCAGTCATCTTGAGGTCACTGCAACCCAGGCCACTGGGCAAGGATCGTCAGTTTATCCCTGTTTGTGAGTGGCAGCTTATGCAGTATTGCTGCTAGTGAGCCCCTTCAGTGTTTGTGCTAGGAAATTGTCACCAGTGCAGTGCCACAACCTGCATTGCCAGCGTAGTGCTGTGTTGTCCTCTCAGCAGATGTCTTTGTGGTTAAAACCCCTCCACCTGCTTGGTCAGGAAGTCTGTAGGACAGCCTACCCACAGCAGGAAAAGGTTTTTCTCTCTTGCCTCAGGGCCTTGGTCCCCATTTCCTAAAAAATACTCAACCCCAAAGCAGTGGATTTAGTGAGCCTGTATGCAAATATGTTCTTTCTGATGCAGGTTAGGTGGGTTCTGCCTCTCCCCAGTGATGGTTCCTCTCCTCAGAAAAGATGCTGTGATTTAGGAAACCAAGTCCTTGCTGATGACACCATCTCTGAACACTGCACATGACCCATGAATGTATTTGCTTCTACTTGTGTCCCTTCTCTGGTAAGGCTTTGTTAAATGTAGAACAGCATGGGGACATCAAAGGTTTGGCTGCATGGTGCAGGACTGTGAACTGCAGGCAGAGCTGTAGGAGTCCTGTAGGAGAAGAGACCCATTTTAGCCTGCTTTGTCTTTTTTTTTCGTTTTCCTCAGCCGTGCTGTTTTGAGCAGACTGCTGTGTACTGCTTGTAGTATCTAAACTAGTTTATTTGTTTGCAGAGCCTTGTGTTGTGAGTAGAATATTCCTTCAGTCTGATCCTCTGCATAGCGGAGACCAGTTTATCTGTACACATCTCATCTTCTTTCTGATTTTGTTCTCTGAGTTTGGCCTGTGGAACCAAGCTCAGGCTCTTATGGTCTGTTTTACAGTTATGATTGTCATCTGGCTGTGTTTTCCAGGAACTTACTAGTTTTCTCTTAGGGCTGCTGACAGGTTGTAGCTGCCAGGCTGTAGCATACAGAGACTGCATCTTTCCCTGTCAGAACTGGAAAAACCTATTTCCATTTAAAACTTTATGTAGCAATAGTGACTGGACTGCACTATCATTCTAATGAGTTTAGAGGGTACATTTGTGAAGAATTTGCGGTGTTGCTTCTGTGTGGTGCCTAGCACACAAGGCTGTGATCTGTCACACAAATCTCGAGGCACTAGTAAAGTAGCAGTGCTAGAAGTCGCCATTACACAGGATAGATTTCAGGTGTTTCAGCTTTTCCTTTACTCATTGGAGTTCTCAGCAGTGTCCTTCAGGCCTCTTGAAGCCTTTCAGAACTGCACCTGTGTAAGACAGTGTAGATTTTAGAATTCAAGGATGGTTTTTGGATTGAGACCTAAAGATGTTTCCCTGATTATGAATCGAAAGGTCAGCCTGCTTTTTTATTTTATAACAACACACAATCCTGTAAACTTATTTGATTGCTTGGCAATATGTAGATTCAGCCTGCACTGTTACAAAGATTAAAAACCTGTACAAATAAGATGATGTTCAAATTACCCTTATCTGCCTGAAACCTTTTCCCTCACAGATGGGAAAAGATCATAAATTCTTCTGTTGAAGTTGCTTGCATAATTTTTTGTTGTCTGTATGAAAAGCTTTTTGAAACTACTTGCAAGGCAATAAATTAAACTGTATTACTTACAGGACTACCAATTAAGAGTGTCACGACCTTGAGGATGAAGATAGCAAAACAGTATTTTAAAATAAAGGAATTTTTATTTATTTCTGTGAAAATAAAGTAGTTTTCAAAATTTCTGGATGAAAGAAGTTGACATAGAACTTGAAAAATGTGAGATGATATTGCAGCAGACATATTTGGTTTGAAGAAATAGTCTGACTGAATAAGACAAGATCAGTCCCAGCTCCTTAAAATGACCAATAAAACCCCAATAAAATCTTTAAATCAGTATGGATGGGAAGAGTTTTAGTTTTGGAAAATGGAGGTAAATGTGATGATAGGGCATAAAGTATCAAAAATGAGGGGCTCTCTATCAAGTAGCTTCAGTAGAACTGGGTGACTAAGCTGACATAGAGATGAGTCTAAACATAGCTAATCTATGACAGTTTTAATGGCAAAACAACAAAAGTACTTTGTAATTGGAGAGTGAATGATGGATGGTTTGTTTCTTCAAGTAACTGGGTGATGGAAAAGCAACGTCTTAGAAAGATTGAATGTAAGAGCAACATAAAGGCACTGGAAGCTGAAGGGACACAGTAATCTGCCGCCCTGCCCAATTTAGTTTACTTAGCCAGGAGCTGTGTGGTGTGTTCAGGAGGTCAGGCCCAGTCACCTTGGGGGCCTGGTTATGAATCTTGGAATCTCTGAAACTCATCAGTCTGTATCTTTCTTCCATTGATCTTTACAGAATCAGAAGAATAACAGTTAGCTACGATTTGCCACATTTTCCAGTGTCTTGTGCCCTTTTTGGAAGCTCCTGAATGGATGCCTTCTATATGTATACCCATTACAGATATTAGATACGTATAGTCCAGCTAGTTTTTAGACTCCTCTTGCCCAAGATTTTTAAACCTATAAATAGACTTTTTTTTTTTTTCCTAAGGGTTTAGTTTTGAATCTCTGGAAAAAAACAAAACAAAATGTGAGTGTTGCTGTGAATGAGCTGCAATGCCTGGCTGAAAACACTGAATTCAGAGCTCAGCCAAATGCTGAGTAGCTACTATATTGCTTATTAGAAAGCATGATGTTTTCAGAAGCTTAAAACCACAAAACTAAGATGAGCAAGGCAGTATTGCACAGAAAGCTTCAATTAAAAGGAAATCACCAGTTATTCATGGATATCTTCCTTTTTTGCTTGATAAGAGGTCATGCAAGGTGTGTTTTCTGGGGACATAATAGACCACTCTGTCTTTCAGCAGTAAAGTTTTTGCCAATTACCCTATCTGTAACCTTCCTTTTATTATGGAAAATTAATTAGAAGGTTCTGGAGGAAATGGGGACTAACTGGGGTCTTTATTTTTTATGGCCTATTTAGCTTTGAAAGCACAAATTAAAGTATTTTTCTAATATTTATAATGAAATCTGTCCTCTCATTCTCCTGTTTTGGTGATTACAAAACAAAAGCCCAGACTGCAAGGCTTCAGGCTGTATAATGAAACAAACAGCAGCTATGTCTCTACTGTGCCAGCTGAAAAGAAGCATGAAGAATTTAACCAAGGCAATATGAGATGTACTGAGTCACAAAACCTCTTTTTAAAACAAAAATGTTGGTGTGCAACATGTTTGAAAGCTGGGAGCAATATAAAACAATGAGAGCTAATGTTACAGGATCTGGCCTCGCCTATAGTGCTGAGTGGAGATATAATCAGAAAAATAAAATAATCTAATGTAATTCAGGTTCATCTTGCAAGGAATATACCTTTTAAATATCATGAAGTTATTTTAAGTAACTGAAATGGCATTAATTTTTGTCCTTTTAGTTCAGATGTAGTTGTATTTGTTCAAAGAAGTTCACAAAACCATTAGCAGCACAGTTTCAGTCTTACTGCCCTGCACAGGTAGGAAGTCTGTCTTCTTGTTTTCATCTGGCATGGCACCTCCCTCGCAGCTTGAGTCCTTGCTGTGAGGTGGTGTATCACAGATTGATAACCACAGACCAGATGGAGCACAGGATGCCTGGGCAGTTATTTTATGAGACGATCAGAAATTATGACTTTATAATCTTCTCTCTTGCTGTTTTGGAGAGAAGCCATGTTTGCTGCTTTTACTGTAAGCATTAGCAGAGTAATTTATGCCATCAGCTTAAGGAGTGGTGCTGGTGGGAGAGGGGGTAAGTAGTGAGATTGCTAAAGGCAAGCCTGAACCTGAAGAGCTGAGCTTACTGATTGGAAATAAATGTTGATTATTCAGCCTGTGCGTTGACATATGAGTGTCTAATGGTGAGTTGAGGCTGATGAGAATGGAACCATTCCCTGCTCTGTATTTATTTTACCAACACCAGCAGACAAACTGAAACAGGAGCTCTGTGTGTTTCACATGCTCTTGTTCTTTGCAGAGGTCATGGACAGGGAGCATTGAAGGAAATGGAGGTTTTTCTGAAGAAACATTTTGATGCTGTTACTCATTTTTAAATGAACTTACTCAGCTTCAGTTTCAACATTCAGGTGTCAAATTAGGAAGTGATTAATTTTATTCTAATTGTGACATTTTTACACTTGTAGAACCAAGCTACAGTGTTTGCATTTGGTCAAATTTATATTGTTTTTTTCTTTATCTGTGTGAGCTTTTATTTTCGAAGTTTTTTTAATAAATTGAATCTCTGGAATTTTAATTCATGTCCTTTACATCTCCGTCATCTTTTTTTTCCCCGTGAGTCTGTCTTTCTTCCGCCATTTCTCTCCTTCCTCTTGCAGCTCCCCACAGCTCTTCCTGCTGAAAAGATCAGTACCAAAATGGTTAAAAAAAGTTACAGTCAATAGTAAATGTCTGCGCAGTACCTGGTACAGACAGAGGAGAGACTTCAGGAGGTATTTATTAATGAACTTCAGTTTTGATGAATGATTAGAATAAAAACATCTCTGAATGTTGTATCTGTATGTAAACAACCATAGTGAAATGGTGCAGACACCTCAAAAAAAGAATTTAAGGCGGACGTCATAGTTGTTGTCTTGCATAACAAAACAGAGCTCTTTGTGATTTTGTTTCTCCCTTGTAATAGCAGAGGCGATTTCCATCTTCAGTAACAGAGTTGAATATCTTCCTGGCTTGTCCACTGCTATTTTAACCACAATTTTTCTATACTGGGTAGGAATTCACCTCAGATAACAGACTCCAATTAAAGCTTTTTGCAGGAGTTTGCAACTGTTCATTGCCATTCTACCTACTTCAACCTGTGGGTTATAGTGGGGGAAATAATTCTGGAAAACAGATGGACCTGAGAATAGGTTACATTTAACAGGTTGCCCAGAGAAGCTGTGAATTAAAACAGTACAGATTCCCTTAGTTGATATGACTAGATATATGGCTATGTCTCTGGAGGTTTGTACCGTTTACATGCCTCGTCACTCTGCTTACCCTTTCAGTCTCTGCCTTTTCTGCTGTTGGTGGGTTGAGATGCCCACTCGTCTGATGATTTGTGTGTGATGTACAAGCTGGTTCAGGCAGCAGCTGGTCTGAGTTTGTGAATTTTCAAGATTGCGTAACAGTTGTCAGCTCTCAAATACTGTTGGTTTTCAACAGTCACATCCAGATCTAGATGTGAATGCCTCCATATTTCTTTCTGAATACTTGTGCTACTTTTCTTTTATTTACAGCTGTTTTAATTTTTCATTTGTATTCCTGCCTCCGTTATTATTTTTTAACTTTTACAATTAATTCAGAATAAAGTGTGGTGCAAGACAGTAACTTTTCAAAGTGGAGATACTTCTTTACCAGGTTTTTCTAGTCTAAAGTTTTACAGGCCTACATTTTCAGACTTTAATTTGATTGTTGTTTTCTGAAAGTATTCAGGATTTGGTTTCAAATAGCACAGCAGGTAATTTCTCTGTTGGAAGAAGAGGTCTCATGTTTGCCTTTTGTATGTGCTAAAACACAAGAATTGAAAACATATTTCTATTTCTCCCCTGTATTAGAAAAAAGTTTCTTAATAATGTGGTATACCTTCAAAGATTAATCACCCAGTAAATTTTCTGTTTTGTTTTGATGCATTGCATTATCAAAATCCAGGATTAGTGTGGGGTTTTTTCAGGATACTGAACGTGATCATTTAGATTCTTTGGTCTGTCTATTTTTATCATTACTTTTCTATGTCTTTTATTATGACTTTTGAATATGATTGGTTTTGGTAAATGCTAATGTTATTTATGCTTCAGAAAATGTAAGTTTAAACATCAATCTGAGCAAGCATTTGGGCAGTGCCATGGCAAAATGAGAAAAATAATAACAATCAAATAAGCAAAAAGACCAACCAGAGGTTATGGATGAATTTAAAAGCAGTGATGATTTTTTTGTTTTAATTAAAAGCAAATTCTCTATGGATTTGCCTGGAAAGTAAAGTTCCTTTAATATCTTGAGATTACTTATTCGCTGGTTTACTGAGAACTGATTCAGTCTCATTTAAAAGAGGATTGACTGCAAGTAATGTTGAATCTATCCTTTACTACTGCTTTGTTGTCACTGGGGAGAACACTGGGGCCTGCTTTCCATTAGGTGCAGGACTTCCCTTGATCGGCCTCTGCTCAGAAGATCCTTGCCACTGCTGAAACCTTTGTTTCCTTGCCATCTATTCATAAGGAAAAGTATTAACTTCTTGGTTTTCACTTGTTCCGTATTTTATGTGCAATAAAATGTGCTCTGAGTTTTAGAGGTGTCCTTAGGGCATTGAGAGTTCTGAGCCAAAGAAAGCAGAATTTAATGGTGCTCTCTATTTTGAAGCATAATGGGGGGTTTTCCTCATGTAATTAATTCGTTAACCTAATATAGACAATGAGAGTCTTGTGGTTTTTTAACTGAGCTATTACCAATGCGTGTGTATGCTCTGACCTTACATCTGTGAAAGGAAGGAAGGTGTAGGAAGGGGTATGATCTTGCCTGGAGCTCCTAGGTCATGCTGAGCTAAGAATGCAGAGGGAGCTGGGATAAAGAGACAGTACTAGTAAATAAAAGGGAGCAGGATTTCTCCTTTGGCTCTAAAGGCAAGAAACATAAAAATTTGCATCGTAATGGCTAAACTCTTTTCCTGTCCAGAGCAAAGTTGCATGATACATCTGAACTACCCCCTGGTATGGTCCTTGGCCTGTGCTGTCCTTGATCCATTCCCAGACACTGTAGGAGAGCACTAGCTGACACAGACAAAAGCCCTTCTGGGAGCTGTTGTAACAGCTTAATGGGACATAAATTGCGTGCCAGCACCCAGCCCCATACTCTGTCTCTAGCTTAGCAGTGTAGACAAAGCCACAGTGTCTCCATGGTGCCAGCTTGGCTTGATCCCACACTTTGCTCACTTGATGTGATAATTTAGCTCCTGCACTTCCTTTTGAAGTAGTTCCCTTCAAGAGAAAACTCAGGCACAAGAGGTGTAGTGTATTCAGGATCTGCTTGGGGCAGTGTAGATGTGAACTGTGCCAGGTTTGGCTGTGCTTGAGCTCTGCCCCAGCAGTACTTGCATCTTTGTATGCCCTAACCTGACCTACTTCTATGCATGTGCGTTTGGCATCATGCTCTGATTCTGGGGTTGTGCAACACAGCTTTCTCATAATTTCAGTCGCTTTGAACTGAAAAAAAACCAAACCAAACCCAGCAGAACAAGAGTCATTGCATCTTGAGGCAGCATATATAGCCCAGGGGAGTTACAAGCCAAGTGCTGTGCAATGTGGACAAGAAATGAGCTGATCTAAAGGTGCTTTTTCACAGCAGTGTGGATGGGGACCAGTCAGCTTTAATTGGAGCAGGGCACTAGACTGTCACTCTTTCTGGTCCACAGGCATGATAGAAGGATGCTGCTGGTCTTATGTTTCTGTGAGGCAAGCTGTTCTTGTTAATAGCCAGCAGCTGTTCCAAATGCTGCCATTTCTCACCAAAAGTTATGACATGCTAATATTTAGACTTAAAAGCCTTAACTGATCTTGCATTTAAAAAGCACTACATTAAACTCTGATATACTCTAATTAGAAAGCATTTAATTAAAAAAAAAATGCAACCCCAGATTTTCTATTTTCTCA
Source organism: Oreocharis arfaki (assembly GCA_013398015.1). Taxonomy (NCBI): domain Eukaryota; kingdom Metazoa; phylum Chordata; class Aves; order Passeriformes; family Paramythiidae; genus Oreocharis; species Oreocharis arfaki. The sequence continues at coordinate 6,700 of VZRR01003976.1, read as the reverse complement.
TTAAAATATATGTGAGTTGGCCTATAATTGCTCATGCATAAATACCCGTGTTAAAAATGCCCTGATGCACAATACTTTGTGGAATATTCCTGCCACAGGGAACATCCAGTTTTCATATGCTCAAGAACAATTGGAGACATTAATGAAGGAAAAATCTGGGAGAGACTGACAGAAGTCCAAAAGCTGTGTTCTGAGGCAGTCCCTAACTTACTGGGTTTCCAGCTTCCTGCTGGAGCCCAGGAAAGGTTTTTCTATGCTGTCCCTGTTCTTTATATTCCTCCTGAGATAGCTGTTCTTGTCAGGGTACTGAGATATAGGGAGCTTTGAGCACGTACTGGTGATTTTATGTTCTTATTTGCAGTTCCCAATAATATTTGCTTTTATAAGTGTTGAATTTTCACTCTTCTTCGTGCTCAAGTATATTCAATCTCATTCTTGTAAACAGAACAACAGCTGTTCAAAAAAGAAACTGCTGTAAATGAAGAGTAGATTCTGAATCTGCATCTTGTTGACATTGTCCTTTACAGAGCTGGAAACTTAGTCATACCAAGCAGTATTATGTAAGAGAATGTTGGTGCACAAATGTTGCTGCAAAGCATACAGATATTGTACCCTGTCCCTTAGGGCTGGTCTTCTGAAAGACACAAACAGAAGATGACTGTGGAATGAGAATGTAACATATGCAATGCATTTTAAATAACTGGCACGTGTTGGTTGTGTTCAAGTGGTGATATAGGTGTTTTCTTCGTTTTGCATGTTTTTTACATGAAACTATAGGTAAGGAGGTTTTATAATGTTAATTTATATGTTTGATAGAATGGCTATTTAAAACAGAGGGTTTGTGTCTGGAGCTGAGTAAGTGAGGAAGGAGGAGGGAGGGGGAATGGGCCAGCACAAGAATCCAGAAGAGTCTGTTTCCATGAGGAACAGAAAGGACAGCCCATGGCTTTCACCATCCCTGTGCTAGCTTTCTACATGATACCAATAATAGCAGCAGTAATTCTGGATTCTAGCTGCAGTTGTTCATCAGTTTCACAACATTTTTGATTTTTTTCTCTGACCATCAGTTGTGACTACAAGAAAACTGAGAACTGTGCCAAGACTTTGTTCTTTGACTTGTGCTGCATCATAAATATGATGAAAAACACTTTGTGCCTTATTGAGCACGTTGTAAATGTAGAAGGCAATGGCATTTGAGTTACACTTGTGGGTTTAAGTATAAACTACTTTGTCAGTCCCTTACCTTTCTGTTACTGAAATTTTATGAACATAAGTTACTGATTTTCTGCTGAAAAGTCCAAGGCTTGCTGGCATGTCACCTTATGGTTTGGTAATGCTATGGTGATGTGAATTACTGGTTTTGTGGTTTTGAACCTTTTCCTTTCTTTTTATAGTGGTTATTTGCTTAATGCACAATTGTTTTTGGAGCTGCTAAACTCATCCTTTCATAGTGCCTATTGATTTTGAAGTGATGCTTCTGCTCTTTTTCTCCCAGTTTTTGTGACCTAATTGTATCTCTTGAGAATTACTATGGTAATAACTTCTATTTTCTTTATCTGCTGTGTGTATTAATTTTAGTCTGTACTGATTTTAGCTATAACAAAAAGAACTAGAACAGAAGCACTGACCTATTTGTATTGTGTTAGATAATACGCATTTTCAGTAGAAAGCAAGGTGCATCTTCAAAATGGGTCATGTCCTGAAATCCCGACTAAAGTTTACATGAAGTTCAGTGTATTTTTAAAGATGAGAAACAAAGGCCTCACTAACATGATATAAAAGCGAGAAATTCACCTATAACTGCACTGTCAATTTAAAAATTGCATAAATTTTTTTTTATTCCTGATAGTTAATTGAAGGTCTGTTATTTCTGCTTTCTTCTTAAGACAGCATTTCCAAGTAATATTACTAGCTGTTATTTAGTTGATGTGACATGAAAGCCAGCTCCCAAATCTGTGCATGTAGTAAATACTCAGATTTTTCTACAGTATGTCCAGTTATGTAATGTGCAATTTTATATACATAGATTAAGTGCTACTTCAAGATAACATTCCATATAGTGTTTAATATTGATGGTGCTGGTAAAATGAATTTTCCATAATCTTCCAAAAAGGTAGCTGATTTGAAACAAGTGTTTTACAGATAAAATAGTGTGTTCTAAATATACTAAGTTAATTAAAGATGCTGTATAAATAGTACTAGTAAGGTCAGTGTCTCGTCTGTCCTTGCAGTATTAATTTATGCTTTATCTTTATTTAATATTAAGTTCTGCATCTTTTGCCCTTTAAAATGTCTTCATGCAAAGCGTGTTACTGAGATTAAAAACTGCCAAGGCTGCTTTCAAGGCTATGAGTCCTTAGACTCACTGTGAAACCTAGAGGCAGTGACTTTCTTAAACTATGGTGCTTGCTTTAAGAAGGGAGAATAACTTCAGTTCTTCTGTTTAGCTGTTAACGTTTTATAGCTGCGTAACCATGTCATGGTTTGCTCTGGCTTCTTTTTCATTCTTGAAGTTCCCAGGAGGGAACACTCTAAATCCCTGTTCAAATGTGTTATTGAGTTAATTATAAAATCTAAATTTGTCTTCATCTTTGCAATGAACACTAGAATACCTAAGTACCTTGTCTAAGGAAGAATCACGTTCCCATTGTTCGTTCTAAACTGGTTTTGGAAACTACTCGATACATTCAACTGTTACTTCTGCAACTTTCAACAAAGCTTTAAAATCTATTTTTTTTAAATTTTGTCATTATGACATACATATATTTATATTCTCATATATTTATATAAATTATAATCTATTTTCTTCAAGATAGATATTTCTCTAATCACTAGTATCTGGAAATGTATTTGAAAGCTGGGAAGACTCGATTTGAGAGCATCTGTTCATATGGTAAAGCTCAGCTGCTTCTTTAGGTAGCTTAATGTCTCCATGGCAAGTATATAAAGTTACTTATGAGACCTTTTACTGCATGTTCGTGTTGTCTATTTTTAGCATTTTCAAGACTTGTCCTTGTAAGACTCTGCAGAAATGCAATGCAACTCAACTAGAATTTATTTTCTGTCTTTCATCATAAATTGCGATTTGGTGCTTAAAAGAATCAAAGAATCACAGATGTAACTAGGTTGGAAAAGACCTTTGAGATAATTGAGTCCAAGCTATGACCTAACACCACCTTGTCAGCTAGACCATGGCACTTAGTGCCACATCCAGTCTTTTGTTAAACAAAAAAGATCTTGGAAGAAGTTCTTTCATTTATGTACCAGATATTCTCCTTTAGCATGTGTAGCATCGTTGAATTGTGCATAGTTTGTGTTTCAGGCTTTACTGTAGTTTTTGTTTGTTGCTTTTATAGGGAGTAAAATTGCAAATTTGACAGTTTATGATGTATAAGAATTTTCAAAATGATACTGTCAAAATAAGAAGCTATGCAACTTTTTTAGTTTTATTCCATCTTTCATTCTCTTCTAGGGCTGGGGATGGGCTCAGAAAAACACTTGAATTTTAGAAATGTGGGGTTAGTGCCAAGTGTGCCAAAGTGGATGCTCATTTGTACAATCATTTGCCCAATCTTGCACGATCCATGCAAAAGTTCCTATAAAATCAGCCTGCTTCAAGAGGGAGTCCTTTGTGAAATTAGTGAAGGTCCTTGTGAAATTAGTAAAGGGATCAGTCCATGGTGTGAAGCCTTGATTTGTTTGTGGTCATGCTGCTTTGTTGCGACCAAGAAAGGATAAAAGCCTGTCTGCAGAATGCTGCAAAATCTGGAGTAAAAATAGGACAAAGCACTCATCATCTTTGTATAATTACAGTTGCTTTATTATAGTACAGTTTGAAAATATATTTATATTTAGAATATTTTATTCTTACTGAAAATTATGATCAAATTTAAACGAAAATTCTTTCTTGATAAACTAAATAATTAGGGCTATTTGCCATACTCCTGAGTGTTTACAGCAAGGTCAGTTCTCATACTAATTAGCTGTGTGTTCGATTACAGTTCACAACATTTAAATGTAGAAGTTTTTTTGAAAGTCTTATTAGATAAGAAATACTCTTTGAACATTACGTCAAAATTTGAACTTGTGACTTTTAAATTGTTTGATCTGGAGACCTTTATGAAAAGTCTGTAGAACTTGACAGAAGCCTACCAGGCAACACAGAGATCAGTGACAGCACTTTGGGTGAAGAAATGACCAAATCAACCAACTTATTTTAGGGACCCTTGGCTTTCGAAGAAGTTGTCTAAGAACTGTTGCTTCGATGTGCTTCACACCAATGAAGGGTTTCATGCTGTTTTTCCTTATCAGTTGTGGAGTGGTTAAATTGTGTGCCCTGAATGAAAACCTAATTTGCACATTATTTTCAATTGGGCGCTATTTCCCCTTTCTATTCTGTAGATGGGCTCTTGAAAGCTGTTTTCTTTGATAAGGCTCCCACCCCAACAAAAGAAAATCCTATGAAGAAGAAAATTGATTGGCCTGTCCTTGGTGTCCTCTTTGGCAGATGTCAGTGAGAAGCTGCTGAATAAGGAGAGGAGTAGAGGAAATACAAGATCTTATGAGAAATAAGATAACATGACAAAAAGATAAATAGCTTACGAAATTGTAGAAATTTCAGAATGTTTTAATATGTAGCAATATAAAACTCTGCACACCTAAATGCCATGCAGCATAAAAGTGTGCCAAAAGGCATTGGATATTCTGTGTAACAGTCCTTCTCTTCAGAATCCGCTGCATGAAGATTATGGGCTGCATGTGCAGCTTTGGATCCTCATGCATAGCTTTCAGTGATGTAAAAAATACCCCTGGAAATAATTGCAAATGCACTTTGCCATTAAAAGGCATTTTGCCATTGCATTCATTTTCTGTATTATAAGAAAGTGTAGCAGTTGGCTCCTAATTATGAATATAGACATGGCATTCTTTTAACCTTTCAGTCTTCAGGCTTGAGTGTTTATTTTAGGGATTAAGCTGGAAGAGGTTTGGAAGCAAGCCAAGTGTCAGTGGTGTTACTGTTTTAGACTTTATCACAGTATCCAGTCCAAAGAATGGATCTCGCTCTTCTTGCATTTCTAAAACAAATCCGAGTGGCTTCTTGGGCTTTTCCAGTCTACCTTGTCCAGTGTTGTGTTCCCTTTTTATTCTTCATCACACAGCCAATTTCTGATGGAAAACTCTTGAGTCCCGGTTGGCCGTATTATCAGAAGGAAGAGATGTCAGAAACTGGTTAGCTTTAGTTTTGGGATTTTTGTGATTTTTTCACATTAGCAGCATGTAGTTTATATCTTGTAAGTTGTATTTGTGAGAAGACATTGTTCCCTTATCCTGCAAAGATGAGAATAATAATCTGAAGTGTGAGGCCTGTGAGAGGTACAATTTAGTATGAGAGAATAAAAACCTTAAAATGCTTATAATGAAATAGAGTAATCCATAATATCTAAATATTGTTGGAGAATAAAAACACAGAATCAAAGCCAAAGCAAAATTCAGTATTGATGTTTCTAAATTCTGAGAAATGCTAGTATTTTAAAACAGTAATATATATATGTATAAGACATATTAGATGACCTTTAAAGATAGTTTTCAACCCAATCTTAAGTAATGCTTATTGAGTTTGTGTGGGTTTTTTTGAAATATTATTTTAATTAGCAGCTACACTTGCCATTTGATACTGTAAAATTAGTCTCTCTTATTTTGGTACAGAATAAGTAATTAATGATTCATCTGCTCTTATAGCTAGCCAATTTATATTTTATGTTGCCAGCTGGTTTATGATATGTCAGAGAGACAGAGAAAGGTATCATGGGTGTAATACATGAAAAATACAGGTTTTATCTACTGGTACATAGACACAAACTAATCAGAAAGTGGAATTATGACCTTGAATTACTGAAGATATTATGAAAACTGCATGTTCTGAAAATTATGAAAAACAGATAGCTTGTAAGCAGAAAAAACAAAAGCATTTCCACAAATGAGTGGAGAGTTCTGTAACTGGAAATGGAGTATTATCACTCACCAGTGATTTTTTTACTGGCCTCTTTAACTGGATCGTCAATGTCATATGTTGGAGGTACTTATATTACGGGGTGTTCTCTTTAATTTTATCATTTTTACTGTGTCAGCTTTTATTATCATTAACAACAAGGCTCACAGACTCAATTGTGTCCCAGCAGGATTTCAGATTATTCCTCAAATTACAGCAATTTGTCATGATGTCAATGTTTTTTAACCTATAACCCTAGGTTACCTACAGAGGCTGTGGATCCTGGATTCCACATGCCACAGATTCAATTTATATTGTGTGTAAACAATTACAGGGCCTCACAAACAAACAAAAGGCAGCCAAAGTCAAAACTGAAGGTCAGAGTCTAGCTTGTCTTGAATCCATTCTAATTGGATTTTTTTCCAAACGGAATATAGGCAATGCAATAGCATCGACTCTTGGCCATAAAATGTGGGAGAGGTGAGTTAGGCTCTTGTTAATGGCAGAGCCTTTACTGGTGGTGGCAGGAACAAAATTTTGAAAAATCACTGTGGCAACAAGTGATTCTCATTATATGTGATTGTATATGGGACTGTAAAAGTTTTCAAGGGTTTTGATGGTATTGTAAGAGAGAAACAAGCAAAATGATCTTGAAACTGAAAGAATGTTCTAGTTCAGGAACACCCAAAGCTAGGGAAGGGAAGGGAAGGG
>VZRR01003975.1:88078-164552 GCA_013398015.1 Oreocharis arfaki | reverse complement strand
GTACAGACACGCCCCCCGGCACGGACACGCCCCGGTGCAGACACGCCCCCGGCACGGACACGCCTCGCGCGGGGGACACGCCCATAAAGGGGCGGGAACCTCATTGGCCACGCGCCCGGCGCGTTTCAATCAACGCCGGCCCCGCCCCCTTGGCCACGCCCACCGGCGGCCACGCGCCGTCCCCTCAGACAGGACGGGGGGTGATGGACGCGAGCCGAGAAGAAACTTCTGCCCACGGAGGGTGGCAGAGCCCTGGCACTGCCCCAGCGAGGGCCTGGAGTCTCCTTCTCTGGAGATGTCCCAAACCCACCCAGACGCGTTCCTGCGTCACCTGCTCCAGGTGGGCTGGGGCATCTCCAGAGGTTCCTTCCAGTCCCAATTCTTTTGTGATTCTGTGAGTGCTGTTCCCTCTGAGCCATCATGGGCCACGCTCAGCCCTTTGTGATGCTGGATTTGGGCTGTGGACATCGCCTGAATGACAAAGGGAAGGCAGCACCGTGGAGCCGGTGTCACCCAGACACAAATGTAATTCTAGCCAATACACCTTATAAGCAGTGATCCTTGGCATCCTTGGGTGGGCTGCTCAGGGTATGAGGGCCCCAGCCCGTTTTGTCGTGTGGTTGGAGCCCCGATGATCCCCAAGTGCTCAGTGATGGGCCTGGCACACATCAGGGCTGCCCAAGCAAGAGGGAACAGAATTCACACATTTACTGTGCAAATTGCCCCAAAAAGGCCGAGGGTTTCATCTATACTTCATTTTTTTCGACAGTCAGAACACCCAGCTGCTCTCTCTGCTCCAGAAGGATGGACACTACAGAAGAATTCTGTAGTGCGGCAGCCAAAGGCTTAAAATACATTTCTGAGTATCCCACTTGGCACTGAGGAGGTTTTTAAGAGTTAAATGCAATCTGTAATGCTGTTAGCAAAGTGCTTAATCTCTGCTAGACTCTGAGGTTAGCACCTCCCTCAAGTAAATGGGATAAGAAGTAGGTGAGTTTCCATGTGGTCTCTGGATTTTCCCCCAAAGACACACCAAGACCTGCTAAAGTCAGTTTAGTTTACATCACTACGTTTACATCACACCCAGGGGCTTGTTTCCTTCAATATAAAAACCATCCTGCCTGAATGGAGGACGTTTCTAAAATAATTGCAGCTAAAATAATGTGTTTGGAGGGTTTTTTTAATGTGTTTTTTTAAAGTTCTTCTCAAAATGTTCTCCCAGTCTAAAATGAGCAACGCTACCCAGGCTGAAATTAGGTCACTTATGTGGCAAATAAAGATTAATCAAAACCATTACAGAATGTGTAATACACACAAGGTAATAGACTCACCAGGTAATTCTGGAAGGTGAAATATCTTTACTGGCAAATTTGAATGTTGCCTCATGCTGACTTGAAGCAGATTAATTTTCATCAAGAGGTCAAACCTGATAAGGCCAAAAATTTAGAATATAGATATTTAAGTCCTGGCACTTCAAATGCTCATATGGGTTGATGAGGAAGCCTTATTAATTTATTGAAGGTTAAAAATCTCTGTGTCCATCAGCTGTGTGAACCATGAGGAAAAAGAATTTACCTTGTGCTTATTCACGGATTTCCAGGTGTTAAATCCTGGCCTACCCACTGCTCTGGATGGAGTTTTGAACTGGCACGGGAGAGCTTATTGCACAATCCCTGCTAGTTTAATGTGACTTTTTTGCAGTAGGATGTATCAGACCGGGTGTTTACCCGTGCATGCAAAATATTCCTTTGTCTTGCGAGAGCTCTGCATTTCCGTGGAACTCGCTGCACACCACCTTGCACTATGTGACCAAACCTGATCCCACAAACACTCCCGAGTCTGAAGCACAGGAGCAGTTTAAGTGTTGATTATCCAGAAATGGCAGCGTGGCCAGGAGAACAAAGCAGAATTTTGCTGGAAATGGGTGGGGGAGTGACCAGTTTTTGCTACACCAAATGCCTCTCTTTAACAGTCCGTTAAAAAATGTACTCCTTTTATTGTCCTCTGATGTTTGCATTTTGAAAGACCTCGTAATGAAGTGTTAAAAACAAACTCGGGGCACACAAACTCGTAAAAATATTAAATTTGTATTTTTGCTCATAACTCTGTGTCCTTAAAGACTCCCTGAGTCAGGTGTTGTGGTATTTCTGCTTCTCATGACACACCAAAACTCATTATTTGTCCTTTCCCCCTTTCAGTTTTTAAAAATTTTACTTTTCCGTGTGAAAACTACTGACCTCCTTGTTCACAATGGCTGTTCCCTTGAGCCAGGGCTGTGGATAACTGTAAACATGACTTAGCAGAGAACACAGGAGCCGCATGGTTTTTATCCACTGAGATATGGGACCTCTGTGGAAAACGTAAAAAAAAAAAAAAATAAAAAAAATAAAAAAGACTGCTTCAGGAAAAAAGGAGAGGCTCAGAATATCTTAGAGCTTTTCTTCTTTTGCTCAAAATGCATCATATAATATCACATTACGGGAGTGAAATGAAAACATCCAATTTATTTTTACAGATTAGCCACGGTGACCTCTGTGATTTATGCTCATGGCGCTGGAAATGTTTGATATGAGGCAAGGGCCAACTTGAAAAAATAAATCCTAGATTTTCTTCTCCCTCCGTTTTGCCCCGTGGTGAGGACATTTGCTGCCTTTCTGGAGAAGCTTCCCCGGTCGATGTTTTATGTATGAGGCAGAAACTTCTCCAACAAACGCCCCGACAGACCTGTGTTTACTGCTCTGCACTTTATGTTACTCCACACTCTTGCAATATTAAACCTAGCCCCAAACTAGACTTTGGAACCAGGCAGCGCGCCCAAAATTGTGATAATCTCCTCCATAACAACAGAAAGAAATAAAATAACACTGCTGAAAGCTGAAAAGTTTTGTTTCAGTCCCCAAACTCTTAACGTACTTAAATGTCTGAGTTCTTTTAAATTACATTATGTACCATTACATGATGTAAAAACCCAGGCTGGAAGTTTTGTGATCTGGCTCAAGTCTTGCTCTTCTCAGAGCACACAGAGGGAAACCTTCGCTGTCAGGGAGAACAAAAACAGAGCTGAGCAGGCAGCAGGAAGCCTTCACCTAAATTTAAAATCTTTCGAGGTTTGCTGTGGGTGTTTGTCTCAAACAACTGACCTGAGCAGCAAAACACCCAGGCTGTCCCTGGCAGCAGGAGAGCAGCCAAGCACAGGGACTCTCTCGTTTTAGATTCATATTTAGGCAGCTATTAAATCTGGCCTGTTGTGTGGTTAAGGCACAAATGGGATTTAGGGGAGCTGGGCTCAGTCCCAGCTCTGCCACAGACTTCCTGCGTGATCTCGGGCGGGTCTTCTCCCAGGGTCCCGAAATTTGGCCGTTTTGGGGGGGTTTTTTAAGCCCCTGCTCTAGCAGTCAAGTCATTACATGAAATTCTCCGTTTGCCGGCATGAACAGATAAATAAAGTAAATACACGGTGTTTAGGCTTTTAAGGAGATAAGCTTGAAACCACGATCAGAGAGTGACCTAATGGCTCGAGAAGTCCTTTTTAGAACTGTTCGGGCTGTTGGGCCACGAGCTGGGATATAAAATTCTACCCCCTCCATTTCTGCACAACAACATCTATTTGCAAAATCAGGATCATGTTGCGCCTTTGCTTACAAAATAAATTGTTTGTGCAACGCTCGGACGAGAGCGAGGCTAGAAAATGGAATAGTTTGTGAGAAGCTTTATCGGCGTTTTGTGGCTTGGTTTGTTGTTGCGTTTCTTTGCACAAATCACCTCTTTCAGCGCGATTTGAGAGCAGATCCCGTGCCGGGATCGCGCTGTCGGGGCGGCTGCGGCAGCGCGTGTTTACAGGAAACGCCTGAGCAGGGGCTGCGCCGGCAGACGCGGCTCAGATTTGGCTAACACAGAGCTGCCTTCGCTGGCCGAGGCACGGATGAGCCACGGCGGGGACAAAGCGGGTCCTGCGACATCGCGGAATGCGCGGGGAGATGCGCGCAGCGAGCGCGGCGGGGCTCGCCCTCCCCCAGGAATGCGCCCGGCTCTTGCATTAGTCCCTATCTCTGTCCCCAGCCCACGTTCAGTCCCAGCCTCCCTCGGCAGCATCAGCTCTGCCCCCTTTGCCCTCCAGCCCAAACTGCTGCATTCTTTAATAACGCGTGCCGCGGTATTTGGGTGCTGTTTGGAGGTGTTTTGATGCCCCGCTAAAATCTGCTGTCTGAGCAGCACGTTTAACGCAGAGCAGTTTGTTTTTGTAATGATAAAGGAGTCACAGGGGGTTCTGTCCCTGGGTTATACATCCTGTCTGTGTAAACTCATAGATTTCAAAATCCTCCGAGGCGCATTGACAGTCCTGCTATTAAAGATTTTCTGTTTGACCTTGATTTTGTTTTGTTTTCGCCGCGTATGAACTTTAACAGACTTCAAGCATGACGTCTTTTCTTTTTCCTTATCACAGCGCACTAGCGTAGGAAAATACAAGTAAACAGAAGCTTCTTCAACAGCACATAGATTTCTCAAAGAAAACATCTCACTTTTCTCCTCATTTCACTCGAACTGCAGTTCTGTTCCTGTACTTTGTTCTGCAAATGGATCCTTTTCAAAATGACGGCACAGCACCATGTGAACGTTCTCTTTTCTTGTAACTCGTGGGGTGAAAGATCTCTGGGATCCTCCTGGTATTTATTCAAGCTCAGGGTTGTTGTCTGTTAGGCTCTATCACAACGGCAGTAACAGCAGCGTTGTTGCTACTCAGTGATAGAGCCAGAATAAAGGTTTGCATGGAGAAGTAAAATCTTTTCTGAGATGTGGCTGGAGGAGAGAGAATAGCTCTTGGGCATGCAAGCCTTCCTCTGAAAGGGCTAAAAACAGAAACGAGCTTCACTGCATCTGTGCAGGGCAGGGAGGGAAGAGAAATGCATTGGTGAAACACAAATTCTATGAAAAAGGCTGCTCAGGAAGATAAACAGCCCTGGATGGTGAAGTCATACCCTCGGCCCAGAATGGCTCAGTTATCAGCACCAGAGGCCTTAAACTTTTGTTGTAACTTTCCAAATTGTCCTTCCCAGTATCACATGGCTTTTACTCTGAATATCAAGAGTTAGATCTAGAGACTGGCTGTTAATCCTCTCCCTTCCTTGATTGTTTTGAGCTTCCAGCCTTCTCACTCTCCTATTATAAACTGCTTCTTTCTATGGCTTGGATATGGCAAAATAAAAGCGCATTCACTCATGCTAATTAGCACCTGACACCATTCTTCAATTAAAAACAAGTCTAATATTAAAAGCCCAACCCTGTGCTGACTACTCACATACAGAGGTAGGTGTGCACTGAACTGGTTCTAAAATTGAAACCTAAATATATTGTTCGGATAGGACAACATGCTTCAATTCTCTATTTGTCAACACAACTCTCCTCACTCCATTAGAGACCTCAGTGCAAGCTTGTTACAAAATAAGTGGGAAAACTTTGTTTTGTAGACTTGGGAGAGCTCTGTAGAATGTTGAATTCTTGGTGTCAATAAAGGAGAATTTTACAGACATGTTCCAGTTCTGACACTTGTGCTGTAGGTGTAATTCAAATGTCACCTTTTTTTCCACTTCTCCTTTTTGGGGCCATTTTCTATTTTGCCTTCAGCTATAGAAGTTTTTCTCCTCTTTGTCTTGATCTTAAATCGAAATTTCAAGCACACCAATAGTATTTGTAGGAGTGTCTGTCATCAGAATAACGGAAATAGATTCTAATAATGGAAATAAAGTCTCACAAAATGTTTCCTAACTGAAGAAGGCATTTCTAGATTAATTCCTTTACGTTCTATGGCATATTCCAAGTATATTCAGAGACCAAAACTGCCTTTAAGGGTGGCAGTTACTGCTCCTTGTAATTGTGATGTGGAGGCAGATCCTTAAGAACTTCCCATGGGCAAGGAAGCAAAATTATCTGCCTTGAGATAACAGAGTGACTGAGGCATCTCTGCACATTAATTCAGAGTTAAGGAAGTGTTCTCTTGGTAAAGGTTTTCACGTAAGATTACCCAGACTCTGTCAGGTGTAACCCCTCAGAAAAACGTGGCAGTTCAGTTTATTTTTGAGCCATACTTTTGCAAAAGTATTTACCTCAGAGTGTGTCCTCTCTGGGCTATAGTGCTACTACAGCACTTAATTCCCCAAATTATAAAGAAGAGAGAAGAGGGTACAAAAAAGTGGGTTTGTGATTCTTTTCACGACTTTCATGGTGTTAAAAATAGTAATTATCTCTCATAAACTGAAAGTGCTGATAACATTAATAATGGATTGTGGGATTCTTGCACGTGTGCTTATTAATTTATAAACACCACAGAACATGAGAACGAAAGGTGTTCTATAAATAGAAAGCTAATATTGATCAATCCTGACATGGAATTACCATTCTTGGAGGGCTGCAACAGTTTTTTTTCCCCTTCATCTTAATCTGCTACTAGAAAGAATTCCCTGAGCTCGGGCCTTTGTTATCATTATTTGTTTCTTCCTATTGTACTCGCAGCAGCACTTCCTCCTTGTATCAGAAATGCAGGAAGAAAAACCTGAGGCTTCTCGCTTCTGAATGCAGCAGAGCTGGTATGGCACAAAATGTGCATTTGAAAGGTGGAATAGAGAGCAGGAATTGTTTCCGAGGAGGAATTAGCATGACAGTGGCCAAAGGCTCGGGGTGTGCCAGCTCCCTGCTTCCCAGTGCCAGTTAATGGCAACGGGTGTTCCCTGACCTGCGGGACTGAGCTGCCTCGTGTTCTCACACACAGGGCGTTGGGAATTACTGCCCAGCACCAGAAGAAGATATCATTTACTTCCAAACACCCTCTCCTTTTCCTCTTTCACCACCGACAAGTAACCCGACCCCTGTCCTTACATTTCTTGTGTTTATTTGATTTATATTTTTCTGCTTCCCTCTTCTTGCATAAATAAGGTTATTCCAACTGCAAGAGGGTGCTGGGGCAGACAGGTGAGGAACATTTGCCGTCTCTGGGCTGGCTGGGAGGGGAAGGGGAGCACAAACCCCACATTTCCCCGATCTAAGGAGCTTTCAAGTAACTTTCAGTAGCAAGCCCAAAGTGCAGCCTCTTGGTACCACTCATGCCAAAACTTCCCAAACAACTCCCCCAGGGAAGTTTGGTCAATGCAGTGCTGATACTCACACACAGCAACTCCCGAGAGCCAGAAAATATCAGCAAACCTGCCAGGTTATAATTCATGTATAAAATGGTGAGCTCCTGCTGCCCCAGTGGGCTTCCCTCCCAGTCCTGGCACTGCTGGGATGCAGGAGGAGGAGGAGGATGAGGATGAGGATGAGGATGAGGATGAGGATGAGGATGAGGATGAGGATGGGAAGGGGAAGGGGAAGGCTGGGGTTAGAGCAGAGCTTCAGCTGGTGCATATCAATATCCCACTCCTGCCTTTCATGCAGCCACAATAATTTCCAGCAGCTGGGATTTCAGCACAGCGTTTTAGTGGCTTAAGGGGAGTTTTGACTCTAAAACCTACAAGTTCTGCTGGAGTGATGGGCAGGGTGCTGCAGGGACCTTGCAGCCCCCCTGAAACCTGTCCATCAACAAGGCACAGTTCCACTCACACGTGGAAATTCAAAATCTGACATTGGTGCTTTGCACAATGGAAGTATTGTGTGTGGGACACAGTAATATCTTCCTGCAGGCTGCTTGGGTCAGGATATTATTCAAAGTAAAGAATCAGATTTTGCTTCATTTTTGCCATTGTTACATTATTTCCTGTATGGCTTTTTTTTTTTTTCCCTCTGAAAAGAAATTAGCTCTTACTTCATAATGAAGTTTCTGAGAGCATTTCTTTTTAAATTGACATTCTGAATTTTTTGTTCAGCAAAAAGCCTGTTTTCAAACAAGACAGTAACACACCCAGCTGAGGACTCGAAGCTTTAACTACTGACAAGAGATAAAGAGGAAGGTGATTTGTTCTGTGGAAGCAAAAGCAGAAATTAAACAATCAGACATGAAATGACAAATATGAACCACTTTCAGTTTATCCATCTGAGATGGTGTCACTGCAGGTTAAATAGGAGAAAAATTTGATATGGGGCTTTTTTTATAGGAGAGTGTTCTCCCAGAGGTATAGGATATCTTTGTTTTAGAACAGTGACGTTTCTGTAACAGTTTGGGAGAAGACAGCTGGTTCCTGTGCTTAGGAAAGCAGAATATTTGGGATAGACTATGGACACGGGCAGTGGGTAGCTGTGGGATTGTCGACCTCTCTCCCAGGTCTCCCACAACAGCTTTTGGTGCTGACAAAATCCTTGCCCAACAGATGCAACCAAGGCTTTATCAAGGACTTCTGGTGACACTACAAACCCTGAGCATGAAAAGCCCTTCCTGCTGCAGACTTCCTGCTGCTGCTGCTGCCGGGGCACTTTGCTCAGGGCTTGTATCTTTGTCAGGCTGAGAGGTGAATTAAAGGCCTTAATGAGTCCAGAAAAATGTGTAACCTGCTAATGCTGTGTCCTGTGGTGTTGTGTGTGTAGGTTTAGATAAATACCTCTGGCAGACATTGGAAAGTGATAGTGAATGTGGTTGTTTCGTACAGAAAAGCTCCATAATTGTGCTGGTGTAGAGACCAAAAGGTGGATTTTCAAGTGAAATTAGGAACTCAAGGAGTATTGCAAATGTGTGTGGAGCTGGATGGCTGCTTTCAGCATGTAATTATTCTAATTCGGGTATGTAAACCAGATAATTGTACATGGAAGCAGCTAATTGAGCAAATTTTAATTTGCTTTTACCTGTGCAGACACTCAGGAGAGATGGCAAGAGCTCGCTAGGAGTACGTGCCCTCTGCTTTCCTACTGCAGGCAGATCTTCTGTCTCCTGCTGTGGATCCCACTCAGAACTGCCTCTGGATTCCATTCAGAACTGCCTCAGGATCCCATATAGAACTGCCTCTGGATCCCGTTCAGAGCTGCCTCTGGATCCCATTCAGAACTGCCTCTGGATCCCATACAGAACTGTCTCTGGATCCCATTCAGAACTGCCTCTGGATCCCATACAGAGCTGTCTCTGGATCCTGTACAGAACTGCCTCTGGATCCCATTCAGAACTGGCCCTGGATCCCATATAGAACTGCCTCTGGATCCCATATAGAACTGCCTCTCGATCCCGTTCAGAGCTGCCTCTGGATCCCATTCAGAGCTGCCTCTGGATCCCATACAGAGCTGGCTCTGAGGGGCTGAGATCCCCCAGTTTCAGAGCCCCAGGCCATGCCAGCGTGCTGAGCNCTGGATCCCATATAGAACTGCCTCTGGATCCCATATAGAACTGCCTCTAGATCCCATATAGAACTGCCTCTGGGTCCCACACAGAACTGTCTCTGGATCCCACACAGAACTGCCTCTGGATCCCATATAGAACTGCCTCTGGATCCTGTACAGAGCTGCCTATGCATCCCATATAGAACTGCCTCTGGATCCCATACAGAGCTGGCTCTGAGGGGCTGAGATCCCCCAGTTTCAGAGCCCCAGGCCATGCCAGCGTGCTGAGCCCCCTTCCCTTCCCTGCTGCCCCCAGGAGCGGGGCCTTGCTGTGCTCTCCCTCCCTCTCATTCCCACTTCCCCGATCTCAGTCCCAGCGCTGCCCCTCCCTCACTCCGGCCCTGTTTGGCCCCGTGCACAAAGGCAGAGAGAAGAAAGGACGGGCAGGATGTGCTTTCTGCGTTCATCGAGAGGATCCGTTTTCCTTTTTGAAAGTTACAGCGAATGAGGAGACGAGGGATGGAGCGAGCGTGCCTGAGCACCAGGAGATCCCAGAATATCTCAGTCGCATTTTACTCCACTCTCAGATTCCCATCCCATAGCAACATGCTGACAAATCAAGAGCTGCCATCCTATATCCAGTGCTCCAGCTGTCAGCCTGCAGCAGTGCATCTCCTTGCTGGAGCACAGCCTTCCCTTTGTGCCAGCTTTGGAAATAAAATCGTAAATTTGTAGAACAAAAGGGGGAAGAATCCTTTTCTAAGGCAGTAAAGTCGCTAATCCCTATTACAGGTTCATAACTGCATGAACTGCTTTGAGCAAGGAGGCGCCCAGTGAATGTTAATGGATCTGTAGTAACAGAACACCTTGTATTTAATATAATAACTGGTTACATAAAGTCAGCAGGCTCACTAAACTCACCTATACTTAATTTTATAAATATTTTCATTGATTTAAATTACTCTCAGTAAGGAATATTTGTCACCTGAACAGCCTTTGTTTCTACTTGATCATTTTTCAAGGGAGGAAAAAGGCTTTTCAAGATAGCTCTGGATATTTCCCATTTTTGATGCTGGCTCAGGGAGGGCCGAGCACTCTGTTAACGTCCTCGACTTCCATGTCTGACACAGGAATAGGGCAAAGGTAATGTGAGTTTTGTGGGGCTTTTAAAAAGCACATTTTGTAGGAGTGAGTGTCTTACAGAGGCCCAGGCTGCAGAGGTGGCACGAGTCTCACTGAAAGCTGTTCATGATTTAATTAAAAGTCAGAGATGGCCACAGGAACAAGCATTGATGTATTCACACCTCTGCTTTACAAACAGAGCAAGGCAGCACCGCACCCATCTCATAGATGGAGAAAGTGCTTGGAAAGGCACAGGATTTTCCCCAGGACACGAGTGTGGGACACAGGGAATAAAACCTTTAAAGAATACCAAACAATAGCCACGTGACAGCCAATGAACCAAATCCGTGGGCCTGGCAGTAATTAGCCCAAGGAGAGGGAGAATGGGAAGATGCAAACCCTTGGGATTAGCAGGGCTGCTCTGGGCTTGGATACGTGCACACACCCCACTTTTGATTCACCAACATGGAGAAAATAATTTTGTGTCCTTTCTTTCCTCATTCAAGAAAGGTCCAAGGGCTGGGTTTGCCCCTCAGCTGGGATTTCTGTCTAAAGGAGTAGAATTTCTGTGCAGTAATGTTGGGTGAATGTCCATACACCCTGAATTCCCAGGTCTGTGCAACGGATGTGGAAATCCTTCTGGGATATGTTGGATGTATTGAGCACACGGGGCAGGGCTGCTTCCCACACCTGCAGCAAGTGTGATGCAGCCCAGGTACCTCGGGTTTATCCTGCAGTTTGTTCTCTGTGCCATTCCACAGCACACGTGCACGAGTTTCTGTCCCAGGCAGAAATGGATCAGCCCCGGACCAGCTCCTCATAGCCAGGGAAGGGCTGAGTGGATTCAGGAGCTGCTGGCTGGCAGGAATATATTGACTCATGGCTTTGGAGACAATACCTGTCATCCCCAGTGCCAAATCCCACGGGGAAATAGCAGAAATTTCCATTAACCTCTCCATTTCCCCCCATTCATTGTCCTGGTTTCTTCAGACTGAACCTATCCAAACCTCCTCCATCCAGCAATATTCAGGAATATTCTGTTGTCCTTGGGAAAGGCTGCACAGGGGTGCTGAGGGCACAGTTTGGGCCGTGGCAGTCGGATGCAGACAGCCTTAATCCAGATATTTTATCAAAATGAAACAAAGGAATCCTAATGAGATGGAATATTAAACTCTTTTGAGATTCTCCCGTTGTTTGCCAGCCAAAGGTGCTCAGGGAAATCCATGATAAAAAAAAAAAAAATTCCTAGGACTGTTACTGAAGTTTGCAGGAGCTGCTCATTTGCAACACAACAGAAATTGTCTGTAACATTCCCAAAGTCTGCTCTAAGGATGTGTCTTGAAACGAAGTATTTGTTAATATGAGAGTTCAGCCAGTCTGCACATGAAATGAATCCCAATGAAAATGTAAAGCCAAGTATTATTAATCATGCAAAGCAATAGGAAATAGTAAGTGCAGAAAAAGCAAAAATTTACTCAGTAAAATATCTGTTGCTCCAAGACTGGAGTTGTAAGGAATTCCTAGAATCTTAAACTCTATCTGTCAATAGACGGAGAGCAAGCAGCACTAAAGCAGGTGTTAACAGCAGTCACAGGAATTAAGGGCAGTTCACTCCAGGAGCTGAGAAGAATTCAGATATACTTTTTATTCCTCTGGCTCACTTGTAGAATTTTCTTCCCCTGTATCTTTTAATTTGCTAAATGATTCGAGAGAATCCAACTCACCTACGTTTAATTAGCTTTCTAAATCAAAGGTGACAATTCTTTAGTAACCTGTATTATTTCCCGGCGTGGCAAGCTAGAAAAGTGCTGGCAAACTTATTTATTGACCTGTTGTGCTTTGCAAGGACAGCCAATGTTGCATTGATCCAGCCATCCCAAATACTGTAGCGGGGGCAATAACATCCCAGAGTCTCCACATCATCACTATTCTGTGCTCTCCCTACACCACTGATATCCCCCACCTCTGAAAATGCAAATGCTCCCATCCCCCTGCTCTGGTTTGGGGAAGGATCTTTATTGTTTGGAACTGAAGGAGAGGAGAGCAGGAACCTTCACATTTCCTTGGCATAGCTCGCCCCTTTCATCAGCAGTGCTCGTTTGGAACCACGCTCGCAACTTTAATTATATCCTCACCGAGAGCTCCCCACCCCCAGCACTGCCCAAATTCCCTTTGTGTCACCCAGGAACCCGATCCTGCGACCCTTCCTGGGAAAGCCTCTAGCAAAGCCATCGGGCCTGACTTCCCATTTCCTCAGGTCCCCCTCCCGTAACACGTGGATTTAACGCAGGGGATTGAAAAATCTTCAAGTTCTGAATGCACCAAAGTCTTTGGGAGAGCAGCGTTTCCGTTTGTAGTTCATGGCAAAATGAGAAAAATAAATGAAGACTTCAGCATTTGACCTGCTGGGATCCCTCACTTGACAATCACTCATGAGTCAGGGTGACAAGGTCACGTTCCTTATTCTTTATTCATTTAACCGCTTGATAATTATAAGTAGCAATGGAAAGCAAGCAATCCTCACAGTTAATAATCTTCCCAGACCCCAGGGTACGGGGCTGGCAAATGGAGGGAACAATGGGGAAAAGTTAAAAATTGTTTTCCATTATCTATTACCAGCAGGTAAAGGGAAAAATAATGTATCTTTGGAAATACACATTCTTTTACATTTCTAGCAAAATCCACCCTGAACATATCAGGCAGCTAAAAAGATTGGGAACACTCTGAAAATAGGATTGAAATAATAATATTATTATCATCATTATTATTATTATTATTATTATTATTATTATTACTATTACTATTACTATTACTATTACTATTACTATTATTGCTATTATTACTATTATTATTATTTAGCTGATGTTCTCATTTCCCCATGTGCATTTTTATGCAAATGCTGTTAGTTTCGCCACCTCCAACCATCCTTAATTCCCACTGAACCTTGGCAGGGCTGAAGGTCTGCATCAGCACACGATTTCATTATATATATACACAATTATTTTATACATTAAAGCACCCAGGCCAGGAGGTTTGGGTGCCAATGACAAAGGCCACGAGTAAGGAGCCACTTTCCCTCCCCAGGAACACATTTAAGTGCGTGGCCAACTCGAAGCATTCCCCATTCTAAGTGTGGGCTCCACCAGGGACGCATTCCTGAATCCAAATCAATCTCTCCAAATTGCTGCAGGTGAAAATTCTTCATACATGCTTGCTGTGCACGCAGGGAAAA
Source organism: Oreocharis arfaki (assembly GCA_013398015.1). Lineage (NCBI taxonomy): Eukaryota > Metazoa > Chordata > Aves > Passeriformes > Paramythiidae > Oreocharis > Oreocharis arfaki. Next base: position 150,970 of record VZRR01003975.1, on the reverse strand, counting down.
GTGCCTGGTCATACAAGCACAGGCCTGTGCTGCCGTTTATTTCAGGCCAAAAAAGGAAGTATTTCGGGTTTTCGAATGTGTTCTGCAGGTTTCAAAGCTGCCTCTGGAAAAGCAGGGTGTTTTCCTGACTGTTATATTGGCTGGATATGTAATGCTCAGAAGGGCCAGCAATTAAAAAAAATCAGAAAGCCAACAACAGAAAAACCAAACCAGCATTTCAAAACGAAACATAGTTTTTGTATTTTAGACTGATATTTTTTCTAGGCCATTTCCTCATGAAGCCTGTCTCAGAATATGTAAATTTTTAAAAAGAAGAATGTTTGGATAACCTCATGGTTTGAAAACAAGCAAAGCGAGGCGAGATCCACGCTGGGCACCCACGGATAGATAATATTTTGTTTTTCTTTGTGAACGTCTTTTGTCTTGAAGCTGGTGTGAAAATCTAGACGAGGGCCCCACATGATTGATCACCACAAGCATCAGAAGGAAATGATTCACCACAACGCTGTAACTGAAACTGCTTCGACACCTGATTGCAAACTTCACACCGGGGGACTAATTAACTGCGGTACCTGCTCGAGATTGCAGCAGCCTCAGGACACCTCAGCCGGCAGAATTCCAGCTGTGAACACCCCCTGCTCTGGCAGAAAGGTACATGCCACTCAGAACCGAATAAAGAAGTTAAAAATACAGATTTTTTTTTTTATTTAATGATGATATTAAATTATAATATCATCAAGGTTTTGTTAAAAAAAAAAATAAAAAGTGTCACCTCGATATCTACCTAAAGGTAAATGTACACAAGTTTTCCTTTCTATTTTCAGCTTCAGGGTTTTCCTACTTCTGCCATGAACCTCATTTCAGGTAGGCTATGAACATTTGTGAAGCATTTTCAGTATTAGGAACATAAGGGTCATATTGTCTGAATTTAGATATCAACCAGTACATGAAATATCATCCAGCTCCTCGTGCGTCGTGCTCAGAGCTGAGCCAATGTCTCAGCAGATTTATCAGCAGAAATACAGTCTGCAAACAGAGAAATGTATTCCTAGCAAAGCACTCAGAGAGTGATTAGAAAGAATGAAGAATAGCTGGCTGTGAGATTTTTTTAGGGGGAAGAAAATTATTAAATAATTTTAACCTTACTATAGTGATATGGGTGAAAACAAATCTACTAAAATATGAGGTTTATAACCAGTGCCCAGTAATGTATTGTTGTTTTTCACTGCATTTGACAAATAAAAGAATTCTTGCCTTTGGCCTCCTGTTTCCTCCACTCAATTTAAGTTGAAAACTATTTTCGAGTACACTTTCAAGCATTAAAAAAATAAAAGTCTCACAGTTTGGCAAGAGTGTGGAAAGGTTTGGCAACAGCCAAGCGCCTCCTTTGTTCTCATTTTCTAAAGGACTGTGAGAGTTTATCCTGATGAGATGGAGAAGCTGGTGAACTCTTCAGGAAAAGGAACATAAAGCCCCATAAATGCAGTGTCACAGTGACATCAATTTGGGGCTTCTAAAAATAACCCTGCACCCATCTCCAGTCTCAGCAGCTGCAAAGCTCATGAAGCCCCTGGAATCATTCCTTGCTCATCCTTGGTTTTTTCCTGCTAATCCTGTGTATCCAGGGAGCTCCATCACTTGCATTTGGGACTCTCTGAGGGAAGATTTGGGTATTTTTGGGCCTGCCCAGTGAAGGATCGTGGCTTTAAAATCAAGGTTTAAACACCACTCACCTCCCAGCCCCGCCAGGATAAATCCCAGCTTGCACTGCAAATTTGCCCTGAACTGCTGGAATCTGGGGATGTTTCCCGACTTGGCTGCATGTTCCCCATGTAAATGAGGCTTGGACTACGCAGTGTTTGCTGTGTTTTACCCTCTGAATTCGCAGCCACCCCGAGCTCAAGAGCAAACTGCTCATTTCCTAGTGGGGAATTCACGTTACGTGTGCAGGCAGTTGGTAATTTCATCTCTGTGTTCCCAATATTAATCAGGAATTTGCTCCCTATTTCCCAGTGCTTCCTCAAGATAAAAAAAGTGCACATCTGAGGTGGGACTCCTCCAGAGTGCTCTGGTCTCACAATTCTGGGTCACACTTCCCAGCTATCTGTAATCAGATATTACATTTCTGCTTGAGTTAATGCTCATCCTCTCGGAAGGGAAGCTAAAAAAATCTAGTACTTATTAAAACATCACAACCCTAAGAAATAAAGCTCTTCCTCTAAAAATAGAGCAAGGAGGAAATGCCTCCTCACGCTGAACGCTCTCAGCTTTGACCTGCAAACAGCAGCTCTGGGGAGGTCGAATTTTGGTGCTTTCCTGGATCTCCTCTCCCAGATTCCCTCACCAGGTTCTAGCAAAGCTGGCCACACTGATACCTTCCAGATGTAGCAACTCCTGCAGCCACTAAATTAATAAACCAAGTTCATCAATAGGTGACCATTTTCAATCAGAATTAATCTGAGTTAGATTCACGTGCAGATCTTTTTCCCTAATGGGTTCTGCTGCTATTGCTGGTAAACGTTACATGACTCACGTGAAATGAAAAATAAAATCAATCAAACACAAAGCCAATAGCTCAGTAGTCAGTAAAGCTAAGAACAAAAAAGATGCTTGGACAAAAGTTTTCTGAAAAAAAGTTATCATTTCTCAAGACATATTTTTACTGGTTTTTTTAATCTCCACTATTTTTAATAGCTGTGCATCTACTGACAGAAAAATGAGTGAAGATACCCACAAAATTACGAGCTGTTACTCTTCCTTTGTGTGGAGAAATACAAAAAACTTCTCACTGCTCTGCTTTGACCCCACAGAGATCAAAGGACACAGGTTAAACACGGTGACAATATTACGCGGGGGTTTCAGTGCCTGAACCCTGCAGGTCTTAATGGAGTTACTCTATTTTGAAGGTCCCAAAATCAGCGTATAAAATCCATGTTTTCTGATGGAAGAGGAATATAAAATGAGGGGTTTATGTGTGGAGCTGAGGACAGGGAGTGTCTAACCTGGGCAGCGGAGAGAGAAACATCAGGAGCTGTCAGAGGAGCAGCTCCATAAAGCAGAGCACTGCTCTGAGCACCTGCTGGGAAGGGGAGAGGGGACAGCCAGGGCAGGGCCTGGCATGGACCTGGGCAGGGCACCAGGCTGGAGCTGCCCATGCCCTGAGCAAGGAGAGCATCAATACCACCCTAAAACTACAGCTGGGGCAGGGCACGCCTGGCTGCAGACAGAAGGTGACAGAGGGACAGTGGCACCTGGCTCTTCATCCCCACAGGGATGGCACCAGCCTCCTTGTGCCCTCCACTCTTCATCCCCACAGGGATGCCACCACCCTCCTCCTGCCCTCCACTCTTCATCTCTCCAGGGATGCCACCAGCCTCCTGCTGCCCTCCACTCTTCTCTTCATCCCTGCAGGGATGGCACCAGCCTCCTCCTGCCCTCCACTCTTCACCTCTCCAGGGATGCCACCAGCCTCTTCGTGCCCTCACAGCCCATCCTGCAGCTGCAGCTGCCCCATCTCCACCTGCACAGCACCACCCAGCCAGCCCTGGGCTTTGTTCAGCCCATCAGATCATTTCTGCCACCTGTGTCCCTCAGCCCCTCTCCAGGACGTGGAATTTTGGTATTGACTGACCCCACACAGAGCCCCTTCTCTGCCTGAGGGCATCTCTCTGCCCAGCCACCCCTCACCCTTCTCAGACCCCAGCTCCTCACTCGTGTTTTACACCCAGGGCGACCCCGAGCAAAGACGAAATGGAACCGGAGCCCACTCAGTGAGCTTTGCAAAACCCTGCAGTGAATTTTTCATCGCGGGAAGTGCAGCCACTTCTGGAGCCGAATGCAACAGCTCATAAATAACAGGCAAAAATTCAGTGCAATAGCAGAGGAAATTCTGGGTGACTGCAATGTAATTTGTCACTTGTGGGCTGATGGAGATTGGGTTGTGACACACTCTTGCTTTTCTGCCTCTGTCTGAATGAGCATCTTTGTTTTCCACACATCCTCTCGTCTAAAATTGATGTTCTCTGTAATAAAGGGTGACCACAGGAAAATAGAAAAGATAAAATATTTAAAACGAAACCACAAAAGGACACTGCTGCATCTCGAAATGTTGTTCTAAATATACACACGCAAAATGAAGAAAAATCAAAGGAAACTGCAAAGAGCAGGTGGAGCAATGTCAAATTATCTGTGCTGCTCAGCTGATGGGTGTGCCATGGTCAATAATTTATGAATAAGTGAATACAGAATTATTTTATCTGGCCATTTCTCATATGAGTATTTTCTTGCTACTGATGTTTAACTGTGGCTACTGGGACTTAAACACTCAACATCTCCCAAAATCAGAAGAAAAACATTTCCAGAAAGGATGGCAGGAATTGGATATTTTCTGTATATTCTCATTGCAGAACTGTTTGTACATGTCTTTATTTTATAAATAATATTTCAAAGACAACAGAAGTGATGTTTTGCATAGTGTGTCAACTCCAGGAATGTCACCAAGCCTTATAATATTGGGTTTTTTTTAAGATTCACTTCTGGGAGGCAGAAATGTTCTCATGTGTTTCCATGAGAACTGCAAGTACTTTCTTGAAGTTAATTCTTTATTTCTCTTGCTCTTTCTGAATGAAAACAAAAGCTTGAAAATATGAACCGAGAATACCTAAAGTCTCAAAAATCCCAAACAAACAAGATGGAGGCAGTATTTTTAAACCCCAAGGCTTTGGAAAGTCACTGCTGTCACTATTTCTACCACGGTTGTCTGGCAACACAGCCCTGGGAGTGTGACACAAATAATGCAGGGAGGCAGCAACATTTTCAAATCTCTCCACGTGTGTCCTGGCAGCTCCAGCGTCTGCAGGTGGGGATTTGAACAGAGGAGATTCCTCTCCTTGAAGCCCATCTTTGCAGGAGATTAGGGTGGGTAATCAAAGGCAGAGCCCTTTCCTCAGCACAGGCACACACACAGCTGTGGGGGGCTTTGATTTGAGATATCAAGGTGTTTTATACATCTATATATACACATTTCACTCTCCAAATATAATTATTCACTGGAAAACTGAATGCAACAAAACAGCTTATACAGACAGGCTTGCAGTGCATCTGTTCTGGTTTTGATCTAAATAAAACAGAGCAAGAATCTCAGTCAGTATCTCGACAAAACACTTCGTCTTTGTGTGTGTGAGATCTTTCCTCCTATAAAGAAACCTCTTCCTGCCTCCTTCATTTTCTTCTGGTTTCATCTAGACATCAGCATATTCGTATTCTCTACTTTTGAATTTTCTGTCCTCCCTCTGCAATGGATTTTCTTGCCCCCCTCTGCAAAATGCTCTGCTGACATCACATTAAAATGAACTAAAATGCTTTTAGGTGACAGAGAAGTGGCAACTGGGGCTGGCTTAGATTATCCATAACGGCAGTTTTTCTGGAGCTGTGTAGGTGAGTGGATAGGGGTGTATTTGTGGATGTACTCTGCAATTTGATTTAACAAAATCGTGATTGATCAAGGCCTACGAGTCAATTACAAAATCCCAGCTGCTTTCAGTGGGGTTGCATCCATAATAATCAAGTTATGAAACACCCCAGGAGTGAGGCCAAAGCTAAAAGCTGCTGCCCACCCTAAATGCAAGAGGGGTGGAGGCATCCAGGAGGACATTCCATTGAGCAGGAGTTTCCTTAAACACAGAGTCCTTGTGAGGGCTGGTGGGGATAAGAACGGTGTGATGGGGACAGTTAAGGAGAAATACAGAGCTTTGGAGCCATTAGGACCGATGGAAACCCCCTCTGAGGGAAGTCGTGAGGCGCCTTCATCCCAGCTGCTGCCTGAGGATGTGGGAATGGGCACGATGCTTTCACAGCCTGACGTTTCCAAACTGGCGGAGTAGGGTTAGATGGGATATTGGGAAGGAATTCCTCCCTGGGAGGGTGGGCAGGCCCTGGCACAGGGTGCCCAGAGCAGCTGTGGCTGCCCCTGGATCCCTGGCAGTGCCCAAGGCCGGGCTGGATGGGGCTTGGAGCAGCCTGGGACAGTGGGAGGTGTCCCTGCCATGGCAGGGGTGGCACTGGGGGGGATTTAAGGTTCCTCCCAACCCAAACCATTCCATGATACGGTGCGATGCCCTCACCAGGATGCCCAGACCTGTCCAGGAACTGCATCCAGGGCTGCCCAGAGCCTTTCCCAGGCTGAGCTCCAGAAGGGATGGACAGACCGCTGGACCAGCACCTCTGTGATGCTGGGTAGGACAGAGGCACAGGCCCTTCCCTGGGGCTCTGCCAGGGACTTTCACTTCTCCTATACAGCAGAGCTCCTCTCTTATAGGGAGGTTTCCCTCCACTGTAATTAGATTCCACGGATTTAATCCCCTGGGAATGTAGCAATTACCATATACCTGACAAGTGCTAAATGCTGCATTCCGTGGGGATTATCACCTCCGGCTGAACAGAGAGAAAAGGGGAGGGCAGGAGAAATTTCCCCTTCCTCATGGGCTGGGGAGTGGGATGGAAGGAGCCTGATTTACTGCAGCTGCTGGCTGGGCTGGGGAGGGCGGGACACCGGGGGAAGGCGTTCCTGAGAGGGACCAGACAAAATGTTTATCTCCCATAGAAAGAACACGGGTAATGCTGCACATCTGGGTCACCCCGCTCAGTTCCTGTGGCGCTCGCTCCAGCTGGTCTGTGTTTACAGAGGGATTTTTATTAATGCTGCTGCTACACGGAGCAAATACACTGCAGAATAAGTGAGATTAAGACAATTGGTTTAATAGACTTCAGAAATAAGTGACATTAAATCGAAATCGTATGCTCCGGGAAGAGGCAAAGGAGAGGCATTTATGTGGAGTTTATGCACCTTGTGATGCACAATTTATTACAGCTTGTTTAAAAAGCACAGCATTGATATAAAGCTCCTTCTATTCCTTTGTATTATCTCAGTTATTTACAAGATGCGCAGCGATGCTGTGAGGGCATCCTTCAGTGCTGATAAACTGCTCGGGATCGGCAGATAAAAGGCAGAATTTACCAGCAGGATAACGGCAGTGTTTACACGTGCATCCACTCCGTTGCTATGAGGCATTTTGCGGGTTTAGCAAATCGGAATTAAGGGAGATTTCTCTGTGCTCTGGCCAGTGCTCCTCTGAGTGAGGATGTACATCTGATTGGAACTAAAGGTTAGCAAACTAAAAGCATCTGATTTTGCAATGAACACCTTGCTATGGCAAAAACTGGCGGGATCACCTCTCTGTTCCACGGGAATGCCGACATTCTGTGCCCAAGAGCCACACGCTGGCTCTGTGCACTTGGGAAGGAGGCACAACATGGAATGGTTTGGGTTGGGAGGGACCTTAAAGCCCATCCAGTGCCACCTCTGCCATGGCAGAGACACCTTTCACTATCCCAGGGTGCTCCAAGCCCTGTCCAGCCTGGCCTTGGGCACTGCCAGGGATCCAGGGGCAGCCACAGCTGCTCTGGGCACCCTGTGCCAGAGAAGAATGTTTTCCTAATATCCAATCTAAACTTTCTGTCTGTCAGTTTGAATCCATTCCTCCTTGTCCTGTCATTACGTGCTCTTATAAAAAGTCCTTTTCCATCTTATTACACATCAGTGTCATCAATTCATGGCTGTGACATCCTCTGTAATATTTTTATGTTACATGGGAGAAAACCCAGCCCTCTATGTGCAGTTGCTTGTATTGCAAGGGTGCCAAAATGATATTTTTTAAGATTTCAGGATATTAAGCCAAGCTTTTTGTTGGTTTTTCCTGAACTCCGAGGTCACGACTATATCCATTTAACGCAGGCTGAACCCATAAAGGGTTGGCCGTGTGACACCATCTGCATTCTTCATCACATCCCAACCCATTGTATGACTGAACTAAAGCGGGAGCAGGGTGTGGTGTTTCTGCATTTCCTAACTCATTAGCAAGTCTTTAAAGATGACTCCTGTCCTTCAGTAGCACGATAAAGGAGCTTAAACAAACAGAGAGAAAATAATTATTAATTGGCTAACAGCAATAATGGGCCGCTCGGATTCATTGAAAATCTCACTGCCGGGACAAATCCCTTGGCAGCAGCAGCAGCAGCGTGAGCTCTGCTTCTCACAGCTCTGCTGAAAATTGCGTTCAGAGGTGCTGATACAATTCCTGCCCGTGTTCCCGGGGACATCTCCCCGTTCCACGCGCCCTGGGACGCAGCCTGCTCCCTCTGCCCTCCGGGAGAGCCCGTCCGGCTCCCTCTGCCCTCCGTGAGAGCCCGTCCGGCTCCCTCTGCCCTCCGTGAGAGCCCGTCCGGCTCCCTCCTCTCTGTGAGAGCCCGGCCGGCTCCCTCTGCCCTCCGTGAGAGCCCGTCCGGCTCCCTCCTCTCTCTGAGAGCCCGTCCGGCTCCCTCCGCTCGGGGCTGCCCCCAGCCCGGGGCTGCTGAAGGCACGGGGAGCGGTGGGATGCTCCCAGGGAAGATGGGCTGTGTGTCCGTGTTCCTGCTGGCAGAAGCATTCCTTCCTGTTTTGGGCACCCAGGAATCACAACCCAGCCAACCCACAGCTCTCCCCTGGTCTCCTCAGTCCGTTTCCACCCTCGTTTGTTACAAACTCAGCCTGGCCTTGGCCAAACCGTGGTCCTTTATTCCTGCAGCAACAAATTCCAGAGTAGCCCATGCTGGTGAACAGCTTTGAGGCCATTTGTGGGTTTTTTGAGCTCTCCTAGAACAGAAGCCTGGCTGTGCTGTGGCTCCTCACGTTCCCCATCGCCTCCCTGCTGTCAGCAGGGCAGTCAGACCCATCTGCCCCCCGAAACCTCAGCTCTCCCTCTCCCTAATTTGTGCCTGTTGAAATCAGTCTGGACACTTTCACTGCCTTCACCAAAGCGAGGATTCACTTAGTGGCCGAAGAGAGAAATTAAAAAAAGAAAGGTAGGAAGAGCCTATTGACAATTTAATCCTCTCAGCGGCTCCGGGCTGACATTAAAACTGTTGCAACCAAACCCAAGTGGTTAATGACACTTAAAAACCTGTTCTTGTCTCTGCAAGCTGTCACAGGGCTTTGTCTTCCAACGGGGGGAAGAAACTCAATGCTCAGGCAGTGAATGAGACACATGCATGTGATCAGGGGGATCAGAGCATGCAAAACACATCGGAACAAAACACACACTGAGGTCAAAGCAGCAGAAAAATGAAAGCGTTTTGTGTTCCTCATTTGCCTGACTCACTGAATCCCTGGCCAGGGACGTGCCTGAACCAGACTTGGCTCCTCTGCTTTACAAACTCCGAGGTTGCATGTTCCAATCGGCACCTGTTCTGCAGTAATTCGGAATTAATGTCCCGGCCAAAGCCTCAAAGGGATGAACAAGAATGTGAGCTGAAAACTAGTTGCTTCTAATTGTCATGAAAACAAATGTCAAAAGAACATGTGTTTCTACTTAGCTAACTCTGCTTACTAAGTTTGAAGCTGTTTTGTGTTAGTTTCTACCATTTAAATTAAATGTTTTGTCTCTGACAGACTTGATGTGGCTTTAAGAAGCTGTGCTTCCCCCCCATCCCCCTTATGAATCTTAATGTTTGCCTGGATTTGTTTGTAACATCAGACAAAAGACTGGCAGGCTGTGCCAGAGTGACATAGATTTTATGTTGAAACAAAGCAAAGCCCAAAAAAAAAAAAAAAAAAATCAATGAGGGGTCATTAAACCCCAAAGTTTTCAATGAAAGAAATACTGTAATGGAATAGTAATACTTTAGGGGTTAGGAGTTCTTTTAATTCCTGAAAGAGCTATTTTGCACCGCCCCTCCTCCGCTCCATCTCTGTGAATCTGCTGTGTTGCAGAATGAGTCAGCTCTGGAATATCCAAACTCCACAGCTGTGCATTAGCATTTGGGAAGAGTATCACCGGGAGTTCATATTGGACATGTGGAAGCGGTGACGCTCCTTTCCAAGCCGTGGGGAGAGAATGGTTCAAAACACAACGCGTGTGGACGCAGCACTTGCCCTCCAGCAGCTCCAAACCACTTTCCAGTGGGAATTTTCCACGGATTTCCTCGGGGCAGCAGCATGGCCCATGATGGAGATGGAATAAGCATAGCAGGGGCTGTTAAAAATTGCACTTTAGTGTTTGATGTCATAAAACGTGGATGGCTGCGCTTTTTTTCTTTCTTTTTTCTCCCCACTATTCCTCGTTCCTTGAGGCCATCTCCTCACAAAAGGAACACTGCAGCTTTGTCTCCTGAGGAATGCACGTTCAACTTCAGTTCTTTCCATAACAAGTGCATTATTAGAAAAGGAAAATAAATCCTGCTAATCGCAGCCCTTCCCTGGAGCAGGGCGATGGGGTTCTGTGGACACCTTAAATCAGCATTTCCCAGAGACGAGCCTGACACCCAGCTGGGTTCACGACCTGGAAGTGCAGGAGGAAATGGAACAGGAATCCCAGCCTGAAAGCCTGGGAAGTGCTGTTCCACATAAAACCCACGGGAGCGACAGCCACACTTTGTGCTCCAAGGAGGATTCGGCCCCAGCTTGGAGCAGGGAGTGGGAGCAGGGCCGGGATCAGGGCAGGGCTCTGGAAGGAGCAGCCAGGGAGGCCTGGGGGCTGAAGCAGTGCCGGGACAGAGGTTCTGGGGCTGGGTTTGGGTCTGGTGCAGCCCCTTGGGGACCTACAGGCTCCTCTGGCACCCAGAGCACCCACCCCTGGCCACTGGAGCCACGGGGATTTGGGGCAGGGAAGGGAGGGATGTGCTCACATGGCCAGCTCACATCTGGCCTGCACCTGGCCCTGCTTACAGAAGTATATTCTGGAAGTTTGGGCTCTAAGAAACTCCACTTCTGAAACCTGTGTTGAGCCCCAGAAGCACAAGTCCTTTGGGATGGGCTTTCAGAGGAGATGGTCATGTCGCCATAAAAATGTGCTGCACTTAATGGGGGAATGCAGATTTACACCACTGGAGAATAAGCAAATTAACCTTTTAAAGATGGATCATTGAGGTCTCCAAATATATTAACGTGTTCTGCACCCAGTTTGCATCTGGGAGCAAGGAACCTGCTCCGGGCTGAGCTGGGAGCTCCCAAAGCACTCATGGCAAACACAAATTCTCCTCTCAGTTTGCTCAATAAATATATTTGTGCAAAAGCTCCCCCCCAAATTAACCTGCAGGAAGGGTGGGAAGATCCCATTTTGTGAGGGGACAGAACAACTTCAATACCAGCTACAATTGTTAATAATTAATACAATTAAGTCTCTTAAAGCCTGCCCTATGCCACTTCCCTTTGAGGACCGACACCAGCCTGTTCTGCACTGGAGATTTTCAGTTCAGCAGGAATTTCATATCCTTAATTTGCAACTTATTAAGTGACTGTGGTGCAAAGCTGAACACAAACCACCCCATTTACTGCATAACCACACTGAACATATTTTGCCTGGCTGGTGATGGAGGATAAGATCTCCTCACAACGTGATTTCCACCAGGCTGCCAGCGAGCAATCCTCACATGGAGTCTGTAGCACACAGGTAGGTCAGCTCTGGAGTGAAAATCTCTGTCATTTGAAAGGATCCAAGTGAAAAGGGAAGATTTGGGGGCTGAGGCTGCAGAAAAGCTGCCTCCTCTTGAATGACACAGGTGAGAACAGCAATTTTCTGTACAGCTTCCGTGGCATGAGTAGTACTGCAAATGTCAGGTGGATTTATTTGTCTCACAAAGGCAAGAGGGTTTAACTCACACATCTAATTTGTCATGAGGGCTTGGGAGCCATTTTAAAAGTGGAACAAATACCTCTGTGGTCTTTTTGCAGTGTCTTCTTTCTCCACTCCTCCTCCTGCCTCCTTGAATCTGGCACTTCTCCCAAAATGCACACCACATTCAGGAGAGGGAAAACACTAACCCTGTATAATTTGAATAAATGAGCTCTACATATATCGCCACTTACAGTTCAAATTATGCAAAAAATCCAAGATAAATGAGGCTGAGCATAAAAGGCCCTTAGTGTGTAATTATAAATACTAAAATGGAGTATTTTTTCCAAAACAAGAGCTTTTTTTTTCTTTACATTTGCATACTCTGTCGACTTTTGACCTGCAATAAAAATGTAGCACAAGTTGGTAAGTGACTGAGTCAGAACAGGACCTTCTGTTTGCATCATCTCTGCTGCCTTCTGGAGTTTCAGTCCTCAGCAATTTACTCAGATTTACAGTCACGGGCTGAGCAGCTCCAGTGGATAACCCAAAGCTCTCGTCTTGAAACACGTAAACCGTTAGATTAAAATTCCTGGGCTTCAGGATGTATGCAGAAATTCCATGGGTCAAATTATGGATAATAACAAGTAAGGATCAAACCCTGAGATGCTTTTGGCTTGGCTGTGTTTTCCAAGCACAGCTGGAACAAACAGGCAGGATGGCTCCTGCCCCTCAGCTCCCAGATGTGTCTGTGCAGGGCCACAGCCCTGAGGAGCAGCTCAGGGAAAGAGGGAACCACACTGGGGTAAAACCAGGACTAAAGTTTTTACTCAGCCTTTATTCAACTTAATTCCTTTTCCCCTCTGTTGCTGTTTCTGTTTCTATTCTAATTTCTAAACTCTATGGATTATTGTTAGAGAAATGGGATGCAGGCTGCTGTGTTTGGGGGAAGCTGATACAGACTTTCCCAGCTGCTACTCTGCTCAGACAGAAATGCTAAATCCTGCAGGATTTCAGGATATCCCAGTACAGGTCATAACATTTATGTTGGAAAATACCTGGATGGTCAAACCCCAGTTCTTCTTGCCTGAATTCACAGAATCCCAGAGTGGTTTGGGTTGGGAGGGACCCTAAAGCTCATCTTGTAACAATCTCCTGCCCTGGGCAGGGACACCTTCCACTGCCCCAGGCTGCTCCAAGCCCCATCCAGCCTGGCCTTGGGCACTGCCAGGGATCCAGGGGCAGCCACAGCTGCTCTGGGCACCCTGTGCCAGGGCCTGCCCACCCTCACAGGGAGGAATTCCTTCCCAGTAATGAAAACAGTGCAAATCCAGCACTGGGAGCAGGCGGGAGGAGCTGAGGTCTGACTGCACCTGGGGACACCTGCACTTTACCTGCTCATGAAAGGGCAAACAGCAGCAGAGCTGGGATGGAGCCATTGCAGAGCTGGCTCCCAGCTCCCTGCTCTGAAAGCACCCAGCTCATTTCTCCACATTCACCCACGTTAGTAACACCAAAATACGAAGGCTACAGGTAAGATGAAAATGCTAACATTTCTCCGATCTGCCTTGTTTCAGTAAATCATGCAAATGGCCCTGCTGACCTCGGTGGGACCTTTTCTACAGCACAGCTCCCTGTGGGCTCAACAGTAGCAACACCAGGTCTGCTTCCAGTCTATATTTAAACGGAAAAAAATAGAGATGTCTTGTTCAAGCTGAGCCTGAGAACCACAGAGATGAAAGGGGGAAGGGGAAATGGTGCTGCAGCAGCAGCTGATCACTGCTTAGCACATTTTCAGCCCAGCCACCCAGTCAGGACTGGTTCAGCCCTAAAAGCCCGTTTTGCTTGCCCAGGATGAATTTGGCTTTTAGGTCAGAGAACTGTCCCAACAGAGCTGCACAAGGATTTCCTTTGAGCAGCCTCGTGGCCCTGGGGCCAGAAATCCCCATCGTGTGGCTCCAGCCTGGCCAAGCTGCCCCTCCTGCCCCTCCTGCCCCTCTGGTGTGTCCTGCCCCTCTGGAAATGAGGGATGAAGGGTGGCACAAGGCGAGGGGAGCCTGTGGTGAGCCTCAGGACTGTGCCAGCTCTCTCCTTCCCGTGCAGATAAACCACAGAACACACGAGGGGAGCAGAAGCAGCGCTCAGCCACCCCCTCTGCTGCAAGGTCAGATTCCCTGATAAGGCAAATTTAGTGTGGAGCAACCCTTGGAGTTATTGGACTAATCATATTTCTGGTGCATTTCCACGATTACAGAAGAGGTCGAGTGGATTCTTCATTTTAATCAGTTGCCTAAAATCTGGCAGCTTGTTGTTACGAGGCAGATAATTTGTAGGGGTGTTGTGTGTTTTAATCTCATCTTCCTCCCCGTTTGAATGGTAATAAACCAGCACCTTTCTGTGCAAATGCTGCCTCTTTTGAAATGTTGGTTAATTTAACTTCTGTTTATGATTATACATTGTGGTTGTTGCCTTCTCTGCCTCTACACTGGTTTCATTCTCTGTATTCTCGTTTTAACTGATTATAACTGAGTGGGAAAGTGCAAGACCTCTGGTTGAAATTCAAGAGAAAATAAATGGATTTTTTATGGCCTGAAGAATCTATTCATTACTAAATCATTTATCTTTGCAGAAGGAGTGCCTATGTTCAATATGCCTTCTTATTTCCCTAATTTTATTTTCCCTCCAAGTACGCTCTGTGCTTGAAAATAAATCTCCACTGAACTTCCACGGAGAGGCTCTGCTGTTGAAAGTCCCAACAAGAGCCTAATTAACGACCTCAGAGGTTGTGTATGAAGCTGGGGCATTGCTGTGTCTTCCCTAAAAATGAAACTTGGACGAAAATGTGAACCGAGAGTGTCCTCCTGGGACTGGCAGAGGAGCATTGCAGTGAGGAGCAGAGCACACACACCCACGACCTTTAAACACACTGCTCGTGCTTTTTGGCTTCCTTCGAAGATTTAAGGGGACGAGAGTCATTAAGCAGGAGGGGAGGGAGGGGAGGCATTAAGATTGTTTAAATTGCTTTTTCTTAATTCCAAATTGTCTTCCTCTGGTGAATCTTGGCTTTATTGCTTCTCTTGCATCTCGGGGCAGTGCAATTACATTCTTACCTTGAACAAAGGCTGAACTTTGGACAGTGTTTGGAAGGGTTTACAAATAAAGTAAACAGCTCTGCTGCATAAAACATATGTATCTGAGCAGGACTTCCTCCTTCCCAGATGAGACACATTCATGTAATTTAATTTGTAAGCTTCCTCAGCTGCCGTTTGAAAATGTTTCCTTTCTGCTTGCAATAAACAGAATGTTAAAATTCACAACTCCCCCCTCCACCCCCTCCTGCTTAAACTTTGGTGATTTTGTTAAAGTTACACCAAATGCTGCCTTTACTGCTCAGATATTAAATATTGGCTTTCAGTTTCAACTCGAGCTGCTGCCTTTGTTCAGGCTGGATGAAGCCCAAATAGGTTATCTAGTTTAGTTATTACTGGATGGTTCTAGTGGGGCTTAACTGTGTGTTTTTGCATTCAAGTGTAGAAACCGGGAGGGGGGTGGATTTGCTAATTTTACATCTCGATTTAAAAAAAAAAAAATCAGAGCGTTTTTCCATAGCCAGGTTAAAAATTAACAAATCAGAATGTTGGACTTTTAACTCCCCGGTCAGACAATGCAAAGCTGGGATAGATTTTAACTGCAGGATTGAAAATGCAGCTGGAAAAGTGCCACTTCCAGGTGTGACAGCTCAGGGATGCCACATTTATGAGAGGTGACTTCTGTCCCCGGGTGCTGCACTCGGGGTCATCCAGTGCTCAGGCAAGGATTTGCAAACATTTGCAAAGCACTTTTGTCTCTTTCCCCTCAGCGCTGTGCCCCATTTCAGTGCTCTCTGTGGGCACGGCTGAGGGTTTGGTAGCAGGGATTTCGGGCTGGGAGGAGGGTGCTTGTGTCTAGAAGTGGCTGCTGCCAAGGAAATTTGGTATTTACTGTTTATTTTATACTGTTTATTTTATACTTTCACTCCCTAATAATCCAGCCCCCAAAAAAGAGCCTGGTCATCTGACCCCGGCTCCGTGAGGACCGATTGTACGTCCCCAATAATGAAGAGTGCGGGGGAAAGCTGGGGAACAATTAGCTGGTTGAATTCGATTTGAATAAATAGTTAACTTGGATTCTGCATCTGCATGTGAGCAAAGGCAGGCAGCAAGAACAGCACTGCTCTGTGTGCAGCCCTGGGAGCCAGGCAGAGGCTCAACAACCTCCTGCCTTATGGTTTATTGTGCTGGATCAGGCCAAACAACTGGGAATGCCATTCCCAAGTGTTCACGAGGCAGGACACTCTTCACCCTCACACCCCCAGCTGGCCCAGGAATCATAATGCTCTTTGAAAGTACAATTATTTGTTTGTTTTTAAGCTCTTCGGCTGCCTATAAATCTTACTTTTGATTTTAACTTCCCTGTGAGATAACACCTGCAGAAACCTTTTTATTTTTAAGGAATATGAAATTTTTATCCTGAACTGTGGAACGCTGATAAACGGGGATTGGAAAAAAATATAATCCAGGAATCTGCCAAGCATTACAAAATGGACAGGTGGAGGGAGAGCATCTCCTGGAGCTCGCCCAGCCCTGCAGGAGCTGTGCTGATGCTGCCAGTGCTGGTCAGCACGATTATTATCAGTACTGGACAAGATAAGCAAAGGGAGTCACGGGGAGAAGATCAGAACGCAGGAGTTTGGGCTTCCTGCTCTCTCTCTGCTTTCTAGAATTACATGGATGAATAACAGGAGCCTTTGGCACGAATCAAACCCTTTCCTGGATGTGAATTTTGCAGTTCTTCCGCCCCGAGATGAAGGAATCTCTCGTGCCCGGTGACATCCAAGGCCAGACCAAGGTGCAAGCGCTCAAATTACTGTGCCGTGGTGCCCAACCTCTCCAAGAGGGGCTGAGCTCCCTTCCCAGAGGTGTCCCAGAGCTGGCCTCTTGCTGAAGCTCCCTCTGGATGTCTCAGGGACAGGTAGGGCAGGAAAACCCCAGAAGAGGGCCCGGGGTTTTAGGGCCAAACGCAGCTCACGGAGCTCCTGCCTGAGGCAGGGACAGCCCGGGCTGTGCCGTGGGGTGCTGCCTGCAGGATGCTGCTTTGGGGCACACTGAGGCCTGATCTTTGGCCACCAAAATCAGGGGAGGCTCCTGAGAGCCCCTCCAAGCTGGGACATCAAAAGGAGCCCTTCCTCCTCCCCCAGCCCTAATTAGGTCTCTCTCTTCCTCCCTCCTCCACTTGTTCCCAAATTTGCTGACCTCATGTAATTCCTAATTTGACAAGCTGGCTCCCTTTTTTTCCCCCCCTTTTTTCGCTATTTTTGTCATAACAAGTTGGAAAGAGAGCAGCCTGTCTTCAGCAGCCTCCATTCACAGGGATGTTGGGATGTTTCGTGCAGCTTTGTCTCCCTGCAAATAAACGCCCGCAAAGACAGCAAAACAACGGGAGGGGAAGCTGCTTTCTTTCTCTTCCAAACAATTTGATTGGAAGCACACACAGACACACACACACACGGAGGGGAAAAGAAAAAGAAAAAAAAAAAAAAGAAGAAAAAAGAGAAGAAAAAAGAAAGGCACCTTGGGGGAACAAAAGATGAACTTGTTCATAAGAGATAAGTTATTGGCCTTGCATTTCAGAGGAAAGCAAAGATTCTTGGGTGCCTTTTACTTGTACAGCTCGGATATTTCCTGCTGGAGTTTGTAAGCTGGGTAAGAGGCAAGCAGTCAATGGCAGGAATTACTCGAATGCTGATGTGTTGTTTTGGATTTTCTAAGTGAAAAGTGTTGTTTGTTTTGGAATTTGTTTTGAAGTGGTTTTTTTGGTTTTTTTTTTTCCCTGGAACAACCAGAACTGTGCTTTGCTTTACTCATATCTCTGTTTTCCTGCTAACACTCATCCTTTTCCCCATGGTAGTTGCTTGGTGACTGGCATTAATCTCCACATTCAACAGCATTTTCACAACCACCCTTATACAGAAACAAAATTAGTCAGAAAATCTCTGGGAGACTTTTTTCCCCCTACTTCTTTTCTTCTTTCTTTCCTTTTTTTTTTTTTCCTTTGCTTTTCCCACTACTGTATAAAATTTAACCAACCAACAAACTCTGGTAGGACGCCTGGGCCTGCCTGGACCAGTGAAATGTTCTCTCAATCTTGCTAAAACTTACTGGGGAAAGAAATGCAAATCAAGAAATATATGCTCATTTTTAAAATAATTCAAGTTTGTTCAGGATTCTGGGAAGCAATATTTGAACCGAGCAGGGTTTTTGCAGCTAATACTTCTATTATCAGCTCGTTAAGTTCTGCATCCAGCCAGTCCTTCAGGAGGGAGGCAGCTGCCATTCCATGGAGAAATGCAACACTTTGGGTGGTTTTCCGTGCCTGAGGGGCTGGAGCACAGGACTTACTGCATTTATTGTCCCTGTCCTGCTACAGAGCTCGGATGGCACGATAGGAACCCAAAACAAATCTGAAACCACGACAATTCCCTTTAATAAACAGCGCTGGATGGCCCTGGAGTTTCCATGGGAATTTTGCTGGGATGAGATAGGATGATTTGTAAGGAGAAAAATGCAATTTTCTCTCCCCCAGTGTCCCTTTCCCTGCAGAGCAGACCTGGCCCGGCACTGGCGAGGGAGCTCACTTGGGCCTTGTAATTACTCATGTCCTGGCTTTATTTTTCCCCTTATCAACTTGTCCAGGAGATAAGAACAATGAGGAGAAAAAGGAGGAGTGCTGATTCCATCCTGCCCCCTCGGTAACACCGCTGGGCTCTGATTTAGTGATCACTGAGCAAATGACAACTGGCTGCATCCCTGCAAACCCAAACACATCCTGGGCTGGGCTCTGCCTTTGAACCCTTGCCCAGTTTCTGTTCAAATTCTTCTGGTAAAACGAACAGATTTTTTTGTATCGTTTCCAATCTGCTTCGGTTTATTTGTGAAAAGGGCTTTTTTAAATCCAAAATGTAAGCGCACCGTAATTTACAGCCTCGTGAGTCTGCAAATTGCAAATAACGCAGCCTGTTGGTGCTGTAAAGGCACAAAATAAAGCACTAAATCCTAAATAAAGCTTCAGAACGCTGCAGGATTCTTGTGCTGTGCCAAGCTGCTCCCAGCTTTTCCCCTGACATTGGCCCAGAACCTGCTAAAACTCAGAAATCGAAGGCCATGAGAGCTCTGAAACTCGGGGGAATCGTGGCACGGGGCTCGTTTGCTTGGTTTGGTTTTTTCCTGCTCCTGGGGAAAACTTTCCATTGATGTTTTTAACAAACAGGTGAACAACTTAATGGCTTTCAGTCACACAGCTGCCACTCCTCGTAGCACAAACCTGCATTGGAGTTTTGGCCTTTTGGGACTCACCTAAAACCTGAGTCTGGCTTATCACAAGATAAAGGTGGACAAAGAGGTGATGCTGCTCTGCTGGCCAGTCTGTACAAAGCCAAATTTTGCCCTTTATTTTAATTACTGGAAGAAATTCCTCCCTGTGAGGGTGGGCAGGCCCTGGCACAGGGTGCCCAGAGCAGCTGTGGCTGCCCCTGGATCCCTGGCAGTGCCCAAGGCCAGGCTGGAGCAACCTGGGATAGATTCTGTGATTCCCAATGCTAAGGTGGCCTAAAATCCAGATAAATCAGAATAAAATCCAGTGTATTCACCAGGCTGCCTGTTTACATGGACACTTTTTCAGGGGTTTTCACATCACACCTCCCAGCTGCAGCGCCGGGAATATCCTCAAGTATAAACACAAATTCATATTAAACTCTTTGTTTCTTGGCAAAACGTCCATCTGGAGTCAAGTTTTCCTGCAGTGTTTTGATTCGCTCGTTCAACAGGATTTACTAAAGTGTTTTGGAAAACTTGCTTCAAAAAAATGACGTTTTTTTCCAGCTGATCATAATCTGCAGCATTTGATATTTGAAACACGGCTGGCAGTTGGTTCACTAAATCACCAGCATGGCAGGGCAGCTGGGAAATATGAGCCATGCAGGTTCAAGAGACAAAAAGGCAAAAGAGCCAACATTTCTAATTTTAAATATAATTTTGCCACAATTCTGCAGGGCCTGACTTCAAAATTTTTGAATCCTTGAGTTCACAGCACTGGAGCAAAGTCACAGAAACCTGTTTGCTGTCTGTTTGCCTCATCCAAAAGTCCTTTAAAATCCAAAGGGACTGATTTCATTGACTCCTCCGGATTTTGGGGAAGGATTACAACCCCAAAGATGCGGAAAAAAGTCAAAAAGGACAACAGGAAAAAGTTTTCCCTACCAAACCCACCCGGCTCTGGTGCAGGCAGGGATTTACCTGGGGTGCCAGCGCTGTCCTGAGCAGGAATCCTGAGCTGGGGTCAAAGTGCACACATCTCTGACACAAATACAAATGTGGGCCAGTTTTAGAAACTTTGAACTTCTCCAAACATTTGTTCCCGAGCTCAATCACACATATGTTCCCAGAAAGCAGAAGAGAGCCGGGATCCAAGCAGAGCCAGAGGGAACGTGTTCAAAAATTTCAGCAAATATTAACAGAACGCATTTATTTATTTGCAGTTCCTGTCTGTCTCGAGCATTAGCAGCAATAACCAAGAGAAATTTCAAGCCAGCCAGCTCCTGATATCATATCTGCTTATCCTAATGTTTATTTTTTCCCATCCTTTCCAGCTCAGATTAATCACTCTCGTGTATAAATGCAAAACGGACTTGAAATTATGCTCTGCCAACGAAGTAACTATTTAAGGCACTTCTATTACCTGGGCTTCACTTTGTTCTGGCTGGAGTGAAAACAAACCAGGAAAATAAGCCAAGCTTTTAAAAATCACCTTGTGCAGGAGCAAGGAGGAGAAGTTCCCCCAGCAGTGGTGGCTGTTTTCATAACTGGGTGTTTTGCATACAGCCAGCATTTCAAACACGGCTTCGAGTAGGAAGAGTTTTGCTTTTTTTTAATCTCCCTGCCGTGTTTGGTGCATAATCTCCTGCTAAACACAGCTTTCTATTGATTACAGTCATAGTGCTGCTTGCAAGCTTGCTGCTCGAGACTCACATCTGTAATTTTTGATCTGGGCCCTTAATCCCCCCGTAATGAACTCACGGCAGCCCTGATTTTCCCAAACTTTGGGGTTTACCAGAGGCTCTCCCCTGTCTCACCAGGGGTGCTCAGCACAACTCTGCACCCTGAGAGGGTAACCTTGCCTTCAAGGGGGTTTTCTGAGTTCTGGAGCTTTGATAATTCCTGTCTGAGCATAACAAACCCCGTTCTGTTGTACCCCAAAATGTCCCGGGGTAGCTGCACCCTCAGCAGCACCCTTTGTATCAGCCCAGCCCTCGCTCAGACAGACACTGGGGCTCTACCTGTGCTAAATTGGTCAGGTTTGCTGAGAGCTAATTACAATTATTGGTGCAGTTAGACCGAAAAAAGAATGGAGGAGATCCCCAGCAGCCATAAATATTCATGGCTGCCCTGAGCACCACCGAGTTCTGCTCGTTTGCAGCAGCCCAGGGAACCAAGAGCCCAGAGCAAGGGAATATTTCCTACAGGACAGCTCCATGGAACAGAGCCCTGCACAGCAAAGCCTCCCACACGCTCTGGTTCCTGCCAGCAATGATGCCAGCCCTGCCCTGCCCTGCCCTGCCCTGCCAAGGCAGCCTGCTTTGGGTCAGATGGGGGTCCCGACAAGCCAGGTCAGATATTTGAAGTAAAAGAAATAAATTATCTTTTGAGAATCCTCTTTCCAGCACTGGGCAAGCAGAGTGTGCTGGACATGGGCTTGGAATATTCCAACAGAGCCAGATGTTGCTGCCCTGAGGGTCAGAGGCTGATGAAGGAAAGGCAGGGGGTGCCAGGAGGGTCGCCTGGCACACACACCTTGCACCCCCCAAACTGTCCCCAGTGAATCTCTGCCCACCCTTCACCACAAACACCTCCTGTGCCTGTTTTCCAATGCACCAACAACTGGCCAAGCAGAGCTGCTGTGCCTGGAGCTCTCCTTTGGGTGCAATCCCTGCTGGGAAGCTGGGAAACGGCCCCGTGTGTGCCCTGGCTGGAGCTGGCACGGGAAGAGGGACGGCAGCTCCTTTTCCCGGTGGCACAAACAAGTCAAACCCCTGCTCTTGGCAGCTGTGGGGCTGCCAGGTATTCCAACGTGGCTCTGTGCTGGGACAGAGCAGCCAACTCACTCCCGAGCATCCCGATTTTTGCAAAGGCTGTGTCCTGTCTAATGCCAGCACGGGTTTGCTGTAATGATTAAGCCTCAAGTTTTCTCACATCTGTGAGGAATGCTTAGACATTCAAGTTTAAAAATAAAAATATCACTCTGGGCAGGATTTGAACATTTTTTTGAGCGAGTGTGGGATGATGGGTGGGTGGATTAGATAGTAATCAGTTGAATAAACTCAGCTGAGCTTTGAAAGTTAAACTTCAAGCTCTACAGGAAGATTTGCATGGTGGGACATAAAAAAGAGTTTAATCGTGCCTGGCATGATCTGGGTTTATTAAGGTGTACCAGCATAAATTCACTTTCCTGCAATCATTTTTATGAGATACCCAAACGCTTTAAAAACATATAAATGACTTAATAATAATATGCCTGAGAATTCAATTGATAGACAGGAAACCACGGCACAGAAGGGTTGGGTTAAGTGGGACTGTGAGGGAGCAAATTCCACTTTGGGGAATTGAGTGAATGAAATTTGTCCTGCTGGTTATTGCCAGAGGAGGAGGCAGAATTTCCTTCCCAACAGAAATGTCATTAGGGAGCAGAAATACCCTCTCACAAAAAGTAATGTTTTGATGTGCTAAGGCATGTTTGCCTTTGTTTCCCATTTTGCAGACAAGTTCTGTGTCTGTGCATTCAGATGCTCCTGCTATTTTTAGCTCTCTTTTATCCTCCACCCTTCTCTGCCTCTTGCCACACATAAAGATTCAAAGAAACATCTTTCCAGAGCGTGTAAAGCAAGTAATGATATGCTATCGAGGAAGAAGTGTTCTCCTGGAGGAGACAGTTTCCTTTCAGAGGCACTAAAACAAAACCTCTATTCAATTCTTGCTCCTTGCTTCGTATCATTGCTTTTTTTTTTATTTAAACCACGCTTAAAACTGCACATTCTGACAGCAGACTGCACAACGTGCTCCAGTATTTCCACATCCAGCCTGGCATTTATTCCTGGACCATGGGAAGAGATCGTTCCTACCCCAAGTGCTCAGAGCACAATTCCCTGGGTCACTCCTTGCGAGGAATTTCTTTGTTCCAAAGGTTTTTGGTCCTGGAGCTCCACAGATGCTCCACAGTTCATTTCCCCCCATGAATATGAATTTATCGCTGAGGATGCACCCTGCCACTGATGCATAATCAGCCTGGTTAAATGTTCTGGTGGAGACAAAATATTCCAGGAATCCTAAACATCCGCTGGAAAGATGGGTTAAAGAGCTCTTCTAGCGCCAGTGAGAGAGTGGGGTGCGCTAATTGTTAGAAAAATAAAAAATATATGTATGCTGCCTGCAAACCCTGCATTTGCCCCTCTGGCACAGCCTCCCCCGTGGAGAGCCAGGTGATGTTTGCAGCTCGCCAGATGTGGCAGGGCTCTCCCAAATGTTGCAGCGCTCCGCTACGAGCCCTGGCCTGTGTGAACTTGTTGGGTTTTGAAAGCAAATTTGCAAGCGAGTGGAACTCGTATCCCGGCCTGTCAATAATTCCTCATCGCACTCCACAAAAAGTCGTGGCTTCCCTTTTTCCCCACCCCCTGAATGTGAAATCGCAGTAAATCAGTCAACAGCGCTGTTTAGCATATAAAGCAGGGAACTTCAAAGCCGGGCTGCCTTTTCTCTGCACCTATGAAATTCCAGACCACGCTCCGAAATCCAGGGAAATCTCCTCGTCCTTTCTCCTCGCAGCTCCGAGAGCCTCGGCGATGCATATTAAAGGGCTGCTGTCAGCTCGCATTGTTTAAAAACGGACTGATTAAAAAAACATTTGGGGGAAGCGCCCTTCCCACACCGTGTGAGGAACGCTCCCCTGGAGCCCCCAGTCTCACCAGCTGAGAATCCCTCCCCAGCCTGAAATGGGGTTTTATTTTTTCACTTTCTGGATTATATTTCAACATTTCCCCCTCCTTTGCGAGGATTTTCCTTAAGATTTCTGAAAGGAAGCATTCCCACGTGCGTTCACTCCCCCTTTTTTTTTCCTTCCCCTGGACTTGCCTCTCCTCAAATCTTCAGCTTTGGACATTTGGGATCCCCAGTGAAGTTATTTTTCCTCCAAGGAAAAGGGTTGCCCCTATTCTTAGANCAAACAAAGTGAAGTTGTTTATCCCAAATAAACAAAACCCCAAGGACTTGCCCAGGTTCAATGATGTTTTCATATCGGTGTGTTAGGTGTAGAGGATTATCTGAATCTCCTTTTCAGCTGCAGCCCTGGCAAGACATTCCCACCCCTTTCCCACCCCTCCCCTCTCTCCTGCCAGGGCCTCACCACTCTAATTTCTATAGATGCCAACGTCTCTGAGATCTATAAGATTGCACCCAGATCATCCAAATTCCCCTCTACAGCGAATTTCTCCCCTGAAGCAAACCTATCATCAAACCCTGCCCTGCATGCCCCCTGTGCTGCCAGGGGCCCAGCCCGGTCCCTCCTGGGCTGGGAGATGGTGATTTTCTGCAGCTGAAATGAATTTCTTCGCACAGAATCAGCATGAGCTCTGTGCACTACCCAGTGACTGCTGAACCCCGAAGATATTAGATTTCTTCACTCTTACTTTAACCAGTTAATTATCAAAACGATTTCCCCCCTGCTTCACCGTGTGTTCATGAGGCTCAGGAAGTGCAGGTACCAGGAATTCCTGCAGTTACACCCCGG
The DNA here is from genome assembly GCA_013398015.1 of Oreocharis arfaki. Classification (NCBI taxonomy): domain Eukaryota; kingdom Metazoa; phylum Chordata; class Aves; order Passeriformes; family Paramythiidae; genus Oreocharis; species Oreocharis arfaki. The sequence goes on along the minus strand of VZRR01003975.1, from coordinate 126,455 downwards.
GCTCCTGTGGAGTGCTTAAATCTGGGCTTTATGTCTACATTACATTGATCAGCCTCTCGTTTGGGTGCACTGCCCTTTCCCAGGATCTCCTGTGCAGCTTTCCCTGGGCCTGAGCCACAATCACTGGGATCCAAAGAAAAATTCCCACTGGCCTCGGTGATTTTGAGGCTGTGCCCCATGTGGACTGAGAGGCAGGGAAAAGATGGAATCATCGTTACAGGAATATGCTGCAGCACATCTTCTTTTGATAAAAATGTTCATTTAATTAAAAGCAACAGCCTCAAAAAGCAGATGTTTCACAGGACCTGCGCTCTTCCACTAACAACTAAACTCAGCCTGGGTCAGCCTTCACACAGATTTACTCAGAGGGAAGATTGTGATGTTAATTGTGGTTATCACTGTAGACAATTCCTACTTGTTACTCACGAGTTACACACAAACAGCTTCCTGAACAGGCTCTACAGTGACTGGGCAGAGCAGAGCAGAAGAATTATTACTTTTATTCAGAAGTATTATCAGCTTTATCAGAGCCTGGTCTAGAGGAGGGTGTCCCTGCCCAGGGCAGCTGGAATGAGACGATTTTTGAGGTCCCTTGCAGCCCAAAGCGTTTGGTGAGTGTGTGGTTGTGTCCCAGGTGTGCAATGTTTGCACACCAGCAGCAGTCACGGGCATGAAGGATGCCGGGTTTACAAAAGGGGGTGTTTAAAGGTGCACTGGAGTGTTTAAAGGCACAGTCTGATGCAGCAATCAGAGCAGTCTCGGCCCATCCTTTCTCATGCCAGTTTCCCTTCAGGCTGGCTGAAGGGCAGGTTGAGTTGCACTCCCCTCTCTGCGTATGTGAGCGGTGCAGCACAGGAGATGGCTGATAACAGCAGTGCCCCTCCAGCCCCAGCACAGAGAGCCCCGAGCCCAGGCTTTGGAGCTCCCACATCTTTGCAGTTATCAGAGCCCCAGTTTCCCAGTTTAAGCAAGGTTTAGCTGTGCCAACACGGGCTGCACTCGTGCAGCTGCAGCACAGCCCAGGCTGCGGGCTCATGCTCGCCCAGCCAGAGCTGCAGCAGGGTCAGGAGCTCCTGGCCCAGTTTGTCCCTGGCCCCAGTCCCCTCCCAGCACGGCACAGGGCCCAGGGCAGCAGCAGGGATGGGTGGGGTGGCCGTGAGGGACCTGCACAGGGTGGCACAGAGCAGAGCCTTGGCTCCAACATCCCCTGAAGCTGGGCTTGGGAAAGGCGCTCCCAGTCCAACCCTCCAGTTTCTGCCATTCCCAAATGCTGGCAGCAATATTTGTTAGGGACTGCCCAGCACCAGCACCAGCACCAGCAGGGACTGAGGGTTCCTGTGTTTATTTGGATCTGCAGGACCTGTGCCAGCAGCTGCTACCAAAAGCTCATCAAAAATGTGCATTTTCCAAATGCACCAGACCAAAGCACGAGGCTGAAGGCCCAGAACGTTATCTGTGGTGAAAGCAGGCTGGCTGGTGATTCACTTCTTGTGTCCTTCTCCGCTGTGCTGCTGTTGGGACTTGCAGGAGGAAGACACCAGCTGTGACTCACGGTGTCTGTGGGGAAAGGTGGGGACAGCTCATGTCTGTCTGTCTGTCTGTCTGTGACTGAATGGGGACACAACTTCAGCAGCCCTCACTGACAGAGGCATCTTGGTTAAAACACAGGATTTCAGTTCACTGCACCCTGCTGCCTCCCAAGTTCTGTCATTTCATCAGGACCCAACATCTTCTTCCCATTCTTCTTCTTCCTCGGCTACTCCTGGATTTGCTTTAAAAGAACTCTGAATTTAAAAGCTCAGAATATTTTTTTGTTCTTAAACATGATGGAGATTTTATTCTCTATCCCGCTATCTTGATGGGGTTTTTTTTAAGTTGTAAATGTTTGCATTAGCGGATGGTGATGTTTTATCCTTCATCATAGGTCCTTAAATAGATTAAGTCAATGTTGTCGAACCCAGGGGAATTAAGGAAAGTCAGGCACACAGGAAACGTTATGGCCTGTGACAAATCAATACCTTCCCTAATCTCCAGTAGCACTGGGATTTCTACTCTAAGCTAATAGTGAGAATCCCTGGTCTCCCTTCTGATTTTGATGCTGAATTACAAAGAGACAGGGTCTTGATTATCCCTCACTCTTATGGTTCCTGGTTTTTAGGAGGAAATTGGATATGAAATGGCTGCTGCCCACAGAGCCCACTGGATGCTCCCACAAATATCCCAGTACTGACTGGACAGGTGGGTCCTGCCCCCTGCCTGCCCCTGGGCAAGGCCCCATCCCGGAGGAATCCAAACTGGAGCCTCAAAATGCTGCCCAAACCACAAAGTTGTGGGTTATTTTCGTAGCTCATTGCTGAACAGTTCCTGTTCCCCAGTCCTGCTCTGGCACAGACACTCCTGTCCTCTCTCCACTTGGTTTGCAAGGTTCCCCTGCTCAGTACAAGGATTTCCTCACCAGTGTCTCACCACCTTTTCAGCTGAATTGGGACAGGTCCTCAGCTTGTGCAAGCTTGTGCTTTTTTTCTGTGTCAACATCAATTCAAAACATTTCCTCTGCGTTGTGGTTAATTGCAGTGGCCATCTGGATTAAATGCAGAAGCCAAATCTGCATTAATAACTCTTTCCACCTGGGATAACCCATCTGCATTACCCAAGCAGGCAGTTTCAGGAGCATCAGTTCCAGTTTTCTCCAGCCACAGGCCCACACACTTCTGCTCTTCTAAGCATCAAGAAGGCAGCAGTTCACAGAGCTTCTCCAAATGAAACAAAGGAAACCTTCCCATGAGTGTGAACCAAAGGTGGAATACGGAAAAGAAATAAATAGGAGATATAGCCGAAGTTTATTTTAATTTGTACCCAATTTGGACTTCTTTACCCCAAGGTTAGGTGTTCTCAGGATTAAGAAAAGCTGAAAATCATTGCTCAGTACTTTAAAGAGAGACAAAACCATGTGTAAGGACTCTAAATCAAAGACAGATTCCTGCTCCCCTCACCTAATCCTGCTCAGGAGCAGGAGAGAAAAATCTGATGGTGGGTGGGCATTAAGGGCCAAAGCAGACACGTATTTCCCTACTTTGATGGGCAAATGCCAAAAACCTTTGCTCGAGCAGCTCTGTGCTTTGTGAGACCCTCAGTCAAACAATTCCTCACCCGCCAGGCAAGAAAATTCCATTTCCAGCTGAGGAGCCTCCCCAGGTTATCCCAGCCTGCCAAACCCAGTGCTCCCAACTGAAATAAAGGAAACCTCCCCTCATCTCAGAAGTAAAGGATTGTCATCCCCGAAGTCACAGAATCCCAGGATATTTTGGGTCGGAAGGGATCTTAAAGATCACCTCACTGATGTCCCATGGGCAGGGACACCTTTCTCCAGAAGTCCTTCACAACCCTGAACAACAATACCCACTCTGATTTACTAACCCAGTGAAAACAGCCCAAATAATTCTGATCAGCCCAGAACAGAGACAACAGGGCAGCCAAAACTGAGATGCAAACTGGAAATCATCGATGTTGGAGGGGCTGGAGGGCGATCCAGCACCTTTGGTGATGCTGAGTCCTAACGCAGGTTCCCGTCTGGACAAACCTGCCCCACGGGGTTGATTCCCATCAGATCCATGCCCAGGTTCTGTCCCTGGGGCAGTGCCAGGAGCATCCAAAGGGCAGGTGGGTGCCCATGGGTGAGAGGCTCAGCTGTCCTGCTCAAACCCCCAGGCAGCTGGGAGTTCCAGCCCTGCACCTCGGGGGAGCTGGAGCTGTAAAATCCATGAATTCTCAGTGTTCTGGCACTCAGAACCACCAGCTTATTTCCTTTTTCCTCCAGCAAGGGGCCTTACACCGTAACACCTTCTGAACACTTTGTTTTGAGCTCAGCCCCTGTGGGATAGGGCAAATGTAAATAAAACCTGCTCAGCAATGAAATGTCTATTTGTGCAGTATTTGTAGCTGGTTAAAACGCCTTTTATGTCGGTGTTTATTCGACTCCGAGTCTAGGTGGATTACTAAGAGGAGCATTTAAATGACTAAAGCATTTGCAAAACAACAGCACGATTGTTGCAAATGCTGGGACATCTAAACTTGAATTTCTATCCTAAAATATCCGATTATTTTCCACTAAATTGCAAAAAGATTTTCTAAGGAAAGATTCTCAAACAACAAAAACCCCATAGCTCTGTTGGAGCAGCTTGTTACTCCACACTCTCAGACAGGTTGTGCAGCTCTAGGGGCTCCCACATTTGAACATTCTCTGCCCATAGTTGATATTTCTCTGCCTTCAAAGTGTTGTAATGCTGCATTCTTTCGAGATCACTCACAGCTGAATCATACACTCTATCACTCCAGCGAAAGAACAACCTCATTAAAAAGTAAAAGGTGGCCTTGCCATTTCGTTCTAGACAAACAACTGCAATGGAAGGGTGGGAAGTTCAGAACAGTAAGACAATGTAATGAAACAAACAAACAAAAGAAGCCATATTTGCCCCTCTACCTCATATTTCACAAAGGAAAAGAATCTGTTGTCTCTCCAAAGACAATGGCCCTGACTGTACATGTCCTGTACCACGGAAAGAACAGCAATCCTGAAATTATTCTAAATGTTTCTCATGCCTATCGAATCCTTCAAGTTACAAGAGCTAAACAAAGACAGAGAATCACACTCTGACCCCTTTAAAAACATCAAAGTGCCCCGCTATCAGCCCCGAGTCTTCCTCCCAGCCCAGCCCTTGGCGATCGTGTTACAGTGCAGCTGATTATTCATAATCCGGCCCGAAACTACAAATTATTTATTGATTTTGCTCTAATATTATCAAGTTCCAAGGAATAATTACTAGTGTAATAGTTAGCCAAGTTGTTATGAGAATTGTAAGCCCTTTTGGTTAATGCATGGCATATGTCTGAGGCATTCAGCTAATTCACATATCTGTCTGCACTATTAATAGAGAAGGTTACATGCCAATTATCTAGGGTTCAATCAGCCTGTTAGGATACAATAGCTGCAGTGTTCACACACTTGATGTGCCACATTCCTCACAGACATTATAAGCAGCTGGTCCAGATAAGACCACTGGGCCTTTAATATTTAGGAATCACTCCTTCACCCAACCTGGACTGCGATTTTTTTTGTATTGTTACTGTGGTTCTTTTGTTACCTCTAATATCTGTTTAAAACTTATTTTTAGATGCAGCTGCGTCGAAGTCCACTGACATTTTCCTGCTCTTCGCAGGGCGAGCAGAGCGTTGTGAATGGCTGCAGCAAAGCGGGCGCACAATGGATTCAGGAGTTCTCCAAATTCCCCCAAACCAGCAGCATTCTTGTGTCGTGAGGAGGCATCACAATACCTCCCCATCACCCCAGTCTGCAAAAGGGAGCACGCTGCAAAGGCTGGCCCGCGCTAAATGCTTAATCTCATTTAATTATTTTGCCTGCTTTGCTTAAAAAAAACCAAACAAACCAACCAACCAAAGTAAAAATTTAAAGAAAAAAAAACACCAACAACAGGACAAAACAACCGCGTTAATTTGGGCTGTTGTTTGTTCTGTATTTTTATTTCATTGTTAGCGTTTGGGAGAGGTAACTTCGGGAGAAGTATTCCGATTTAGTTTAGCCAAAGGTAAGAAGCAGCGTGCAAACAGCCAATTTAGAGTGGCACGTTAGTGAAGCCACTGTGAGCTCGATTGGGGATTTCACCACATGAAAACCAGACATTCATCTGTTCCCATGGAGATATTCCTGCTCCCAGTCAATCAGGGAGCTGTTCAGGTCAAACAATAGGCAGTGGTTCCTTTTCTCATCTTACAAATAGATACCCCCTCCCTCCTCCTCCTTCTATTTACGGGGATCCGTGATAACATTTAAACACCTACAAACCAGCCAATAATATTTCCAACGATGAACAAAAATCGTCGGCTGAGGTTTCTTTCAAGCTCGCAGAAAAATGAATTCAATAAAAATGAGGCTGTCCTGGACTCTCGCACCCCGCGTGTACCTTGAACTTTTTTTACAGGATGTTTATGATATTTAAATGAAGATAAAGTTATTTTCACGGGACTTGAGCATCCTTTGTTGCCAGGCCACTCTAAAAGTGCGTGGGATAATTGCATGCAAGTTTTTAATTGCCAGAGCAGAGCTAACAGAAAAGCACCACAGGATGATGCTGGGGAAGATGCAAAGTGTGATTTCTTACAGAGCCATTAACTAAATCCTATAAATAAAGCAGCACATGGAGAGCAGTTGTACAGCACGGAACAGCAGATGGAAATGATGTTTTTTAACAACGCTGCTCCCCTCAGGTGCTCAGAGCAGGCTGAGGGACACCACGCCCGGGCACGTGGGTGGGATGTTTTAGAAGCATATTTTTGATAACTTAGAATCGTATTTTTGCCTCAGTGATCAAAAAACCTCTGTATTTAGGCATATTATTATGTAACTGATTTGTTAAATATTATCTTTTCACGTATGTAACTTAGGAAACTACAGGTGCATTTTCTACTCTCAAAAAATTCTTACCTTACACAGATTGGGGCCTGCCTCCTCCTCTCCCTCAATGCCTCTGTGTTGTTAAGCTTTGCAAATGCCCCAGCACTTGAGGGGCAAACTCCTCCACCTCATGAAACCAAACTGTTCAACACCTTCCTACCCCTTATTGACAATTTCAGAACCCTCAGCTCGTTTTTTTTTTTTTTTTTTTGGCAGAGCTGCTGAAATTTCTTCATTAATTTCTCGATTCATTCATCACAGTGATGATTAATCCTCTGGGGGTTTTATGTAAAATGGGTGATTTAGGAGAGGGAGAGACCATCCAAACCAAGGGAAAGGCAAGTGAAATTCCGTTGTTATTTAACCATTAATCAGCACATTCCTGCCCACAGCCTCATGCAGGTGCCCCTGGCCAGATGGCAAAAGGACGGACACCAAAAGAGGGATTGCAGTGGTTGGGGTTGATTCCAGAGTGGGAGCTGGAATCCTGCCTGGTGTTAAGTTGGCAGAATGGGGGAGATAAAAGCGTTTTTCATGCAAAACTGAGGTTCATTAAATTTCCTCGGGAAATAAATTCCCTAAACGAGGCTTTGCACCGAAGCTTGTGCCTGAAAAGCAGTGTCACAGCGTGGCACATCCCTGTGTAAAGTCAAATACCAGGCACCACCACCCTGATTTCTGGCTGTGGCTGTGCCCGGGTAATGCCAGCAGCAGCACTCACTGAATAAACACTGAGGTATTCATGAACTTCCCAGATTAAAAAGGAGAAAAGAAGCAGCCAAGATTCTCCCAGCTCCTCCTCAAATTCCACCTCTGCTGGGAGGACCACCAGGGCAGGACCAGCGTCCTAAACCCCTCGCTGCTGCGCTTCCCCTTGTTTTAGTCACCAATTGTCTCCTGCTCTGGGAGCTCGGCTCCTTCGGGAGCCTGGGAACTCAAGGCCAGCTTTTAGGAGGAATTCCTGGCCGGCCTCGGGGTGTTACTGTGTTACAGGCACCGGACGAAGGTGCCCAGCTCCTGCCAAGGCTGTGCCCGATAGAGGATGGCAGAGAGTGCAGGGAGATCCCAAAGTGGCATCGACCGCCCCAAACTTCATTTACACCAAACCACAAAGCATCTTTTTTCCAGTGTGGCCGCTCAAGGGAAGGATGGAGAGGAGACCTCGCAGAAGAAGAAGATTTTGGTCCAGATGAAAACTCCAGAAGTTGAAAGGAGAATTCGCGTTCAGCTCGCTGAGTAAGAATAGAACAGGAAACTGCAAATGACACCAGCGGGGTGGATTGTACGATTAAGTAACTGCCCTCCTTTTTAATGAAGTCACTCAAGTACAACTAAAGAGCAAAGCAAAGCAGGAAAGTCAATAGAGTTAAACTCTCTGCTTTAAACAAGCCTGGCCAGTTTTACGGCTTCTCCGAAAATTACATTTCCAGCCCCGCACGGAAGATTTCGTTTGTCTGAACGATTGGAACAAAGAAATACGAGCTCAGAACCGGCTCAGTAAACAACCGGGGCTGTGTAAATCATGAAGTCAGAAATAGTTAATAAACAAACAAAATAAAGGCGATTTCTCTGCGAAGGGAAGGCGGCATTGAGCGCTCTTTGTGCCATTCGGGCCGAGCCCAGCGAGCACCTATTCTAGTCAGGGATTTCTCACCTATTGAGAGCAACATTTGCAAGTGACTTGGCCTTTGAAACCCTCAGCTGCTGAAAGGGGACGGATGGGCTGGCACCTGTCCTTAAACCGCTTTTATCTATTCAGCAAGGCCCGGCTGAATTAACCGTTCTAAAAAGGCGAGCGCCGTGTTTTCGCATATTGCAGTTAACCCATTAAAGGAGCGACATCCCCACTCATCGCTCTCCCTGAGGCTTGGCTTTGCTTTTAATCTTTCTGCCTCTCCGCGAGAGCCGATGCTGTGCAATACCCGAGCGCTTCCCGTGAGCGAAGGGCTCCGTGGAACGTCCCGCTCCGGCTCGCTCGGAGCCAGCGCTGGGCACCGAGTGATTCTCGCTCGCATTGTCCTCCTGTGCCTCGATGCAAAGAAATCAGATCGTGGTGAGCAGATCCTGTGTCTGCTCTCGCTGTCTGCAGCGGGAGGGTTGGCAGTGAAAACTCGGATAAAAAACGGGGATGAATATATTCAGGGAGATTCGGTGATAATGCCGATGGAAAATACAGTCATGGATTTAATTTCTTCTTTTATTTTACTTCTTCCGTGGAGGATTTAAAACACCCGATGGTTTTACAGACAGCAGAAAGTCCTTAACTTGTTATGGCAAAGCAGGAGGAGCTGGCAACCATAAAAAGGAAGTTGCATGTCATATTAAAAGTGAGCTAGAACTGTCTGGGGTATTAATAGACAAACAGAACAAGGGAAAACAGCAAACAAAACATTATCCGGAAAAAAAAAAATAAAAAAAGTTCTCAAACCAAAAGCAGAACTTTTGAAGAGTTAGATCCTCAATTTGTGGCCATACCTAAGAAAAGGCAAAGCAAATCAGCGAACTAATTGATCCTAGAAGCGAACTGAACCCTTGTTAGGGACTTCATGCTTGCAAAAGAGGCTGGAGGGAAATCAGGCAAGAATAATTAGTAGGAAGAAACCCTTCCTCTCTCAAATCTCACATCGGGTCTGAGGTGGAAATCATGAAAGAAACCCTGCTTCCACTTCAGGAAATAGGAACGTGATGATTTCTTTCACTGAGGTTAAGATCTGGACTCATTTCTGTAGGTACTGAGGCTTTACTGCCCCCAGCATAGGAAAAACAAAAGATTCTTATTCTGCTACCAGGTGAACTGATGTAATTCTTAACATTCAACAGAAAAACTTCTATTTGATGGAAGGAAACAGGAGAGACACCAAGCTGGGCTTTGCCAGGTGCAGCATCTCAAACTATCGGCGGTGTCCTGATCTAAAGTCACAACTGCACTTGTGAGCTTCCCAGCCTGGAAATGTGCTCCAGACCCCACCAGGAATGAGCAACAATGGAGCCAGCAGCCCACAGAACACAGGGATCACTTCAAAATAAACTTTCCTTTTATTTTTTTGCCCCAGTGCAGCAGAACAGTAGCAGGAGTGGGGGATTCAAACTGGGGTAAAATGGGGTGTGAACTGCAGAGGCCCCAAACCGCACACCAGGGATGCACGTGAGTTCATTCCTGACCTCACATTTCCTGATTTTTACTATTTTATTTGGGAAATTCTGGGGAAATCCTGAATCCTTTGTCATCAGTAGCAAAACCCACTAATTTCAAGAGGGCAGAGAGAATATCCATACCAAAGACCAATCCCCACAGTTGCCACGTTCCATCCTCAGGGCTGTATTTCCAGGATGATGAAATTTTGGCTGAATTCAGACATCTTTATCCATGTGTGATATTTATTCAAACCAGATGCATCAAATTCCTTACAAATGCTTACAGTAACTATTAATCAAGTATTCATACTGTACACTGTAATCAAGTGTTCAGAGCTGCACTCTGCTTCACAGAGCAAGGAACAGGGATTTTTTTTAAACTTTCTTCACCAAAAAAGGGATCAAAGGAACTGATGGTAAGTGACCTGTAGCTCCCATGAGCCATCACACAGAATCAGCCTGGAAATGCCTACATGAAAGAAAATATTAGTGGTGATATCTTACATGATTTGGGTAGCACAGAGGAATCCCAGTGGTGAATTATGGATGAGTTGGGGTTGGAAGAGACATTAAAATCATCCAGTTCCACCACTGCCATGGGCAGGGACACCTTCCGCTGTCCCAGGGTGCTTCAGCCTGGCCTTGGGCACTGCCAGGGATCCAGGGGCAGCCACAGCTGCTCTGGCACCCTGTGCCAGGGCCTGCCCACCCTCACAGGGAAGGATTTCTTCCTGATATCCAACGTAAATTTCCCTTTTCAGTTTGACAATCAAGACCTTGTGAGAATCCTAACACAGTTGAAAGAGCTCCTGGCCAAGAGGCACCACAGTTTACAAGGCCCTAAATATAAAACTGCTTACTGGGGCGTGCTTTCTTTAGGAGACAGATAAGAAAACAGTTCCTCCAAGACAAACCACGTGTTCTCTCTACCCTGGAGATCACAGCCCCGTCCTGGGCTGTGCCCTGAGGAAGCTGTGATGCTCAGGAGCCTCAGCTGAGCGGTGTAAATACACCCTGCAAGGACAATCAGGGCTGACACATCCCTTACTCACACCCTGGTGCGCTGTTTGTGCAATCTTGAACTTTACAAACAATGCAAACAATAACAGCGAGCACAGGCCAAGGGGGAGAACCTGCCCTGGCTGCAGCCCGTGAGCAAACACAGAGCTGGGGGTTGGTCTGGCTTTAGAGGAATATGTCAACAAAATGGTCATAAACCCCTGAGCTTATGTGTGCTACGTATTTACCGAAGCAGCCCTGCTCTGTGGCACAGCCAAAGCCCAGAGCATGCAGGAAATGGAGTTTTTCTAACAGGATGTTATCAGAAGGAAATAAAAGAACTCATTTTGTAGCTATACATACTGCTAGTTGCTGTTAATTTTCCTGAATACACACCAGGAAGGTTTCAACGTCGTCCCTCAACAGGATGCTCTGACACTCTCCCTGGTTTACTTTCAGGCCAAACAGGCAGTCAGTCTATTAAAGGGCTAATTAGTGAGATTAATTGTAAAGCAAGCTGCTTACACAGGGACACGTTCACCCCAAAATCTAATGGATAACAATAAATGATAGCCACCAATTCTTTAAATTAGTAGATATGTAATAATCTATTATTATAATGAGATAATAACCTAAAGAAACTGAGGATACTGAAAAAACTCCTTATTTCCTCCCAGGCCTCGGCCTTCGCTTTGGAAATGTGGAAAAACGAATTTCTGAATGGATGCCTGTTGCTGCAGCTGATGACATGGTTTTAGTGGTGCACAAGCACAGGAGCAGAGAGAGGAGGTGCCAGTGTGGGCTGGCTTTCATCACATGCATGAAAGTAATTCTTGGAATATAGCTTTGCGTGAAGAAATTAAGATATTTCAGATATGGCATTGATCATTTCGTATCTGAAGCCAAATCGTTACACCAAGGGACTTTTTTATTCTGATTGATTTGTTGCCTCATAGTTACTCCTTGTTTTTGTACTAAAAACAGAATAAAAAATAATATTGTTCCGCTGAGTTTTGTCTAGCTGACTCTTCACCCTCTGGGAGATGATTTGGAAGGGTGACTTCTATTCAGTGGCTTTGTTTTGTTGGGTTTTTTTTGTTTTTTTCAATTTGCACAACTGAAACCGAGTCCATGGGCTGACTCAGCTGCCAGGTATGCCAATGTACCTTGGGTGTGACTGCTCCAGAGTCAATCTGGTAGAAAATTAAAACAAAAGTGAGTGTGAGAGGCACTCTGGGGCCTGGTGCAGAAGGAGCCCATTCCCAAGGGGCTCATCCCCGATTTCCCTCAGCCTGGCAGAATAACCCGAGGTACTGTGAGGAGCCAGACTCTCAGAGCAGAGGATTTCACCAATAAATAACCACCTGCACCAAGAGAAAGGAGCAGAGAGCAACAAAACCTGCTGAGGTACAGAGGAATAACCTGCAGAAGCTCAGGACCAGGTGCTGCTGTCCTGTGCCACACTCTGGGGTTTGGGGTCATTTTAAGCCCCTCCCCAGCAATGCCCCCATTCCCTGTGTTCTGCTGGGACACGAAGGATCTTCCTCATTCCCACCCAGAGAGGTGGGATCCAGCTAAGGTGGGGCCTAGCCTTTCCCAGAACATCCTGGGAGAGGCAGTGACACCGTGGAGCTCTTGCAAAATAATTAAGGAAACTGTTCTTCCTGTGAAGTTCACTCCTGGCTGTCAGAACAGAATTGAAAAGTTCATTTAACAGCACAAAAAAGTGAAGGTTATTTTACTCTGAAATTACTTTAACTTAGACCTGCTTTGAAAGGCATAAAACCCTAATGGGATCACAACTTTTCATTACATTTGCTGCTGAAATTGTTCCTGATTTCGGGTCTGTCGTTGCTCGGGCCCCTGGAAATTAGGCAGCAGGGAGAACTCTGAAGGATATAACTTTCCACTTGTAGCAGGGCTATATGTGCTCCCCACAGAGAGCCCGGCCCCGAGCCGAGAGCACGCTCGGAACTGTCATTGGACTGTCATCAGGCCTTGCACTGGGAACTGGAATGGGGAGGCTGTGCCAATTATTCTCTCTTTTTGCTGTTTTATTTAATAAAACCCAGTGAACCATGTGCTTAAAGTTAAGCACATGTTTAAAGTGCTCGGGGAAATAGGACTGGCTTAACGCACGTCTTCGGAGGGGCAGAGTTGATAAGACAGATTGCAGCGTTACCACAGAGCTGACACACTAATGGACTGAAAACTTCAAAAAAAGTTTTCAAACTCAAACCAGCTACAACCCAATCTTTGTCTACACCAAAGACTTCTGGCTTTGTAACAAGCAAGCTGGGTTTTTATGGCATAAATCTCCCCCAGAAACTTATGCCCCTGGTGCCCTCGTACCATTTTTGTTTGCTCTTCTGAAAACAAATCATAAAATTGAATTTATACGGTTGTGACATCCTTGGTACAGAGCAAATGGTGGCTTTAAACCACTCCAGTTATATCAATAATGAAGAGTCATTGATGACTCTTCGCTTTGGAAAACAGCTCAGGACAGTTGTGTAACAGAATTCAGTAAAGCAGAAAAATTGCCCATGTAGGCAAATCCAAGTGGTTTTCATCCTGGCATGTAATCCCACAGTGTTGGCAAACAGCTTCTTGGGGAAAGGACTTGTCCTTTCCTTTTAGCATTTTGCAGTGTCTAGCTCAAAAGCTCCTGACCTGTGATGTGTGGAATAATTAATATTAATAATTTCATCATTAAGAACATTATTAATTGGGGAGCTGCAGCCAGTCCCAGCTTATTCTCTCCCCTGCAGCCTGGAGCTCCTTGCTGGCACATTTCCGAGGGACAGCACTGAGGGGAGTGGGAAGAACACACAAAATGAGGGAACAAGGACCACAGGATCATTCAAGCTGGAAATGACCTCCAAGATCGTCGACCTTTAGAAGAGGTTCCCCCAACAGAGCAATAAAAGGAGAAGCCTCTGATTCAGACCAAGCCTTCCTGTCTCCCTAATTGTCCTTCCAAAGCAAAAGTGAGAACTTAAAGCACGTGCTGGGGTTCCCTGGTGTGATGTCTGAGCTCAGCCAGGCTTTTTTGGGGAGGGCTTCAAATTCCCTACCCCGATATCCCAAACTGACCCCACCTAAGCAAAGAACAAGGTTGGGAGTGATCACAGGAACCAGAAGAGAGGCGATAACAGCCCCTGGCGAGGAATCCACCAGCTCAGCCCCTGCCAGAGCAGCACATTTGTCCACAGCCCGAGTCCTCCTCTCCTGCCAGCCCAAAGAAAAGTCAGTAATAAAATTAGAGGTTGTTAGGCAACTTAGCTAAATTTATATCCATCCTCAGCACTCCGCTGCTTCCTTAAGGGAACAGTTTTCCTATCAGAGGGCTGTTGGTTTCCATCCATCATTCCCTCCTGCAGCCCCTACAATGGTAAACACCTGTTCGTCCAGCAGCTGATGGAAGACGTAATAGCTGTGCAACTGTAAATAGTCAGCAGCTGTAAGTGTTGATGCAAATCATACCTAAATGATGGAAAGAGCTGACAGAGCCTGTTATGAATCCTCTGCTCTCGTGGCATTTCATTTTTCCCGAGTGCTCAGGAGCCTGGCTTTGCTCAAGTTTGGAGATGGAAGTACATTCTTCATCAGATCTAAGGATCTGTAACGCCTTATTGCTGTGGGTAAAGTTTGAGAGTGATCCTCTGATAAGAATTAGTGCACCCTGGCTCCTGTCCCAGCCCTGCTGAGGGCAGAGGCTGAAAGGCAGATTTGGAGTTGCAATGGTAGAAAATCAGTCGCGGGTGGAGGAGGACGGTGAAACTGCCTGTCCTAACTGAGAACGGTGCCAAAAATATCTATGGGAACACCAGGGAGCAAAATCAGTCTTAAAACAGATCAATGCAGGCAAAGGACCTCCCCCAGGAGGGCTTTGGCTCAGGGCTTCCTATGCCAAAAGAGGGAAGAGCTCGAAGTGAGGGCACACGAGCACATCCCTGCTTGGCACAGCAAGGAGGAGGAGGGAGCTGCTTTTACAGAGGAATCCCCAGAGCAAGGCTCAGGGGGCTGCTAATTCCAGCTGTGTCCCACTCTGGAGGAAAAGGGGCTTGGGGAAGATGAGGATGGAGCAGCCCTGACTGCCTGGATTTATCCTGCCTGCAGCTCTGGCAGGGTTTTTGCCCAGAGCTGCTGAGGGTCACACGAGTTTTCCCGGCAGCTCCTCAGCCCTGGCTGTGGAATTCGGCTCTGCCAAACTCCTCTGGTGTGGCAGCAAACCAACAGAGCGTGGCTCACCTGGAGGCATCCGTGCAGGTGCTGCCAAGGTGCTGCTCCCAGGGCAGTGATGCCAGGGCTGGGATGGGGGTGCCCCCTCGCTGTCCCTCCCTGTCAGTTCCAAACAGTGGTGGTTTCTCTTTCACCAAAATTATACGACAAAAATCCCTTTTTTAACTTAGTATTCACTTTTGAAAAGCTAAAGTTTCGAAAAATGTGGATGGTACTTATTGCACCTAAGAAAATGTGAAAGAGTTAAAGAATTTGATTTATTTAGTAATTAATATGTGCCAGTGACTAAGTAGTGACATTTGTTAATGGTATTGCAAGGGCTGGGAGAACTTTACCTTCAGGGCCACAGGCTGCATCTTGGGACAGAGGCCAGCAGGGATTTGAGGATGAACAGGGCTTTGTGCTGGGTTAACCACAGCCTGGAGCCTCACCTTTGCCTTGACAGTGCCACCCAAAAACGTCCCCACGTGAGCAGTGGGGCTGCGGTGACAAATGTCCCTCCTGCAGCCCTGCCCCTCATCTTGTAAACACCAAATGTAAATTAACTAAATTCGTCTGAATCTGGAGATTGTGTGCCTGCATCATTCATTGCCCAGATCAAATATTTATGAGCAGGGGTTTTATTGTTGCATTATCTGTTTTTATAAAGCCTAATTTGAAGAAAGCAACCCATAAAATAGGAAATTCCATTTTTAAGCACACTTCTGTAGCAAGGGCTATTAAAACCTTGAGAATTTTACCTTTTAACCGATGATACAACATTATCTGCGACAGCACAAAGCCATGTAAAACATAATTACTGGCACGGCACTGCTTGTGATCATTTTTACGCTGAATATTGTTAATTTAAATCCTGGTTAATTAATTTAACGTCCTAAAATTCATGCTCTAAATAACCGTGTTGTCTAACATCTTTAAGCTGCGTGTCTTCTTTCTTTCTGGCTCCCTCTTCCTCCTGCTCCAGCAGTGTCAAATTGCATTGAAGTCAATTAAGAACTGCTCATTTATTATACACACCTTGTTAAAGCAAGCAGGATAATTGAATGCCGAGCCTCCCTTTCCCTCACGTCCGTGATTTAAAGTAACACGATAGGTAATAAGGATTTTTGAGATTAGGTGGTTTATAAATAGATGCACAGGAGGTTTTTTTTAAAAGGCCCCATTGTTGGAAGGCCCCGTTTCTTTGATTTTAACTATTGAAGTGTGCCCTAACCTGTGGGGCTGATGTTGCAGGGACAGGGGGATTAAGGCTTTTTTTTTTCCTTCTGAATTTCTCTAAGTGGAAGGGTTTTATTGGAGGAGGAGAACGAGGAGGGTGGCAGAGGCAAAAAGACAGCTGGGGGATGAATGATGAGCAGAGCCCTTTGTGCCACCATTTGGTTTTAACACGGGGCTGCTGTGAAATGGTGGCTGTGGCAGCAGGAAAATCCCCCAGCTGGGATCCCTTCTGCTTGAGCAGGGAGATGGGGAAAGGGCAGAGGAACAGAATCCCTGAAACAGCCTCCTGACAATCATTTTTGACTATCAGGAATCCAGAATTAAAAATAAACTTCTCTCTTTCTGTGGGCATGGCTCGGTCCACCTGTGCTGTGCCAACCCTGAGAACNATTATAATATAACATTTCAGAGGTTCTGGAGTGGTGCCTTGGGCCCAGACAGCCAAATTCATGGAAACAAGTTCAGTTTCAGTGGGAAGCAAAGGCAAGGCCCTGGTGAGATGGGGAGAGCTGCTCATGGGTTGGCACGAGGAATAATGAGTTTTTGATAAAACTCTCCTTTTATGAAAATCTATTTCACAAGTGGCCTTTTCCAGAAAAGGGGAAGGATTTTAAATATAAAATATAGGCACTTCCTCCTCCTCCCCCCAGCGCCTGTTTCCATTCTGCCCTTTCAGACCACTTTGCTGTAATGCAAAAATCTGCCAGGTCCCTTCCCCCTCCCCAGGAATGTGCACCCGGATCAGATAAAGAGGTTCCGACTACCGAAATTCGCACCCATAAATTACAGTGCCGGCAAGAAAGCCTTGCCTCAGCCTCTCTGAAAAACATCTCCTAAAATGTTCCTTCCTTCTGAGCAGGAGCAGCCCCGGTTCATTCAAGGTGACTCATTTAAATACACATTTAAGGCCAAATGTCATTCCTCTACTATTTATTAGCTGAACGCAAAGTCCCCGAACAGAATTGGAAAGCCACAACCCCAAACTAGAGGAGTTTGTGGTGCACTCACTACGGATTTATTTTGCTGTTGCTGAGAGTAGAAATTTGCTCCGGAAGTTTTAAAATATTCGTTCTCAGGTGTAGTGAAAATTGAATAAAATAAAATAATAAAAAAACCCCCCATAAAATAAAATAAAATAATAAAAACCNAAAATAAAATAAAATAAAATAAAATAAAATAAAATAAAATAAAATAAAATAAAATAAAATAAAATAAAATAAAATAAAATAAAATAAAATAAAATATACCCTAACCTTCTTGAAGACCAGTTGCCAGTTCCACATACCAGCTCTCTGGTAAAGTTAAATAAGTTGGATTTTTTCCCAACCAATACGAAGCGATTAGTCTCGATTGTGGTTTAATGATTCTCCAAATGCCTTTTTTTGTTCTGTCCCTTTGTCCTGAGGGTTCTTCCTATCACTTCGGACCTAGCCAAGGGCGGATGATAAAGTGCCCAGGTTTGATTGGGAGGTTTGAATAAAAACTCCCTCCTAGCAGCTTCTTCTCGAGGAAAGAATGGTATGAAATAAATAAATAAACAAACAAGCAAACAAGGAAAAAAACTGCTTCGGATTTCCTTGAAGACAGTAGAGCTGGTTGGTTTTGTTTGGAAAGTAATAAATATGATATCAATATTAATATAATAATATCAATATCAATATAATAGTATTAATATAAAAATAAAATAATAATAATAATAGCAACAATAATAGTAATAATAATAATTTTCCTATGGCCCCCATCGCAGACAGCCCCTCCTGGGCAGCAGGACAGTATTAAAGGTTTCCGATGCTGATGTTTAAATGTTTCCAAGGAATATGTTAATGCCCATGGACAAGGCTCCTGCACTCTGCTGAAACAGCAGCCTGAACATTGTGTATTTAGCAGATCCTGTAAGGTGATGACAGCTCACAAGGAGTTGATAAACGCCATTCCTCAGGAAGATAAATGTAAACCAAACCCTCAAACCTCTGGCAATTTATTCACAAATCCAATTATTTTACAACAGCATTTTAAATTTAAAGGGATGGGGAATTTTAAAGAGCAGCGAGGACTTGGGCTCGGCTTTTATTTATAAGCCCTGAGAAAGGGGAGATATCAAATGCAAAAGTGGAAACAAAAGGAGGTTGGGAGGAAGGCATTAATGTTCCCTCCTTCTGTGGGTCCTGGCTCCTGCTGGGCGGGCTCCACTGCTCCGGGTGGAATACCCGGACCCAAGAAAATCCCGATCCTTTGCAAAAGTGGCTTTAAAAGACGGGCAGGAGAGGATGGATTTGAGAGAGGATGGAACTCAAAGGGTTCAGCAGAAGGGCACTCACACAAACGTGGGCTCCTGCTTCCCAGATTCCCAGATTTGGGACTCCAGGGCTCCCACTTTTTTGGTCAGGACCTGGCAAACACAGGATACTCTATTGTCAAGAGTTTGGAAAGAGCAAATCCTTTGGGTTGCTTATTTTCGGGAATACTTCCCGTAGAGAAAAAGCCCCGCTCCATAAACAAAGTGATCCTGAGAATGATATTCGTAATTACGAGAAGGATGACTGTGCTTTGGGATACCCAGCTTTAGAGCTGGGATGTTGGAAATCAAACTGGGGATAATTGAGGCATGCAATAGAGACTCAAGATACCCGTGAGTGTGTCTCGAGTCATGACAACACCACTCGATGGAATCAAAGAAATTGCACCACAGATAAATGTGGCTCACTGGGAGGATCCGTGTAACCTCTCCAGCTGGTGTTGAAACGCCGGCAAGTTCCACTTGCACACCCAGTGCACCATCCCAACACCCTCAATTTTGTTCTGAGCTGTTTTTCAGAATTAAAAAAAAACAAAAAATCCCTGGAGCTACACGGGTCCAGCAGAGTGTTCTGGAAGAGCTGTGACACAGTCGGTGCTTTGAAGGGGCAGTGCTGCTGCTGCTGCCCCAGCACAGAGAACTTCCATCATCCAGGGATGAAGTCCCTCAATATTCTTGCTCCTGCAGTGCTCTCCCACCCAGCAGCCATATTTTAGTTAAAATACACTTTTTACTGATTCCTCAAAGGGACGATTATAGACAACTGCATGTACATATGCTCACAGAAAGACAGAAGTGCTCATGCCGCCACCACGTGAGGCTCAGACGGTGAAAACTGTGGAAATTGATAATTATGAGATCCCTTGCCCAAGCAGAACCACATCTAAGGCAGAGATGTCTCTGTGATTTCGAGAAGGAGCATGTGACGGGACAATCACTCGCTCTGCATAGTTTGAAATTCTTTCATACCAAAGTCTCCACTTATGGAGCTCTTGTGGAGGCGGAGACAGGTGAGTGCTCCTGGGTTTGATTCACGCACATTTCAGCCACGCATTGTCTGAAACCTTTTAGACATTCAAAACTTCTTTTTTTTTTTTTTTTTTAATTTATGTCCCCCCCTCCTCCATCAGCATCCTAATGAGTCATTTGGAGTGCTGGCACACAAAGGCACACAAAACCCCCTCGAGCCACGGCTTACAGTAAAAATGTTTGGAGTATGTGTCAACGACTGCAGAATGGGGCGCATTATAATTTGTTAGAAGAGTCTGGGCAAGATTTCTGACTAAGAAATACTTGCTACTATTTGAAATATTTTGGGGTATTTTCACTGGGAAAATTTGAAACGTGTTTATCATCGCCGGCATCTGCCTACGGAAGGGAAATTTCGTCATTCCCGCCGATGTTACAATTCGTTCAGCTGCGAGCATGAAAAGTGGGAGTTTTGTTTGGCCAGAGATCTGCTGAATTTCAGCGTTTTTATTCTACGTCAGCTGCTCTGACCGCAGCAGTTCCTCAAAAGGTTCTGTGCTCTTTGCTTATGAAGCATTTGTGCCCAGGGAGGCACCGCTGTCCGCAGCACTGGGCTACAAACACCACAGAAAACGCGATTTTCTCAAGATCACGGCTTAATTCAGTGCCACGGAGTAGGATAAAGTCTTCCTGACTCCAATTACAAACCCTGTGGAGCAATGTATTTCTAATTTTTTTTTATTTGGCACGTTCCAAGTGCAGTTTCTATATTCTGAATAGTGCAGTTCTTCCAAATTCCAGTTAAATATTTTGTCCCACTCAGGGCACATTGCTGCTTTTTAATTATCCACCTTATTTCTCGCTATAATACAGCACCTGAGTTCTCTGCAGTTGTTACCACCCTATTTTCTGAATAATTATTTCTCCCCCGCATATGAACACGTCAGACTAATGAGACTTACAGCAAAAATTAACATCTATGCCCTGATTTATATCTAGTTTACTTTAATACTGGTAAGAATGGAAATAGACAAATAGCCACATGACAGCTGTAAATTTTACATTTCATTGCATAAAAACCTTGTTTATTATTGCCCAACAACCCCCACACGCGAAAATATTTCTTAGCCCAACTGTGCCTCCAGAAAACATTTATAGAAAAAGTTCTGTTTCGAACTAGGAATGATCCATGACTTTTGTTTCCTGCGAGTACTGTATCTAATACTGTGGCTGTTTAGATCTTAGGTCACGGAAAGGAGAGAAAAGGAGATATTTCCATATCAATGGAACACTCTCCTCAGGAGTCAGGCAACGGGAACAATATTTGCATCTACAGTTTGTTAACAGCACAGGCAAAACTGCCAGTGAAAATTCTTAAATTAGGGTTTAATGTGATGGTCTGTGTTTGCAAGAGAGAAACAAAAAGCCACCACAAACCCCATGTGCTCAGGAGTGGCTTGGGCTGTGTAAATATCACCGTAAATCACCGGGGGAGACCTGAACCCCTTTTGGCTGGGCAGAGAACAAACTCCTAGGATAAAAAAATGTATCCAGAGCTGTCTCCTTGCAATCCTCCCGGGCTTCCAGAGGCATATGAGGCAGCTAAATGAAAGTAGACTGCTCAAAATGCACTAAATTCATTATATTGTGGAAGAAATCACTATTTCATAGAGGTACAGAAATCACCACCTTGAACAGACCTCAGCAGATAAACATCTCCCTAATGCTGCCCAGTTCAAAGTTTGGGACACTCAAGGATCTTGTAAAAGATCCCATCTATAGCAGAGTTGTTTCCTAACCCACATCTGTTCATAGGTCTCATGCCTCGGAGCTTGGGAAGCTGTAATTCCTTTTCTTGCCCCAAGGCTATTTCTGATACACATCGAACTTTTTCTCTTTGGCTTCCAGAACATCTTGTGATAAGGAATCCCGTGGAATATTTGTGTTGCACTGCAAAAATGAATTCCTTTTAGCCGTCTTAAACACACCACTCATCTTTTAGCCACCCTTATATACGAAGTATTTCTCGCAGAAATAGGACTGAACCCAGTATTCCAGATGACATCACAGCATCACCACTTTATATTTTATTTTCTAGCACACCCCTTATAGAGTCTAACATTTTAAAGAAGAAGTTGAAATCCTGGCTGCTGAACACAGCTCCCGTTACACTGCCCTCAATAATGCTCGCATATTTTTTCACACTTAAAGAGCTCACAGGGGGGGAAAAAAAAAAAAGAGACCTTTTCTGTGGAGCCACATGTCAATGGAATTGTTAACATATTTGCTATCTCTAGTTATATTTAAAGATGCTGTTAGAATGAAAACAAAAATCAAGAGATTTTCACAAAAGGGAACTGTTTTCTGTAGCACCTTTGTCTTCCAAACCACGATCCCCTCCTTAGGACCAAAGAGCAACAGCAGCTGAAGGAAATTCAGTATTTCTGAAGTTATGGCCACAAATTCAGGAAAATAAATATAGAATTAGGGGACTGTGCATTGCCAGTGGTTTCTGAAATCCCTTAATTGAGTGATTTTATGTAGTGCCAAGAACACAGCTAAAATTCTAACTTTCAAGCCATGAGTTCAGGGCCCACTTCTCAGAGTGATGAGCACACTTAGGCTCTACAAAAGCCACTGTGGACTATAGCACTTAATAAAAATCATGCCCCATGTTGTTTATTTAAATTATTTTTAAAAGAGTTTCTTTCCTTTAGTCCGCTAACAACTAATTAAGCTGCCTCCAGATTAGGAGGCCGAGCCAAGAATTACAGGATATACCACATGCTTTCTCAAGGCAAATATTTACAGTTGTTTGTTGGGCTGATGTCTTTGACATCCATCCTCTACACGTAGGCCGTTAAAAAAAATGCAACATCACAAAAATCACCACATGACATTATGTGAAAGATTTGCTTTTTGAAAAGCAAGATGTATCCAACGGCAGCTTTGCAAATTGTTTTGCAGATGCTGTTTCTATAATGCTGGCATGGCTCCTCCGAGCGAGGGGGGCTTGGGGGGAGAGCAACATGAAAGACTTAGATCAAAGATTCTTTTTTGGTAGGCAAAGGCTTCTGGCTTCTTTTTCCTAATAGGAAAAGTTTGTGATATCAGAGGAGACCGCACATCAAGCGGGGTTGTGCAGCCCAGCTTTCATTCCCTTTATTCCTGCTCTGTGCTGCCTGTCCCTCCCCTGTCGCTGGGCTGGTGCTTTGGGGCCTCTGTGGGTTTGACACAGGCAGAAAATGCTGCAGAAGTGCAGACTTGGGTGATTTGTTTATCATTTCTGCAGAGCAAACCCTAGGACTGGCTGGCCTCAGTGAGACTGAGCCCGTGAGAGGCTCCAAGGCCTTGGTGATGCTTCCAGGAATCAGGACTTTATGGTGACAGTGTCCGGAGGGCATCCCTGAGTGGGGAAAAGCACTGCTGGAGCCTCCTAAAATCCTGTGCATCGCTGGGTCCTGCAGAACTCAGTAAGGCCTCGCTGCTGGGGAAGAGGGAGGCAGTTCTGCGGGGAGGAATTGAAGGTGAGCAGGTACAGAGCGAGGCCTGCCCGGAGCATCCCTCAGTGCCGGGCTCCTGCAGCCCCTCCAGCCTGGGGTACAGCTCCCGTTATCCCAGGGGAATGCCCAGTGCTGGCTGAGGGAGGGCCCAGAGCTTTCCCAGCAGGCTGCAGACCTGCAGCATGGCTGGATGGGACCCTTCCCAATCCCCTGGGAGGGGATTGCAGGCAGCTCCCCTCACAGCTGGTTTGTGCCTCCCCCAGCCAGCCCAGCACATGGAATCTGTCTGATTAGTAAATATATTCAAGCACAGACTTCAAAATCCCTGATGAGAAGGTGGTGATGAAGAGGGACACCAAGCAAACACAGTCTGACCGTGCAGATCTGTGCAAGGGCTGGAAGAAGCGTAGAGAAGATTTTTCTGTCACTCAATCCCATTGTTTTCAAGTGAAGGTCTTTGAACTTCTTTATCTGAGCACTTATATTTTTATTACAGGAAATTAAGAGGCTGAATGATGTGTGATTCAACTGTGGATCCCTGGACATGAAATGAAGCCATAATAAAACATTTTCACATGAAATCAGAACCAGAAGCTTGACTCTCTCCTACTTCTGACCTCTGCTCTATGGCCATGGTGGGAGCCAGCAACTGCTCCTTGTTGTGTTGCACCAGTTAGTCTTTAGATGGGTTAAACGCTGCTTTAAGTTATATTATTGGCCATGGAATCCCTAAGAGCAGATCCCTGAAGGCCTCCAGGGATCCCTGGCCAGTGCATGGACGTGACAAGGTGGGACAGGGTTCTCCTTTAGAACCTTTGTGCCTGGCTGGGCTTGAAACCCAAGGCTGTGAGTCCCACTCCATTTATTTATTTTGCCCCCTCCTACCACACTGAGATGCAGATTTTGGTCTATCCTTAGAAGGATAAAGTCAAGAAATGAGGCTAGGCAAGACAAGGTTGCTTCAAAGATGGTTTTTGCCTTGAAAATTGCTACTTAGGAAGAACAAATGCAGCCACTCGGTGTCCTGCTGCTGCTGGCTGAGCTGGCAGAGAGAAACATGTGAGAACTGGAGGCATCAGGCAAAGAAATCAAACTGATGCTCTAATCAAGTACAGCTAAAATCTGTAATGCCCAATGAAAGACAATCAGCACAGCTGGAACGGTGCCAGATGACTGAACAATACAAATTTAGTTTTCCAGGGAGGGCCTCTCGTATTAAACTACAAAAATTAACAAACACTGCGGTTACAGCTAAACCAGTCCAGGGCCTCACCCCCTGTGCCAGCACCTCCAACCACAGGGATCTGGTTTGGGGAGCTGAACCAGCTAAACCCAAATAATTTTATTTTTTACAGTCCCGCTCCATGAAATGACCAATTGTGAGGAATGAGTGTGGGGGGAAGGAAAAAGCAATGATTTCCTTCAGATCCCTCTTGCCAGTTAAATGGGACACCATCTTCCTGCTCCTCACTCTTCTTTTGGCATGGCTCATCCTGCCCTTCACACCACATTTCTGCTCTGACCTGCTCCACATCCAGGTACCAGATCTTTAGGGCAGCCCTCTCCTTGTTTCATTATTGAAACAGAAATAACCAGGGGGAACAGGGCCACCAGTGTGAAACCAGCTTTATACCACCTGTGCTGAAGAGTCAGAAAATAATGGTTCCAAACAGCCAGGACAAAAGCCACTGTCTGCCCCTCTGAGATGGAACAGTCACCTGGGCACGTTAGAGCAGAACTGTAAATACAGGTGATGTGGTGCCAGGCTGAGGGACAATTATCCCTTACACAAAGGTCCCTGCTCAGTCCCTACTGAAGGGAGTGTACATTGCCAGCACTGCCTGGGCTGCTCAGAGGAGCCACAACACCAGATGTGTCACAGCTGGGTGACAAAGGTCCCTCACCTGTCCACGAGGGACACGGGGACACAGGGATCAGCACTGGAAAGTGATACCCAAACAAGGCAGAAGCAACACATGGAGAAGTGAAGTGATACAGAAACAGAGAGGAGGAAATAGAGGAAAACAAAAATAAAACAAAAAAAACCCCCAAAGGTTCTTTGTGTGCTACTCAAATCTGAAGTGAAGGGTTCATTCTGGTTCTGTGTGGCCACCACAGTGTCTCAAATTTACAGGCAG
Organism: Oreocharis arfaki; assembly: GCA_013398015.1. Classification (NCBI taxonomy): domain Eukaryota; kingdom Metazoa; phylum Chordata; class Aves; order Passeriformes; family Paramythiidae; genus Oreocharis; species Oreocharis arfaki. The sequence continues at coordinate 101,483 of VZRR01003975.1, read as the reverse complement.
AAGATGAGAGGATGCCCAGGACAGGAGGACAGGGACTGCTGGGTTGGGGAAGCACCTGAAGCAGTGTCTTCCTGCTTTGTGACCAACAATTTAAAGCAGAAAAATGAAAGTTCTGATATTCCAGCACCTCTGCCACTGCTTCAGAACCAACTCCCCCACCTGCCATCTTTGGCTTTTCATTTACATTTTGGAAGGATGTGAAATGCACGGTAACAAAGCAGCATTGGAGCAAGTAAGCCCTAGGAGAAAACCAAAAGAGGAAGTAAAAGGCTTAAAAAATAAAAATAAGACATAGCATTGGCCTCTGACAGTATCTGCTGAGACATTCAGACTGAAATGTCATCTGGAAATGGTGCAGTTTCAGTGGTGGCTACTGGGTGTGTGGGCAGCTCCCATCTCCACTGGGCTGAAGGCAGCAGGAGTCAGGATTTCCTTGGAGCACCACCTGGAAAAGGCTGGGGCACCACTAGGACATCTGGCCTCGTGCTCAGAAACTCACAGCTTAGTTCACAGCTTCTGCCATGACGGCCCCTAGAAGCCCTGAACTTGGCTGAACACAGTCTGAGATCTCCCAAACCTTTCACAATCCAGGTAAATTACATGTAGAGAAAATCCAGATACCAAGTGTTTGGGGAATTCTCCTCAGTTCATCATCAAAACATCTCCTCAACTCAGCCTGAGTTATTTGGTTTACCAGACCCCAATCTTTTCTGAGCACCTCTAAATCTATCAGCAAACCTCAAGAACGAAACCATGAGGATTATGACAGTTGAAATAAACAAGTTATTTTCCCTGAATTTTCATGGATACATGCAAGACACACGGTCTTCTTATCAAAAATTCATATGCTAGCAGAAGAGCTGAAGGGGGTCTTCTAATTTTATTTACAAAAGCAGCTCCCAAACACAAACTCTGATAGACTCAGCCTTGGTGAAGTAACAGCGTCACAACAACCAAAAGTTTAAGTCAAGAAGGGATTTTCCCTGAAGCAACAAACAACAAATGGTGCTGATTTTGTCAAACATTAAAAAAAACCAAGTCATCAACTTACCCGTTAATGATGGGACATCCTGGCACTGTCCACACTTTCCTGCCTCTTCAAGTGATGCAAGAAATCACAGGAAAAGTTTTCCCTCTTCTTCAGAGAGGACAAAATCCCTGTTGCTGTTAAAAAGAAAATCAAAACGAAAACATAAAGCAACTAAAGGCAAAATACATTTTAGGAGTTCCTATTTCTCAAAAGAGACACAAACTAAAGCTCAACAGCCCTACTTTTGCCACCTTTGAAAGATGATTCTAATTATAAAATTCCAGCCTTTGCTGATCTTTTCAGAGTATTTCCGGTTCCATGGTACACCTCTCCTGAACAACTCTCCTCCCTTACCCACCATCTTTACTTGGGAAGCTTTTCTGAGATTATTTCTAGGAAAAAGAAACTAGGAAATTACAATATTTGCTGTCGTTTCAGTACTGGTTTGGGTTTTTTTGTTTCCTCCTTCTCCTCATGTGGTCACCTCGAGGTGAGTGGAATGTACAGGAACACCCCAGTGCTCAGAAGAATAAAGTTCCAAAATAATTTTATCACAGAGCTCAGGGAAAAAAAATAGAAAAAAAAAAAGCAAGGCTGGTAATTTTTCCTAATTCCTCCTGCCACGAAATAGAAATGCTTTCTGGTTCATTGAGCAAATTGGTGGGCCTGAATTCCAGAAATTCAGATATCCTCACAAAGGCAGCATTATGACCAAACAGGTTCTGTGTCGGGAATTCTGGCCGGGTGCCACTTTGTTAATAAATACAAGTGTTGAATTCAGCTGGATTTAAAGATTGTGTTCTTTGCTTGAGCAAGTCTGAAAGTGCCAGAGTTGTAAAATTATCGTTGAGCTGGTGCTTTGAAACTCAGAGACAGCAGAGCAGATAAAAACTCTCTGATCCTGCAGGGAGAGCGACATGGGCAGGGCCAGCAGTGACCAAACACTGCAAACACAGAGATTGCACCCCCTGGAACAAATTAATCGCTCAGATAACCTACAAAACATATTTAATTTGGCTTCTCATTTTTTAAATTCTAATTTTAGTGATAGAAGACAAAGCAGCAAAGAGCAGGATTAGAGATCAGACCTGAAATTGTTCCTTTTTGGGCCCTCTGTGCTCTTCTTCGTTAAAAAGAATTTCATTTTCTTCAATAAAATGGGTAATATTGCATCAAAACCAACAACAATCAACTACAATTTCAACAAAAATCATCCCACATTTGGGGGTTTTGGGGTTTGTTTTGTTGTTACTTGTTTTAGTTGCAGGTTAATCAAATTCTGCATATGCAAAACTGTTCACAAGTCAAATTTGGGTTTATTCCTTGTTTTTATACAAGTGTGAGAGCCAAGGAACTGTCTGCAGTTAAGCAATTCCTCCTTCACTGTACAGGTTAGTTGGTCCAACTGCTTTATGGTCCTTCTCCTGAACATTTGAGGCTGTGCTGGTATTAACAGGGAAGAGAAACTTTGCCCCTTCTCTCCCAGGTCTGGTACACTTTGAGATTTGGACCTGAGTGAAAGCCTCGTTTCATGAGAAAAACCATAGCTTGATTTGAAATTACTCAACTAGTGAGTCTGTTTTGAGTGGCTTTGGGGACAACCCTTCATCAAACCTTCTTGTTATTAGCAAAGAGGGTTTATAATTGGCATGGTGTAATTAATGAAACCCCCCAGCAAGAAACACCTGGGCTGTCACTGTCTGCAAGAGGTGTCTGGCACTTCTCTCTCTGAGCATTGAACAACCCGGGATAGTGAAAGGTGCCCGTGCCTGGGGCGGGACTGGATGATGTTGAAGGTCCCTTCCATCCCAAACCATCCTGGGATTCATTCTGGGATCCATTTCCCTCAGGTGCTCTGACCTCGGGATTGTAGAAAGCTGAGTGGAATCTTTCCAACCCGCAGTGCAAGATGCAGGCAGGCACCGAGTGGGAAATTTAGGAATTCCCTATTTTTCCATACCCTTGAAACGCTTACACATTCCAAAGAGAGATGCTGAGCATCTCCTAGAAGAATAAGGTGAAACCTCCAGTGCGGAATGGGCCCAGTAATAGGGATCTTGGTTTAATCTTAGGGGTTTTTTTACTCTAAAAGTGTTGGAAGGGTGTAATTGCAGCAGCCTAATGAAGCTCTGCCGTGCCCCCTCGCTTCTTCCCAGGGCTGGGACACGAGGGAACGGGGGAGGAGGAGGGAAAAGCAGGGAAAACAAAAGGATGAAAAGCACATCCCTTATCGGAACACTTGGCTAGGTGCTTTTCATGACACTGTGCGAGCTAATCTAGTCAAAATAATCCAAAACATCCTGTCAAAGAGATGAGTGACTGCACAATGAAACCTCGCAAGACATTTACTCCCCTTTCAGACGCCACCCACGACCCCGTTTGAAGATTTCCACACTTCTCCCCCAACTGAGCACGTTTAAAGTCACAGCCCCTCCAGCTGCACCGCTGCTCCGTGAGATCAACACTTGCTTTGTAAATAAAAGTGCATAAAATACCCCTCTGCACATATTTACACCCCCCTGAGCCGCGGCGTTTGCAGAAGTATTTACCGAGCTGTTATTTTACTTCTGTATTTGTACAGCTCAGGAAAAAAGGAACAGTGCCGCTCTGAGGGGGTCGTGTTTATGATTTTGATTTAAATACTTGGGAGCTGTGTGTGTTACAACACCTCACGGCACACACGCTGGCATTTTTATCCATTGAAACGCCACTCTTGAGAGCTGTCCCACCAAAATGTTCTGTGCTCCTCGAGTGAGGATCAGTCACACAAAATAACTGCTTTGATATTTAGTCAATATCGGGATGCCACTGGATGTTAGAGCCTGTCCACATCAGGGATGCAATGGATCCATTCCCACATTAAAAAATACATGGACAAACTTCCCTCGCTCTGAGTTAGAACAAAAAGCTTTTAATTGCTTTACAGATGACTTGACAGTGCACAGCACATCTGTGGGCAGAAAAAAAACCCCTGCTGCACTGACAGCTCTGTGTCTATTTTGGTTCTAAGATACACCTGAACCTACAGGGCAAAGTTCTCAGCTCTTGCTTTTTACTTCCAAATTCGCCTGCTGCTGCTCATTCCTCACAGAACTGATCACGGAATCAGATATTCCAGACAGCCTGGGTGGAAGAATTTTGCTTTGTTATGCCTTTAGACAGAGCTTTTATGGTTAACCTTCAAAAATCTCTCACTTTCTCCCCAGTTCTTACGCTAAATAACATTTTCAGTCTGAGCGCCGCTGTATTTAATTGCTGTAGTCAAAACACAACCACAAAGATCTTAACACGGAGCCAAAAGAATGGTTGTTGTTCCTCCTCTTACCTCAGCATCTAAGTCATGAAATGTCCCTAAACCAATCAAAGATCATTTCCAGGGATATAAAAAAATGTTCTGAGGCAAAAACACCTTCTGCCTTCTCTTGAATTTAGAGGGTTTGGATCAAATTATTTCAATTCGCTGTGAGAAAAAAGAAGTTTTGCAATGATTACACACGTCAGACCTGAAGCTCTTCCGCCAAAGCATTTCCTTCCCATCAGAGCAGCCTTCCAGCTCAGGCTGCTGCCTGACAATTTCTTATGTTTCCTCTTTGCTCTTTCCTCCACCTTTTTGCTGAAGTTTTGCCCACTTAACCGAGATAAAAGGAATGAAATGATTTAACTTTGGAGAGTTTTACCAAATAGAATGTGAGGTTAACCTGTCAAATATCCATCCCCTTGCCCAGCCGAGCACCGAGCTCGGAGTTTCTGCTCCTTTTTCTTCAGGAAGTGCAGATTTTAAGCTGTGGCAGATAATAGACGGACCCAGTTGTTTATTTTTTTTTTACCCAGTGATACAAAGGAAGTGGTTTTGTTGCTAGCAGGTACCTTGCTTGGGATATTAAGATAATGAAAGTTCATCACCACAGACAAATTGTAGCTGCTCCCCATCCAATCTGACCTCAAGCCTGAGTGACGGAATGAGAGACCTGCATTTGTAACAGCCCTAAACCTCCAATAAATCAGCTTCACCTCCCCTGAGCTGTGAGAACTTCGATGTACACAGATTTAGATTATTAAACAACAACAACAACAACAACAAAAATCTTTGAGAAAGAGCGGTTTCAATGGTGCTATCTGCATGAAAATCAAAGGCCAGCTCCGACTTTAATCGCATTTAGCTTTTCTTTCTTCCAGCGATTGCTCCCTGATTTAAACAATCACACTCTCGAAAAGAATGCACGGGGAGGGATATCAAGAGGCAAATTTACTCCAAGAGATAGGAAAGATTACACGTTGACCCTTAATTCTGCAAGGCCGCTCTTTCACCCCGAGAAATGCAGATTTTAAACTGGCGCAGGGAAGTTCAGAAATATGAGCCTGTGTTTGAATCATAGCAACTGAATAGCTGGGCTGAATAAATACCAATAAAGGCACTCCTAGCTCTTGCAGGCACATCTATAAAAGGTCTTCTCTACAGCCAGTACTTTTGGAGTTATTTACCAGTGTTCAGCGCCTCGCTGCCGTGGGTGTGGCGAAAGTCACCCCGCAGCATAACCGGGTCCACCTTGCTAAAGACACTTTCCCTCGGAGCTGAAATAGTCACTTTTCCTGATTAAAATGGGTAAAAAAAATATATATATAATATATGTCGGTGGTTAGAGATTAAATAGTCTGCTATACTTCAAAAGCCTGTTTACCTGTGATTTAAAACCAGTATCTTGAGATCAAAGAGATAAGCTGTCTCCATGCTGTCTGCTGATCACCACTTTCCTAAGGCCTTTCCCCCCTTGGGTTAACTTTTAGCTGTGCTGAAGTACGAAAGGATGCAAGTTTCAGATTGGGCCCTGCACATTTACACACAGTTTTGCCGGGCTCTATCATCCTGCACGGGAGATAATGTTTCAGCAATTTAAGATTTAACAGCTGCTGCCAGGGACTGCAATTGGATAATCTTCGGGGCTGCTGCTACTTTGAAGTCACCAAGTCCCAATAAACTCCACGTCTCTGAGTGCTGCATTTGGGATTATTACCAGTTAATTGGAAGATCTTTTGAAAGTATTGAAAAGAAAACACTAAAACGCATCGGGATAGATCTCTGCTAAAATCAGCTGGAAACAGCAAAGCGAAAGTTTATTCTTCTTAAGGACAGCGTGGAGTGGAAAGGGAGAGATGAGAGTTTGACCTGACATCATTTGGTGCTCGTTTTTGCCATCGGAGCTGAAAGATGCTCAGGGCCTGGCAGGCACTTCCTGACAGCAGCAAAAATAACCCACATTTACTGCAGCTTGTACCGAGATCGGGGAGCTCTCGTATCACAACTCATTCATCTGGTCAAGTGCTGGAAATGAGATGTGAGACCTCCCCTGCTGGAATTTGTCCAGCAGGGGAGACAAGAAATCCAGAGCTAAGGGAAGGATGGAGTGACATATTTCCTCCTCGAGAGAAATCCTTAACTCTGATAGCTACAAACAATTTGTTCAATATAAAAATGCTGAAGCTGAGCTGCTGGGGGGCAGGAGGGGGGCAACAACACTGATAAATATTTACTTGAAAATATCGTCAGAACTGAAAGTTAATTGAAATGCTGAAGCTTTGTTTGCTTCCCCACTTCAGCACAGCTGAAACAACAAAACCAGTCAGACAACTTTTCTTTTTTTCTTTCTTTTTTTTTTTTTCTTGGTCAGGTATGTGCTGAATTTCCGACAAAAAGCTTTGGGGTTCTTAGAAGAGCTGCAACACCCCAGGGATTTCTCCCAGCTCCAGACAGAGTGACTTCATTAAATATCCTGGGTGCTCTTTGTGCGCCTGCCTGCGGCTGAGCGTGCATCTGGTTTGCGGTCAGACCCAGAATTCGGTGTGAAAACACTGCAGGGACACCCTTTCCTAAAGCTTTCAAAGCTTTACAAATGAGGGTTTTAGTTCGAATCGGTGAGTGTGAAGGGCCTGGGTTTGTTTTTGCTGCACACCTCCCCCTTGCAGAAATGAGGGGCGTGGAGATAAAAACTGTGTTCTTTTTGCTCCACTCCCTCCTCTGTTTGTTTTCTGGATAAAATGAAATTTCTGAAATTCCACGGTGGGTTGTAACACTTTGTAGAATCCTAACGTTTAGTAACTCCGGTTTTTTAAGTATTTAAAACTTTTTTTTTTAATGCTTTTTACAGAGTAGCTGTAATCACAGAAGTGCAGACTTCATGAAGTGCTTTCACACCTCTTCTGCATAAGTGCTAGAGCTAAATAAACGGCACAGCCTTCATTTTACAGCTGGAAAACTTCACCACAGATCCCTGCAAGGCACTTGTACATTTATCTTTCCATCTGCATCCCAGGCTGTGTGCTGGGAGTGCCCAGGCCAACCCCCCTGAGCGCATCCCATCCTCCTCAGGCCTTACCTGACTCTTTCCTGGGGTCTGGGAGCAGAATCCCACAGACACAGGTGGGAAAAGAGGTGTAAAGGAGAAGCAGCAATGCTTTAGGATATCCTGAATACAGAGGATTTTTTCTCTCTGCTGGCTCTTCACATTAATATCATTTTACCTGTGTTACCTGAACTAAACCCAGCAGCAGCTGCTACATCCCATAATACTATTCTTCCCTTACTCTGGTGTAAATGTAGATTCGGTTCCTAGCTAAAATCCTAATTATCTTGGCCTAAAGTAATCCAAACGGGACAAAGCCCACAGGTCAAGATTCATGAAAATGAAGAAGCCTAAATACATGAACTGTTCTTATTTACGGGGAGTTGTGGTGACAGGAAAAGGGGGAACGGCTTCAGACTAAAAGAGAGGAGGGTTAGATGAGATGTTGGGAAGGAATTCTCTCCTGGGAGGGTGGAGAGGGGCTGGGATGGAATTCCCAGGGAAGCTGTGGCTGCCCCTGGATCCCTGGCAGTGCCCAAGGCCAGGCTGGGACAGTGGGAGGTGTCCCTGCCATGGCAGGGGGGGAATGGGATGGGATTTAAGGTCCCTCCAACCCAAACCATTCCACAATTCCCAGCATTCTCCAACTGGTCTTCCACCTGAGGTGAGGGCAGGAAACACCGACCCTGCTGAGAAAGGCAGTTTTTAAAGAAGAATTTGATCTCAACAGCCCCCCCACTAAATGGGCCGAAGAACATTCCATGTTCCACAGACAGCTCCTGTTCAGAGAAGTTTTGTGTAGGACTTTTCCAGGACAGGAATCTCGCCCCCCTTTGCAGTGGAAAAAAAGGAAGAAAATAGAAACGATTGCTCTGTGTGTTTCTGATAATAAGTAAAGATTCTCTTATGTTTCACACACAGAGCGTGGTGATGCATACCAGGATGTGGGTGACACAAAGTTCATGTTCATATTATTCAGAAAAACACCTGTAAGAGATGGGGAAGTAAAATGTGCAGAAAAGACACATAAAAAATTCCTGGAACTTTCATTAGAAATCCTCACCCACACAAACCCAGACAAATATTCCTGGTTATACCTATTTTTCAATAAGCTTTTTTTTTTTTCTTCTCTGCAAAGAGCTGTATAAATGGCTGACAGAATAATAGCCAGCAGCACCCGAGAGTGTCTCTTTGATTGCTGTTCCATGAGTTCCCAGGTAATGTTTTCCCACTGCAGCACAAAGGAGGCATTCACGGCCCCACAAGGCCACGCTCAGTACAGAACCAGCCACAAAACTTTGACCCCGCAGCATGAAATCATAAATTGATACCATTTAGGGACAAATGTAGCATCTTATCCCACATTTATTGCCACCAACTGCAATAAAATAAAGATTAATGGGAGGGATGAAAGGCTCCTGGTGGAGCTGATCATATCAACACCTGAGTGTTAGATAGAGTCCAAAGAAAGCAGAGTCCAAAGAAAGCTCAGCCCGAGGTGTGCAGGGACAGGGGTGTGTCGTCTGCCTTCTAGACAAAGCTTTTGCTATATTAAAACCACTTAATATTAAAAAAAACAACCTTTAATTCTCCTTCTGAGGCTTCCTGTTAAGGCATTCACACCTCGTTCTGGAGATCTACGACACTGAAAATTGAAACTACAAGATTCATGCTATTTTTGTGGCTGGTTTTCAAGAACTCACAGGTTGTTCTGGGACACAGCAGAAACTCGAGACGAAATCTGTAGAGCTCTGAGTTTCTTAGGCTGTGTTCACAGGAGACTGTGGTGCCTTTAGAAAGTGGAACAAGTGCCTTGGCATTTTGAAGGGCGGCTGTAGAAACCTCCAGCCATTTTGATTTGCATAAACGTGTTTGTTCTCTGGCTTGAAGCACTTCAGGATTCGTGAAATGGTGGAAATGGCGGATTTGTGACGCATTTTTGGCCAGAGCAAACCTCTTCTCCCCATCCACCCAGTCTGTCTGGGAGGTTGTGGCGATGCTGTGTAGCATAGGGCAAGATTCTCCACCTGCAAGTAAAACACTGAAGGTAACGAGGGGGTGAAAAACTCGGTGTAAGCACTAAACTGCAGGGCAAGACAGTTCATCTTGATAAGAAAGAGCGAATCAAAAAGCACCATTTCAGAGGGATAAACCGTGCAATCAAGGAAAACCTGCGTTGGAACAACTGTGCTTTTAATGCCACAAAGACATTGAGAACAGAGGATGAGGAGGGCACCTATTGATTTCTGTTCCTAATTTCAGAATGTCCCTTGTACCTTTCTTTTCCCCTGGTGAGAATCCATTATTAATATTTGCAAGCAATTCTCCAGTAAGCAGGTAAAGGCTCATAATCAAATCAAATTACTGTGCTCCCGATGGCACTTCACGAGATAAGCACTTTATTAGGGAACAAAAGCTTCCAGAGAGATTATTTAATGATAAGTACACCAGTTTCTTTAATGGTAATTGCTAGGGAGACAATTCTTTTTCTTGCCCAGTGGTTCTTCCTCCCCTAGTGAGCACTGCAGTACTCAATGCTTAGAGCATGAGATAATTACTCAGAGTTCATTAACAGACAATATTTCTTGTCCTTTCATTAAACCAGATCTGTGCATCTGTTTGAATAAGGATACATAAATCAGCAGCCATGCAGCACCAACTTCTTATTTTTGTTTAACTGTTGAGGAAGGAACAACATGAGCCTGGCACTATTCAATAAATTGAGGGAACCTGATTCTGGTGGCGTGAGCAAATCTCTATCTCTCAGCACATCTGCTCCACTGCAGTTTCCCACAAGTCACACAAGGACAATTATTCCCCAGCCTTGTAGGGAGCTCTGAGAATTCTGAGCTGGGCAATAATAAATTACTAATACTCTTTTTAAACCTCTGCCAGGCAGCACTGAGCAGTGATAAGACACAGTGATAAGGCCAGAGGGATGGGTGCCTCCGTAGTCCCAGCGGCCTTTTGGCCCCAGGAGGAGAAGAGCTGTGGCAGTGACCATCATTTTGGGGTGCCTTTTGCCAGTGGCATCCCCTTCCACCACAGGACTTCTTTATGAAGTCTTTCCACCTGGAAACCAACAGCAGCTGAGCTCCTGCATGGATTTGGGGGGATGGAAGCAACAGTGAAATGTTTCACCCCCTCAGCCACACTCGCGCTGGGTGATGCGAGGTTTGGACGAGGCCAAGGAAAGCCATGTCCAAAAAGGCAAATCAGGGAAGTGCTCTCATGGATAACAGACACAGCCCCAGCCACAGGGGGAGTTTAAGGCACCTGCTGCACCCTGAAATGTCAAACCAGCCTCGTCCCTAGTCAGAGCTCTGCAGATGAGCAGTAACTTCACCTGGTGATCAAGGACAGCGTGCACCAATTTTTCTAAAACCTTAGAATTCTACTAAAGAGAAATTTATCAGTTCTGAAGCCCTTTGAGCCTGTCTGCTCCATAAAGCCCCAGTCCCATTTCAAGTCAAGCAATCAGAATGGTGGGAAAAGCAGCTCTGATGCTGAGCAGGCAAAAGGAGGAACTTTTACTGAATGTTCCGTGTGGGACCAGGATTTGCTGCCAGCAAGGAGAGAAAACAAGGCACCACCTCCATCTGCAGCTGGATCAGTGCACAGAACACTCAGAGTTTCCCCCTGTATGGTTTTGCATGCAGGGGCTGATAAAGATCTTTTCCTCCAATTTCATGTTTGCGTGGTATTCTTGTGTAATGGCCAAACCTGTTTGGTTACAGATTCCTCTGTCTGGGCTGATTAATGCCCTCCTCTTCAGACCCCGCGAGGGAATCCGGGAAGCTTTTGGTGCTTTTTAGGCCATTTGTTGCATTGTCTGGGCTGTCATTCTCTATTTCAGCTGGGGATTGCTCAAAACCCAGAGGTCTATGCCTTGCTTAAGGTTTTGCTCAGCTTCTCTGTTCTCCAGATACACTTTTCTTTGAATTGCTGCTGAAACCAATTTCAGGAATAATCAGCTGTTACAAGAGCTTAATGCAGACATCCCAATGCCTCTTCAGCCAAAGATTTCAAGCCCTGCATGTGCAGGGAACCAAGAAAAGCACAGCTGTTACAAACTCCAGATAGTTTGGGCTTGTGAATTCGCTATCACCTCGTAGCAGTGAACAGGAAACCTGGGATGCTCATCCAGGTTTAAAAGGAGGAGACAGCACCCAGGACACAGCACTGAAAAGAGCATCACGTGCCAGCATTCCAGCCCCAGTGCGAGGCAAGGTGGCAGCAAATTCCCAAAGTGGTCGGATATCCATCAATTCCTCACAACCTGAGGAAAACAAACTGAGCACAAAGTGAGTTGCACCTGTCCTGTGGGGCACTGCTGCTGTAGCCTGGAGAACCTGGGCACACAAGGCCTGGAAAGGTGATTAAATAATGTCACTTGGATGTGACATCCCCATAGAGACTGTTGCTGCAGCAACAAGGCCTTTAGTTCCTCAAGTCACTAAAAGATAAATAATACCAGGGAAAGGAGATTCCTCTTCCCAAGCCCTTGTGAAACGTTCAAAAAAGCACATTTCACCTGAGAAGAACTCGGGATGAGTGTTGCTACGCACACCCAGCAGGTGCACAGCGCCACAGGGCTGCAATCACCACCTTTTTCCTGATCCTTGTTCTGAGGCAGCTCATCATCCTCTCCACTACCAGCCAACCACTCCCCCCATCCCAAAAAAAAAAATACAAGAGGAAAAGAAACCAGGGCATTTGGCTACAATGCACTGTTTTGAATGACTAATAGAGAAATGGGGGTGGAAAATGAAAAGTGTATTTATTGCTGATTCTCACTATTAGATTTGACAGATAGCATTTGCCTCCAACCTTTCAAGCCAGAAGTGGAACAGATGTTCATGAAAAGCCAGTTAATTTCCTGCCATTTGTGAACTGATTAGAAACTGAAACATTAGCACACTGACACGTCTTTATTTTTAATCTTGCTCGTGTTTTGAAAGGAAAAGAACCACCGGGAGCTAAGGTCTGGTTTTCAGATAGGAATAGCTGCACATTTTTGTTTCCTCTTTTAACCCCAAACCTCATTGTTAAGGAAATGGGAAGAAGCCAACCTGAGGCTGCACAGGCAGGAACAACTCGTGCTGCAAAGTGTGTCCTGGTGCAGCTCTGCCAGGGAATGAGGAAGAGGAGGCTGAGCTTCCACACACCCCTGTCTCTTGTCACAGCTGCTAAGTCCATGTACAAAGGCCCTACAACCGGTTTCCAACAGCTAGTAAACAGGCTGGTATGCCTGTCCAGGTCACTGTCAAAAACACAGTGTTCTGCCCTGCGGGGAGGAACAAGGAATGAGGAACCCTCCCGGTTTTAGTTTTCAGCAGTGTTGTCACTGAGCCTCTGCTTTAAGAGCTCCCAGAACAGAAATTCAGGCACAAACACAAATCTGGTTGAAGCAGGTTTGATTCTATTCAAAACTGAGTGACAGCTCCAGATCTAATTCAAGGGAACAATATTTGTGGACTACTGCTAACCCCAGTGGGAGAACTTTGGGCATGCATTATCAGTTATTCATACACTCCCCGCTCCAGGAAAGAGGATTTTACTCTTGGGTCAGATGGAGCACGTTACTCAAAAGTAAAGCTGGGCAGAAAGTTTCTGACAAAGCAAGGTTTTGTTGGGCAACCACAAAATGCCAAGCCTGGGACATGTTATTTGAAACATCCCGGGTTTGACGAGCAGGCACCGAGGCTGGGGCAGGTCCAGCCCAGGGCTGGGGCAGCTGCTGGGTTTTCCCTGCTGTCCTTGTCAATATTCCTGGAGGGCCGTGGAGCTGCTTTGCAGCCAAATTAAAAAACTTCATCTTCCCGGGACCCAGAGCAAGTTGGAAATGAGCAAGCAAACAAAAAAAAAGGGAAAGGAAACCTTGTGAATTGCAAACTCTACTCTTCAAGGCAGCTGTACTCAGGAGTAATTACAACCAAATGAAACAAGAGCTCTGTGTTTAAAGCCAAGATTTAAGAGGAAAATCAGTCAGGAGAGATTCCCCCCCAGGTCAGCACGCTGGTCAATATTATATATA
>VZRR01003975.1:7557-88048 GCA_013398015.1 Oreocharis arfaki | reverse complement strand
ATTATATATATTATATATATTATATATATTTTGCCTACTCCGCACTTACATCCACAAGTGGAAGAGCACGTGAGTTCAAGCACGGAACATAAACTTCACTTATCAACAGCCTGAGCAGCACACATGTGCTCAGACCCAGGATTTGGGGAGCGCTGGGTTGAGCCCAAGCGTGCGTGCTCGTGTGCCCTCACACGTGTGTGTGCGTGAAGGCAGGGCACGAAACCCAGGGAAACGCAGCGCTGGCAGCAGGGGCGGCCGCGGAAAAGCTTCACGCTGACAGACAGAAGCGTGTTCCCTCACCAAAACCTTCCCTCCGTCCTTCCCCCCGAGGTGCGCCTCTGCGAGCGCCTCTGGAAAGGTACAGCACCGCTGCACTGCCCGGGTTTCGTGTTTCAGTGGCAGGTGGTTGGGCTGATCCTTCCAGAACAGCCACACAGAGCCGGGCCGATCCTGAGCGCTGCCTTCGCCGCTCGGAATCGGCACACGCCCGGATTAAAGGTTATGAAACCTGCGGGCTGAAACTCCGCCAGTGAGTTACCTCTCCCCCAGCGTGTGAGCAGCGGGGATGTTACACAAATCATCTCCTCCGTGCTTTATCCTAAACCTTTAGGCCACACCTTCGCTCGGAATCAGTGGCGGTAACTCGGCTGGTATCAGTATCAGCAGGATGATGCGCATGAAATTAAAGGAACCGGCTTGCTGAAGGCAGAGCTGTCATTATCTCCCGGAACATAGCCCTCAAAGTGTACAGTTCCCCTTTAAATTCCTGTCCTTACTCTGCTTTCAAGTTTTCTTTACTTTTTAATTCCTTTCTTCTTCCCACTTCTGCCACCACTCCTCTGCTTCCTCCCTCTCCTGGGGGAGGGGAAAGGGAAGAATAAGTGCTTTGTTGTTGCTCCCCTCCCCTGGCCCCTAAAGTTTGCTTCTCATATCCCACTGGAAAGCAGCATTTCCCCGACCATTTGAAGAAACACTGTGATTTTTAATTGACAATTGGATGTTTGAAAAAGAGATGGGAGAGGCGGGGTGGAAAGGCAGGCTTTGTGGGAGAAAGGATGAATCGGGATTTTTGTTGTCGCTGGACACGCGATGGGGAGCGGGATCCAGAGCCCCCAGTGCCCACATCACTCCCAGCACGGACAGCCCAGCCACCCCAGCTCAGTGACAAGTGACAGGAGCCAGCACAGCTCCATCCTCCTCACTTGGAGGCCTCTGAGGGTTTTGCTTCTCCCTGCGGCAGGAATTTCCTATTCCCGGCTATTTCAGGCGCTTTACGGAGTGATCAGCTGCTAAACAATTCCCACTGACAGGAAACCCCATCACTGCACTCGGACACTTCGTGTTCCACACACGGAGGAAAGGCAGGGCAGCCTCCCTGCCAGCCCCAAAGCCATCCTAACATCAGCTCAAAATTCCAGGCAGCCTCTCCAGCATTATCTGCTCGCTCCTCTGCCAGCCCCAGCTCCTCTCCCAAAGCCAGGCTGTTGTTTGGAAGGGGCAATTTAATGTCTCACGTAAGGTCGGCTGCACCGTGAATAATTTCACATAAATCATAAGTGTGCTCAAATTAAATCACCACTGGAAGCCCTGGGGGAAAAAAAATTAACATAAGTCACTAACTAATTTTAGAATTGCTCAGGAGCTCTGAACTGGCAGGGGAGAGGATTGTTTAAAACACCCAAAACAAATAAACAAAATCACACACACACCCCCCAGGATTAATTTGCACAACTGTTGTGATCTTTACACTGAATTTAAAAAAAAAGGAATACTTTCACTTTAAAAAAATGTTACTACATTGCTGAGTATTGTTAATATTTCTATATGAACTCACTTTGATTTAAAATAATGTCCCCTTCCCCCACCTTAATTCCTATCTGTTTATAGAGCTCTGTTTCTAATTCACAGAATAGAAAGTAAATTGAGTAAATGAATTTATTAAAAAGAAAAAAGAAGACAACGAGAGAAAGGTTTAATGCATGTGATTTGCACAAATTATGACTAAGGGAGGATGTGATTACAGCCTAAAATATTTGATGTGTGTAAGCTTCAGAGGCTGGCAGGAAAGGAAATGAGGCTGGGTAACAACACAGCCTCCTGGAGGTTCCCTGAAGTGGCTCCAGCAGGAGATGAGGGAGATGCTGACGATTCCTTCTGCTCTCAAAGTGCAGCCAAATGAACGTGAGAAATCAAATAAGCAACTGCTCAGGTGGAGCTTTAAACCAAAGGTGTGCAAACGCAAAGAAGGAAGATTTGTGCCTTGCTGTTCTCCGGGACACCGAGGAAAAGCAGCCCCAGCAGGAGCTCTGGAGCCAGACACGTTTTGGGTGGAATGGCAGGGAAAGTGTTCTTGGGTCAGTTCTCAGAAGCTGGGGTTTGTTCACATAATAGATCAGATAATATGCAAGGCCTGCAAACCTCTAATTTCTGTCATCAAACAGGAAACAGAAATAACAGAATGAGACTCGTGGCCGATCATGTGACACAGAACTGAACAATGTCAGGCTGCTCCTGGACCATCTACGGAAAAATCACAGGACAGGGGCTGTTTGCACGAGTTATCTGACAAATCATTGTGAATAAATCAATTTGAATCAGGTGATTTAAAATGAAAAAAGGGTTAAATTCGGTTATTCGTAATGACTGTGATCAATTCTAAGTGGCTTATTTTGTCTTATTCCGTAAAATACCAATTTTTCATCTAAACTACCCAATGCCTAAGGTTAAGTCATTTCAGCATTAAATGGCAAAGTGAGACACACTGAGTGAGATTTTAAGTGGAGAAGAACAAAGCTTTGAGCCTCTTGCAGTTCAGATTTGGGCCACTTCTTTTACTCAGCCCAGCCTGCTCTTTCCAAACCCAAACCTGGCTCTCACTGACATAAAAAATGTCCCTTCCCTACTTCAATATTGTGAGATTCTTCTTCGCTTTTGAGCACAGGAATATTCAAACATCTCCTGTGTGGAAACAAAAGCAGCAGTTTCTCTTTCTGTAACCTCTGTGACGCAGAAAACACTGACAGCCTGTGGCCCAAACAGGCAGGAGCTCGCAGAGAGGTTATCAGTCCCGGCACACAGGCTGGGCAGACATCCCCAAATCTTCTGCATCGAGTTCCAGAACTGGGGTTTGTGCCTCAATTCTGTTGTCACTCAAAAGGCTTTGAAGAAGGAAGGGATGTTCTTGCTTCACAGAATAAATCACCCTGCAAAATATCGATGGCTCAGTTCCAATAAACCCCTCTGGGCCTTGCAAACTGGGGCTGTGCTTGGGAGATTGTCCTTCTTTTTCTCTCTGTCCCTCCAGAGTTTGATCTGGGGCCCAAAATAAGTGATTTCTCAGAGCCCTTTCTAAGAGCAGGTATTTTTTAAGCAACCCTGCAGCAAGAAGAAGCCCTGCTGGATGTGGGAAGTTGCATTTCTCATTTCTCCATCCCCTCCCGACCTGCCTTTGTTGTGCACACCAATAAAACCAGGGCACAGGCCCTGGGAGTGCTGCATTTATTTGGTCTTTAAGCTTTGATAGACAATTAGCTGCTGGGTGATCTTTATTAGGAGCAAGGAAACACCACAGAGTTTGTCAGGCAGATGTGAAGCCCCCTGTGAGGGTTTTTTGGTTGTTTTTAATGCCTGGAAAGCCCTGTCAGCCTTGCAAACAAATATTTTGTATCAGCGTTCAGCATGCATTTGACTGGGCTTTTTACTTTAAGATTTCACTCATTATTATGAGGTTATGGTCAGAAAAGAACTGCCTGAAAATCGTTCCTTTCTCACCGTGCTTCTCACTGTCACATTCACCACAACTTCTATTCTATCTCCTTTTCCTATGCAGCTACATCACCACTGAGGGGAAACACCTAAACCAGATTAATTCTGGTAATAAATTCTGATAATAAATCAATAGCTCGGCATGGGGGAAAAGCTGGAAGCAGCTTATCACCAAATCCTCAGCACGTTCTCCATCCCCACTCAGCTGCTCCTTGCTGCCAGCTCAGAATTGGCTCTCAAGCTGCTTTTTATGGCCCCCTCTGGCTCACTTGGCCTGAGCTCAGTGGATGTGAACACAAAAGTGAGGAGGTTTCTGCCAGCCCGGCTCCTTTCGCCCACGATGGGGTTGTGAGCATCCCATGGTCCCCAGGCTGGGCAGGGGCTCCTGGGGTGGGTACAGAGCATCCAGGACTGGGATTGGGAGCCTGGATCCACCCAGGGCACTGGCCCAGGCTCCCTGAGCAGCCCAGGTGGATGGATGGCAGTGCTGGGGGGGAATCCTACACTGAGAGGTTTCGGGGCTCAGGCAGAAGATTGCAAGCGCTTCCTGGGGAGGTTCTGGTGAGAACAAGCAGCAGTTTTCCCTCAAAGCAGAGAGGTGAGGCTCACAGGTGAGCAGTTTCCTCTCACCACGGGTTTTGTCCCTTCATGGGTGGCATTCTTTTAATTTCATTCTGACTCTGAACGAGACAGTAAGAGAAGAACTATGAATACAGCATTCACAGCGGCACAAAAAGTGACTTCCATGGTGTGGTATGAGCAAATCGCTCCTGACCTTTTTGTTTCTTCTGCATTTGAAAGACAGAGGGAGAATGGAGTGAGGAATATATCTTTTCATATACATAAGGCACTTATTCTCATTTATCCTCTCTCTTTTTAATTTAAAAGCACTTCTGTGGTGCTTGCTTAGCATTCTTGCCACACTGTGCAGTTACGTTTTTAGTTTTAGTTGCATTATCATTTTTTTCTATCCTAAGCACACTGATTTTTGTAAGGATCAGTCTCTCGTTTCCCCTTTCCCATCACCCCTTTCCCGGCACTCCTTGGCTTTTGTCTGCCCCACATCAGCATTTCACGAGTGGGATCCCAACAAAGGCACCAGATGAAACCCCAGTGGCACCCCATCAGTGCCCAACAGGAGCTCTCTGAGCCGGGTATTGGGATTTAAACCATCCGGGGGGCATTGCTTTGCTCTTCGTGAAGGAGGGAGGATTAACAGCAAACCTGAACAGACATTACGGGGCACAACACCCAGCCTGAACTGTAAATCCTGGAAAATATCAAAATATCCAAAAAGAGCAAACAGAGCACGGACAGGGAAGTTTGGGGGGTGCTGAGCTGGAGTCGGGATAAGCCCTGGCTTTGCTGAGGCTGCAGAAGTGTTGTTTACCCAGAGCTGTGCAGAAATTGCTCCGAAAACATCTCGGAGGAGCCTTTCATCATCCTCCCTCCACGATGAGAAAGATCCTCCTCAAGAAAACAGAGGAGCTGGAATTCACCGCCGTGGTGCCTTCCCTGCAGTGCCACCCAGCTCCTCCCCGGGCTCTAAATGGGATCCTGGATCCCAAACTGGGATCGTGCAGCTTGGGATTATTGGCTTGTCTGGGGTTTGGCTTTTGACTCCGGGTTTCTATGAATGGGACGACAGGAAAAAAACCAAAACAAAACAAAACCCAAACCAAAGTGCAACTGCTGGAATAGCTGTGGAGCCTGAAACACGCAAGAAACTAAATCCAGGTGCCCTCTGCTGGCATCGGAGGGAGAGCTGGGGCTGGATAACGGGGAAGGGGAGGAGGGAAGCGGTGGGAGGCGATGGGCAGAGGAGGCTGTGCCAAAGGAGTGGCGATGGCCCGGGCACTGCTCAGCCGGCAGAGCAGTGAGAGAACGGCACGCTGCGCTGCTGCTGCTGCTGCGATGCTCAGGACACTCCAAGGAACCTTTTGCTGTGAGAGAGCAGGGCCAGCCGCGGTGGTGAAACTGCTGCTGCCTCCGGGGCGGGGAAGGGGAGATAACAAAACTCCTTTTGATGTCATGTCTGTGTTGGGACAGCAGATCACTATTATTTTACATTAAAAAAAAAAATAGTTTTGCCTTTTCAATTTCACATCGGAAAAATTAGCGGTGGAGGTAAGGAAGAAGAAACCTTTTGATTATTTAGCACTTCATGTCGTTATTTGAATGCTGAGAAAAGCAGCTGCCTAACAATGACATTACCACATGAATCTGGTCCTGGAAGAAATTATATCACGTATGCTTGTGGGAGCTTAATCCCTGAGGTCCCGGGAATGCCGTGTGCACACACTGACAAAACACTTCATGGACAATCTGTTTCTGGCAGACATTTCTGCATAGAACAACTCATTCCTGCCCTGCTAAAAAAGCAGCATCTATGGTTTTATTGCTGGCATCGAGTTTGCTGGATGAAGAAGTTCTGTGTAAAACAGAATTGTAGGGCACGGAGATTTTATTGAGCTCAGTAATCCACAGGATCCTCTCAACTGCCTCCATAAAACTTAAACCAAACTAACATTGATGTAGATCAACTGCAGTACAACAGCAGGGCTATGGTAAAAAAAAAATATATTAAAAAGCAGCAAACTTTGGTAAACTGGTGATAAAAATATATATAGTTCTGGGGGAATAATTTGCCAGTCGTGTTATAACAGCAGTGATGTTCTTCAGAGTTTGTGTCCCAAACACTCACAAGACAAAGGCGCCGGGGGAGTGCCCGGGGAGCTGGACAGGGATGGGATTCAGCTGCTGCACGAGGAAGAACTCGGGGAAGTGACAAAATTGTCTGGGTTTGTGCCAGGACAGAGGGAGGAGCCTGCCCTGCACAGCCTGAACAGGCTGGATGGGATGGGGATTACTCACTGCTGTGACAACTGCAGGTCTGGGCACTGTGTCCCTTTCCCTGCTCTGCCCAGAATCAGTTTCAGAATTGTCATATCCCAAGTAGCTCAGGAAGTAGCTGCAATATTTATCATCCTAGGAGAGATTTGCAGCATCGCTTCTGTTCTGCACTCTGTGATTCTACTGAACTCACTTTGGAGAATCCTGATGTAAACCCATTTAATGACAGTAAAAGCAAGTTACTTTTTGACATCTAAGTTATCCTGCCACACACTGAAACCTGCCTGAAAGAGTGACAAGACTTTCTGTGAACACAGCTTCAAGCATTAGAGTTTTCCACGAAAAAAAGAGATAACTATATTTTACATTTGTTAGATTGGAATTTGTGAGAATCACACCGAGTTCCAAGTAGCCAGCACTGGAGCAGCCTAAAAAAGCTTCCAATCTTGGTCACCTTTCTGATATAAAAATAAACCCAAGAGTTCTCCTGCTCACCAGCGAGCTCGGGGTCTCTTTCTGCCTGGAACACATGTTGGTGTTTGATTACTGCCTTTAATAGCGTCCATCTGCGGCAGGGCTGCCCTGCCAGCGCTCGTGCATGGCAGCAGCAACCTGATTTTCAATAGCCAGGATTGTTTTCTCTGCTTAATCTTTAATATTTCGCTGCTGACAGCGGGTCCTGCAGATGGTTCTGCAGCAGCTCGTGTGCAGCCCAGGTCGGATTGGGCACCTCCCTCCTGGCACCTTCCCCCTCCCACCTGAGCTGGGCTTTTCTGCAGCGCAGCACCATCAGCTTCTCCGCACTGTTCATCACCTGGCCCCAGCCTCAACCTCCTTGTGGGCCGGATATTAAATCAGAAACAGCTCAGGGCTGCTTCTGATGATGAAAGTTAAATGTGCAAGGAGAGAAAAATAAAGAAAAGGCAAAAAAGGAAAAGCCTGTCTTGCCTGAGTGTGGGCATCTCTCACCTGAACAGCGGCCACGGGGGAATCAGGGCTCTGCCAGAGCTGGAAACTGGCACCAAACCTGGCGTGTGCACAAACAGCTTCAGTGGAATAAACGCTGGGAAAAGGGAAATTAAACAGTGGATGTAGCTCTCTTGTTCTCGGTATCTCTGCCCAAAGACATCCAAGAAGGATAAATAAGTGTAGGAAGAATAAAGCATTCTCCTGCTGGAGGTGTCTGATTTGAAGATCAACACTGCATTAACTTGCAAAATCTGCCAATTCATTTTAGTTTTTGTTGTTTTTTTTTTTTTTCTATAGGCACCTAACAGCAAAATCTAAACTCAGGCTCACAGCTGGAATAAACATCTCACTTTAAATCTCTGAGATGGCTGTTGGTGATAACAACCAGACTGCTGCATTAGTTTTAATTATGTCAGATTGCAAACTGAGATCTTTCAGGACAACTTTGTGTTCTCTCAATGGCAGGACAGAGATCAACTAGATGTATTAAGAAGTCAGATATAAAAAAGTACTCAGAGAAATGTGATCGATAAGTGGAGTCCAGCAATAAATTTTTATCCTGAAAACATAGACAATATTCCACAAAAACAGCGATTTGTGCCCGAACTTCCAAATCCAGTTCCAAACTAACGTCACATTTTTCACCTTTTGTAGGAACCAACAGTGCAATCTCATGAAGAGTCAGTCAGGAGTAAATTCAAGATAAAGGAGAAGTTGAAAACATGCTAACAATGTCAATTTGGGGTGACCTCAACACCATCTCATTGCCAAGAAATCAGCATTTATAAAATATTCAGTTCTTGAAGAAATTACAGGCAGAACCCCCCACATTTGAAGTCTGCATAATCAGTAGTTGCTTAGGAAATTCTTGGCAGCCGTGTGCCCATAAGAACAAAGCTACATCTGTGAACAAAAAGCCTGAGGAACACGTTCTGCAAACCCCTAAATACTATTTCCAGCCTAGAATTCAGACATTTACGAGCCATTCTGCCAGTAAGCAGCAGTAATTTTAGTACAATGTTTGTTTCCAAGTGCTTGAAAGCACCTACTCTGTGTAAAGGACTAGGAATGGCAAGTACCATCTTTACCCTGTCTACACCAATTACATTTTTTTCTCCCCCTTGAAGCTCAAAAAACGAGGCACAGACTGGATGGGAAGCGAGGGAATTTTTCTGAATTCCCCCCCTTTCAGCATATGGTTTAGTTTCAGTTTTTTTCCGAGCTAGAACAATATGCTTTCCGGGAGACAAGATGATGAATGCTTAATTTTGGGCTCAGTTAAAACAAACAACTTTCTCCAAAAGCACATGCTTTGCCTCAAAGTGACGTTCGGTGAAAGCCTCGGTGTCCGTGTTGTGTTACATCACCGCAGGTCGGCTCTGGCGCTGACACACGGCCGCGGGACCGGGGGAAAAGGAGATTTCCCTTAACCCTCGCCTTGCCACAGCTCCTGTCAGCTCTGAACACAGAATTCAGCTTCCTTTTATGACATTTCTAAATCTCTTTGCGCTGATCGAGGTAGTTACAAACTTAAGAGATGTAAAGAATTTTGTTCGGTGAGAATGAATAAAATCACAACCAACCTCCCCCCATGATTAACCCAAGAAAGAGCATTTCCTGCTGTCTGTCTTTTATGCTGACGTGCCAAAATCCATCATCTCCTCACATCAGAACTCTCAATACAAGCCCTGCTTGGGTCTCTCAGAGGCTTTAGTGTCACACCCCTTCCTTCCCAGCACATTTTATAAGGAAAGGCCGCTTTAAAAACTCATTATTTCTGTGATAAATGTTCCCCTGTACATGCAGGCTCCACTAAATTTACATTTTAGCATTGCCATTCACCTTTAAATAGATATTTAAGGAGGTCAGAGCTGTTGATGCTTTCAGGGTTGAATTAGGTGGCTGAGGCCACAGTTTGGCTTTCCTCAAAAAGGTGGGAGAGCAGATGGATGCACTGGGGTGCAGGTGGGCAACACCTCCCAAAGGTGGGGTTTAGCGGGGCCTGAGCCAAGGAATTGCACAGCACTGCCAGGGGCATCACCCCACAAACTCCACACGAGGCTGCAGCCAGAAAAGCTCATCAAGGACTGCTGTCTCCTCGGGGAACCATAAAAACACTGAAAAGGCACCAAACACACAAATCTACCCCAAAGCTGGCTGGGCACAGCTCTCACCTGCTCCTGGGAAAACCCAGCCCTTCCTCCAGCAGCTCCCACTGGCTCTGCCTCCCTTCCCCATCCCCTTCAGAGGATTAAAGCTTCTCATCAGTTCCCAAATGAACCCAACTGGGCTGGCACCCCCCGCAGCCCTTAACCCTCGCTGGGGCCTTGTGGCACCTTCAGACCCCCCCTCAGCAGCTTGACAGGGGCAAAACCTCATTTTCACTTGGCAGCTTTACTGTGGTGGGACTGTGTGGAGGCAACAAAGCGGGAGGAGAGAGCCAAAAAATGATTTTCAAGTGTAGTCACAGTGTCAGTAAAAGCCTTTGCATGGATTCAGTCTCGCTGGAATTAAATCTGTGTGGCTCCTGTGTGTGGCAGGGCTGCTCTGCCCACATTTGGAAGCACCAAAATGCTTCAGGTGTGGCCCAGTCCTGGGTTCTCGGGGTAGAGAGAATTGTTTCTGTAACATCTAGGACTGGTTCTGCTCCGTGACTGGGGCTGTGAATGTTGATACAGCATTTTGTGGCAGTAAATAGGGAGTAATAAAGTTATCTAGCCCTGATTACTGAATTTGACAAAGGAGGCCTGCACATTTGATAATTATGTGTCATTTCGATACTGTGAAGCAGTGGCTAAAAATAATAATAATAATAATAAATATATATATAAGATTGTTTCAGCTCAATTTTACAAGCAAATTTTTCATGAGCAATTCTTGTCCTTCACTCGTGGCAGCCATTGCCAGGGCTCAAAAGCTGCAGAGAGAAAGCTTCCTGTGATGGCAGAGTCCCAACATCTGGGCTACTTCAGTTTCATTTACCGAAGTAACAAAATCTCAGCCTTTACCAGCCCAGAATCCATTTCTCCAATCGACTCCAAACTGCTGCCAGCTAAAAAAAGTGAAAACTCTGCAACTCAATCCCCACTTCCCTTCTGTTTTCCAATCAACTCCAATGAAGTAATCACAAACATCCCTGAAACTGGTGAACAAAGATGAGTCTGCAAAATTCTAACTGTGTTTTAAATGCGTTCAGGGTCTGTCGTTATCACTGCCTGTGCCCTGTGATAAGAAGAAAGGACCTTGCTGCTGCTCTGTGTAAAGGTAGGTGAAGGAGCAGTGCTGGATTCTGCATCACCTGCTCCCGCTGGGATGTGATAAAGGAGGAATTTGGACTTCGTCCCTTTCCGGTTTGCAGTCAAACCTCTGGTGCTTCCTGTGCGGGAGGCTGCTTCCCTCTGCCCTTCAGCAGGTGGCAACTTTCATAGGAAATGATTAAGTAAAAGCAAAGAGTGGTGATAAGAGCTTTTATTCTTCTTCGTGGCTTTTGATAATTTGTTTTCAGAAAATGACACTTCTGTAAGGAATTCGTACGCATCTTCAGCCTCCGTCAGGGCTGCTGCAGAATTTCCTGTTTTTGTGTTCTCAGAACTGCTGAGCTGCTGAAGTTGCCAGTAAAGCCCAGGGTGTGTTATCCAGAAGAGGTGGAGTCTGTAGCAAATCCAGATTCTTCACTGATATTCTCACAGAGTGTGTGACTGTACAGAACTCGGAGCTATTCCATCTGCAGCCTCACACACGGGCCCAGTCCCCACAGCCCCTTTGTGTTTATCTCCTGTCACACCATCCTTCCATGCAGGAAACCATGGATTTTGTTGCACAAGTTGCTTCAAAGCCAGCTGCAAACATTTACATATAAAAAGGTATTAAGGTGCTCTTGTGGGTGCAGAGCTGTGAAACACAAACTCTGGAAGTCAGGTCCTGTCCCAGTGTGAGCAGACTCAACTCCTAAAGTGAAGGATCTTAAACTTACCAGGGGCAGGATCCTGGTCAGATTCCAGCTGGAAACCTGCTCTGAGGGTAGACACAGGCCTGGCATGGCCAGCAGGGAGAGAGTTGGTGATTTCTGGATACTCTCAGAGGAGTTTTTGGCTCTGCAGCCCTCCCTGGGAATGCAGAGGCAGCAGGAGGTGAGCTCAGCTCCTGGGGACAGCGGGATGGACACCTGGCAGAGAGAACCTCATGGGGAACCTGCTCTTCCTGAGGGGCGGATAGACATCTGTGTGTTGGAAGCCAGCATTTCTTACACAAAAACTTACAATTTCGATCCATTTCCTTTTATATTTATCAGATGGAATTACCTGCTCAAAGTCCTTCCAAAATGCCCACACGAGACACCCCCTGAGATCCTCGAACGGTGTGATCTGCTTCAGTTCTGCTCCAGAGATCCCGTGCAGAAAACCACAACTTATTTGTTGACAATGGGGTCTAAATGCAATGGGTTGCTCTGGCTGCTCTTTTCCTCTGTCCTGGGCTGCAGCCTCTTGCACAGCTTTGATTTCCAGTGACTTCTGGAGCTTTCCTGGGCCCGGACACGAAAGCTGCACTTCAATGTTTCTTACATCGCGCGTGGAACGAGGGAGCTCCTCTGAGCTGGGGATGCTTCTCCTAAGACCTTTCTTCCTCTTGGGGCTCCGTGTGTGGCTGCTTTATGGGGTGGCTGAGTGGCTTCTCCAAAGCTGCTGCTGCTGCTGTTAGCAGGAGGAATCAAACAAGCTGGGCAGTGTCCCCAGTGCCAGCTGCCAGCGTTATTTCATTTCACCTGCAGCGAGAGCCCTGTGCCACGAGGGCATCCACGGCCACACTCGCTGCTTGGCTTGTTTCTCTGCCAAGAGGATTTCCTGATTCCTCAGATCAGCCCCTTTGCCAAGCAATAGGGTCAGAGCACGTGGTCAGCAGCCCTGATTGCCCCTGAGCACAGACTGCACTGAGCACAGGCCCGCTCCTGAAGCGGGGCTGTGGGAGAGCTCCTCTCCTCCAGGCATGGCCTGGCCTACCCATAATATCATATTAATAGCTACAGAAATATAGATATATATTCTGTATGTTCAGCCTGGGAAAGAGAAGCTCTGGGGTGACCTCAGTGTGGCCTTGCAGTGCCTGAAGGAGCTGCAGGAAAGATGGAGAGAGACTTTGGACAAGGGATGGAGGGACAGGACACAGGGAATGGCTTCAAACTGACAGAGAGGAGTTTTAGATGGGATATTGGGAAGGAATTCCTGGTTGTGAGGGTGGGGAGGGGCTGGGATGGATTCCCAGAGAAGCTGTGTGTGGCCCTCCCTGGCTGAAAGTGTCCCAGGCCACATTGGATGGGGCTTGGAGCAGCCTGGCACAGTGGAAGGTGTCCCTGCCATGGCAGGGGTGGCACTGGATGGGCTTTAAGGTCCCTTCCAACCCAAACCCCTCTGTGATTTTTTGTGAATATAACTGAGTACCCAGAGCATATTTTTATTTGAAAACTACTTGAATACTATTCTAGCACTGAGGTAATCACAGGAGTAAGAGATCAGCAGATCTCACAAGTTATCCCTCTGCTCTGATAACAGCCCCTGTGTCACGTCTGGCACTCCCACACCAGTGTGTAACCACAGGGGCTGTGCCCCTGAATGTGCTTTATTCAATTCAGTCTCATGTCACGTAGACAAAGCCTAATTTTATTTATTTCTTTTTGTGGAGCAAATCTGGGTATAAGAACCCCAATTCTCCTTTCACGCTGCCCTAACCAGGGATGCAAAGGAGCCTCTGGTCCTGCCCAGATGGACAAGGAGGGGTTGTGAATCAGGCTGGAAACCTGTGAGAAATCACCATGGAGTGATATCACTTTTTAAGGCATGAAAGTGCCAGGGAGGGGAGCAGAAAGTGCCACTAGAACTACAGAACCTTTGGTCTGTGCTCTCTGTGCTCAGAACCAGCAGCAAGGTTTGGTTGGGCACCCCAAACCTGCAGAGCCCAGAGCAAAACCCCACTTAACTGCAGGGGCTTTTCACCTCTGTCCTCTCTGTCTAGCTAGAAACATAATTCTGCAGAATTTCCAGAATTCTCCCTTGGTTTCCAGGTATAATCTTCACTGAAATAAAGAGAGAATATCCGCTATTCCCTCCCCAGGCAGGGTTTGTCTGTGCTGATTTATACCTTAGAGTCACATCAATCACCAGACCACAGGGATGTAAATAACAAACTTTGTTTGGAAATTGAAGCAGCAACTGATTTTCTTTTCAAAGGAGAAGTATTAGTTTATTTAAAGATAAGGATGTCAAAATATACAGTATTGTATCATTAGGATCAGTGTGGATTAAAATGTCAGGCCCATGGTTCCCTGTACAGGCTAGGATTGAACGAACAGAGATCTTAATTTTCTGTAAAATTTATTAACTACAGTTATTACAGGAGCCTTGTGAAGCACAGAGCTGCCCGGGCAGCTTCGATTTTGGTTTTTATTAGGATTAATTACAAGTACGGATATAAACAAATATCAGGATAAACAGCTAAGTTTCCTATGATCTAAGAAACATTAATTCCAGGCTGGCAGGCACAGCCCGGCGTTAGGGGACGTGGGTGCCCTCTTGTGTCCTATTAGAGCCTTAAATCGCTTTTAATTTGTTAT
This sequence comes from Oreocharis arfaki, assembly GCA_013398015.1. Classification (NCBI taxonomy): domain Eukaryota; kingdom Metazoa; phylum Chordata; class Aves; order Passeriformes; family Paramythiidae; genus Oreocharis; species Oreocharis arfaki. Next base: position 73,857 of record VZRR01003975.1, on the reverse strand, counting down.
CCCACCTCACCCGGCCAAGAGAGGAGCTGCCTCAATCATCACGTCAAGCCTTTGCATTTTAGCGTTTTAATTTCCATTAATAACCAACAGGAAGTAGGACTTTATCACCGCTGAATCCATCCGACTGAAGGCTTCAGCTCTAATTTCAGCTCTATTGAAACCCCACAAGAAGTGACTCGGCTGATTTCACATTGAAGCACAGCGTTTATCCCGGGGATTGCTGCTTTTCCTGGCTGCTTCCAAGCTCTCTAAAGCGGAGGATTTGCTGCTCGTGCCTCGCTGCCCTCCTCCGCCACGTGCTTTGTTTTTCTGCCGTTTATTTCATTCCCTGCCACCCTCCTACCTGACTTACCCTGCCCTCTACACACCTCAAACCATCTGCACGACCTTTCTCTAACCACATTTCTTGGGGGTCTTTAGAGCTGCTTTCCAGCAGGTGAGGAACAAACCCTGCCAATGATACACCTGCAATGATACCCCAGTGTTTGCTTTATCCTCGGGCATTTGCTGACAGCCATGGGAAGGAAAAGGAGTCAATTCCACTAGCAGGAGCTCCCAGAGAGCTGCTGAGCCTCCCTTCAGCAGCCACGGGCGGGCACTACTTGGATTTCCCGGCGGGGAGGATGGACACGGGATCTGTCTGCACTTCTGCATCCGACATCCTTTTGGAACCCTGTGGGACAGGAGAGACACCTTCAGAAACGTTTCCAAGTATTGCAGAACGGTCAAGGCTGGAATTGTGTCTTAAGACTTTTGCCACCAGATATTTCCCAATGATTTAATCTCCCTGCTCCCCTTAATTTGCCCTTTATTTAATATGCACGAATATATGAGCACCATCTGTACCATGAGCACCACACCAAGCTCCTGCCCGTGACTCTCCCTAAATGTGGGGGTTATTTTAATATCATTTTCTTGACTGGCATGGAAACAATTGTTTTCAGGAGCTGGGCTCACGTACCAGAGGCAGGCTGCTGTGTGCCTGTAGTATTGTAGTTTTGGCATAACTTTCTCTAAAATTTCCCTGCCCTGAACGCTTCAGTGCAACCCTGCTCAGAGTCCTTGGAGCATGATTAATGGTGTATTATGGCCAGCCCTGCTCTGCTCTAGGTTAAAGGAACATTAAATACTTTTATGCATGACAGGTATTCGACAATGTTCGAGTGATAAAGCTTTTTTTACACTGCAAATATAATTCTGGGTTTGGAAGTGGTCCAAGACACTAATCCAGCTTAGATGAAGGAAATGTACAGCTCTAGCTATACCAGCTACGTTTTGCACTAACTGATAAAAGCTTGGCTCTGGTTTAAGGTGCCTGACCTAATTTTGCTGGCCTTGAAGCTGCCAAAACTTCAGCAAAACGGACCCACAAACAGAGTTTGAGGTCACCGCTAGCACAGTGGGGTGTCGGTGCTGTTTGCAGCCCGAATCCTGCCGTGCTAAGCAGAAAATGCAGCACGACGAAGATAAAGGTGACTCTGTGCTTTCCCTGGGGTTGGAACTGGGCAGAAGCATCTGAGAATTGTCCTTCCCTGGAAACCTGAGCCACCACTTCAGGATGATTCTGTGTCACACGCGGAGAGTGAAAGGTGTGAACGTCCTCATCCCCTTCAGGGAAGTAAAAACAGTGGGGTTTTTATACTGATTAGGCTCCACCTCACTGATCTTCTTTTAATGTTCCACCTTGGAGGACCTAAGTGTGAAAAACAGCAGCCAAAAATCACAATGGACTGGAAAATCCCATCTTAAACTGACTGTGACCTTGTGCAGCTCAGCTGGCTGCAGCGGCTCTGCTTATTCTTCCCCTGATGCTGAGTTCGGAGGATGCTCTAGAGCATCCTGTCAGAGCACGATGAAATCGCTTCCAAACTGATCTAGGAAATAAGGTGATGCCATTTGCCTTCCTTCCTACAAACGGGTGGAGGGAGGAGACGGCAGGGGAGGCTCCTGGGAGATAATCCCCATTTTGCCTCCTTTAGCAGTCGTTTTTCAGAGGTGTCACGCTGTTCGCTCGCTGCAGTCCCCTGCTGCACCCGTGTTCAAGGTGGCTGCTGATTCAAGCAGGAAGCTCCGAGGGAGGCTGGCTGCTGATTCCTGTTGAACTGGAATTTCCGAGCCCAGTGTGAGAGAAAGAACTTTGTTCTGCCTTTTGAAGGGACAAATCCCAGCTCTGCCCTGGGTTTCAGGAGCTCAGGTAGCACCAGCTCACGGCTTTGTGGCAGCGAGGTTGGAACACACTGGGTTGGGCAGAGCATTTTAAAGTGCACACACAGCAAAATCGTGGTACTGGAGTACTTTTTTCCGCCCAGATTTTGTCAGGAGAAGCCTGGGTCAGTGCAGCACATACTCTGATCAGAATAAACCCGAGTACTTCTCCCATGCTGAGCGCTCCCACCTCCTGACAACTGGACTATGAGTTATTCCAGCTCAGGAAACAATGTTATTCATCTTTTTTTCCCCCTTTCTTTTTCTTTCTAATCTAATCTTTCAAAGACTCCCTAAATACGTTTGCTACAGCTTATAAATTAATCTCTTTTACCATAGGAACAACCACTGGACCTTATCTGTGCTCAAACCCTGCAGTCGGGCAGTGACGATGTTTGCTTGCATAAGTGGCTCCAGTTGTAGCCAAAACTTCAGCATCTGTAGCCAAAATTCCAGCATTTTTAGCCCAACTGGGAGCAGAGGCTGGAGCTGAAGTTCTCATCTGCATTCCTGCACTATGACATCCTCTTGCTCTGTGCCCTTTCCCAGGGGAATCAGGACCCAGGAGAGGGTGGTGTTAGAACAGGAGTTGTTCCATGAGCATAGGCTGGGTGAGCTGCTGGATCCCCTCTGAAATATCTCCTGCTCCCGTTTTATCCACAAAAAGCTGAATTTTTCTGCTGGGTTGTTCCCAGAGGATGGAGCTGTTCTCTTGAAAGGGCAGCGCTGGCGTTGGTTGGTGTGTGTGAGCTGATACTTTCAGATTAACGACCACACCTCCCTGGGCTCGGGCTGGTCACCTAGGGGACGAGCAGATTATTTTTTTAGTGTTGCAGAATGAGTTTCTCAGCTCTTGGTGATCTTGGGGATATCCAAAGAGAGGTAATAATTTTCCATGAGAGATTTCCCACACGCAGACCTCATAGTTGTGTGGTGTTCTGCCACTTTGAAAGCACGATAAACTGACCAAATCAGCTTTACTGTTGTCAAAAACTTCTTTTTCTTCTAAGAGCCACCTTCTGTTAATGGGAGAGGGCAGCTGCAGGGGCGCTCTTGGCCTCTACTTCCTCTACATTGATCCTGTGGTTTATTCCTCAAATGGTCTTTTTACCTCTCACAGTCTCCTCCCTTGCTCTAAAAGCTTTCTCTTGCCCTTTCCACCTGAGACACCTTTCCTCTCTCTCTGTCTTTCAGGAATTTTGGAGGTGTTTCCTCACTAGCTGGCGCTGCTTCAGATCTCCCTTTCTGGAAGAATTCGAAATTTGTGTCTTTTGTTAAACCCCACGGAGGAGTTTTGGGTACATCTTGGAGGGATGACAGCACACAACAGAAAGTGTCACTGGCAGCAGAAAAACCCTTCCTCACACAGAATTGTGACAAGGGAGGGGTGTCCCTTGCTTCATTTCAAGAAATCTCCAGCCCAGAGAAACAAATCTCCGTTATATCCATAAATATCACATTCCACACCTGCACCAGTGTTGGGCACAAGGGAAACTCACACAGAATTTGGAGACAAAAGGGGTGAAAGAAAGAAAAATGCACATGAGGATGGGTTTGATAACCTCAGGCAGCTCACAGAGCTCTGTAGAACGATATCCTGACTTTTCACATCACGTCAAGCAAAAAGATTTCTCCTCATGGCTTCGCTGAGAGCCAAGACAAATGAAAGCCAACTCAAGTTGGTAGTGCAGGTGAGCTCCAGCACTTCCTGGCTCTGTTGAAATTCCAGAAAATCCCCCTGATTCACTGTGAACCAGGATTTTACCCCACAACTCCAGGGTCGTGGCTGAGCTGGTGCAAATTTATCCTGCAGAAAGTTATTTTTGTCTTTTTTCCCTAATTCCCCTTGGAACATGTCATTACTTTGGTGATGCAAATCTCCCCCCGTAGGATCCACAGTAATTCTGTGAAATGTGTGCAAATCAAACACTTCTTAGGATGTGGAAAAACATCTGCCTGTGAGTCACCCTGCTCTGCACGGCAGCTTTACAGCCCCGTCCTACAGATTCTTAACTCTGTGACCATTTCCATCTCTATTATTTGACTTCTTGAAGGGTTGCCCAGCTCTGTTTCTATCCTGACAGCCTTAGAAATGAGGAAGGAAAAAAAAAAGCTCTATGAGCTTCTCAGGGTAACCAGGTTGACCAGGAATCACTGGAGATAACTCAAATTTCTTTGCATCACTTGAAAGCTGATGAATCTTTTTCACACAAGGTTTTTGAAAGGTGCTAAAAATGACCCCACTGTGCTGTGGATTCATTGCTGCTGTGGCAGAGTGAGGAAAGGGGAGCACCCTTCCAATTGATTCAGGCCCCTGAACATGAACAAGTGGAAAAAGTAAATTTCCATCTATTTATCATGCTGTGGAATCACCATTGGGTCAGCAACGCCAAACCTTACAAAAATTCAGATTTTTTTTGTATGCTGAATTCTTTCATCTCTACATTCCAGGTCTCAGTGAATTGGGCATGGCAAATTTTGCCTAATATTCAGCAAAAAGCAAGAATTAAAAATACGCTGTGTATTTCTTGGTGTGCTTTAGCCTATAACTGTTGGCTAACACAAGGTGCTTATCTGTGACCCCTGAGCTGCTTCCCACACCCCCAGTGACCTCCCTCGATTCTGACCGTGCAGGGATTTGGTTTTGCAGGGGTTTTGTTTGGCAGGGATGCCCCAGCTGCACCCCCATGGGGGCAGGCAGGTCCCTCTGCCAAACCAGCCCCACCTCCACTGTTCCTTAATTACCACCCCGTAATTAGTAGGTGGCTCAGCACTACGGGAACATTGAGTCACCCCCATAGCCAAGGCATGAACCCCAAACCCAGGGCTGTGGGAGCAATCACAGCTCTCCCTGGGCAAACCATCCCTGCCTGAATCAGCGCCCCGAGGCTTGAATTTTCCTGCCTTTCCCAAAATCTCGCTGTTCTTTGGCCCAGTTCCCACCGGTGAAGTCGCTGCCTCAGAGCACAAACCCCCCCAGATCAGAGCCTGCACACTGGGCGCTTAAACCAGCTGGAAAATGGCTAAAAAAGGAGGATAAATTCACGTACAAGGCCTTTAAAAAACCCTCCGAGGGACTGCCTCTTCTCTGTCTTCTTGTAGGAGGGCTCCTTGGCGGCGTCTCCGCCGTTCTGCACGGAGTCGGGGTCGGCTGCCGGCTGCTCCCGGGGCTCGGGCTGCTCCCTGCCCTTCTGCTTGCCCTGCTCCACCGTGCCCTTCTTGTCTTTGGAGCCCTCTTTGCTCCTCTGGCCCCCAGGGTCGCTCTCAGACGGGGCAAGAGGCCTCTCCGTGGCGTTCAAAGTCTGCAGCGGTTTCAAACAAGGATTATTTTTAGTGGGGAATAGAAAGAGGTTGGAAAGAGATCCATAAATATGTTAGGATAGAGGAAAAAAAAAGTTAAAAAAATGAAAGGCCACCTGGCAGGGAGCAATCCTGCTGTCCAGCAGGTTTGCATTTACCCAGAGGTTGGGATGAACTCCTGCAGTGTTGGCTCAGGGAAGGGCTCCCAGGGAGCTGATGGAATGACACGAGCAAAGACTGCGAGATCAAATCATCCCTGCGTGGAACAGCTTCATTTATGCGCCTGCTGAAGCTGCTCGAGGAGGCAGAGAACATGCACAGAGAGTCACTGCCCACCGAAACACCCCCAGGGTTTGCATCCCAAGCAGGGAAAGCACCCAAAAAGCGCAAGGAAAAGATTTGAGAGAGGAAAAAAATCATAGGACCCCATAAAGCAAAGGATAAAACCAAATTCCCTGTGAAACTGCAACACTTCACCCAAAAATGAGCACTGAGTTTGGCTGTTGAAGGCCAGAACATCACAGAAAATTTCATGTACAAGTGCAGAAGAAGAGACAGGAAATCTTCCAAAAAACCACAATCCCAAAGCCTATCTAGAGTAAAAGGGAAGATTCTGGAACCTGGAGAAGTTCAGGATACATTTGAAGTTCACAGGAGAAAAATCATACCCGGCAAACAAAGGATCAGCCAGTGAACTTGTCACTGTTTGGAAAGTAGTAAATGAGGGTGGTTTTGCCAGGAAATCTGTTTGCAAATGGGATTTTCTTTTTTCTTATGCAGAAAACCCCCCATATGGCTTTATTTATTGCCATCATTAAAACAGCACAAATTTGCCTTGTTGAAAAGCTGGAAATCTCACATCTGCCCTCAGGGCATGGCCCAAGCTTAACGCTGTGTGTTTTTCCAGCTTTGGGAATTTTACCATTAGTCTTGAACTATTTGGTGTTCTTCTAAAGGCCTGGGGTTATGTGCTTACACGACAGGCTTAGCTTTCATTCAAAACAAAAACATTTTTAGATACCATGATTTCAGAGAAAACCCTGAAAGCAGAAACTCTAGAGAAACAGAATGCAAATATATCTCTTCTATTTAAAAAAAAGTTCAAGACTGTCTAATTTTGAGCACACAAGAATGAGAAGGCACAGCAATCCTACTGCCTGCCTTTCGCACTCAATTGCCTTTCCTTGCTGCCCAGTGTTAAAAAAACCCCATGTTTAAATTAAAGAACCATTTAATACATTCAGGCTTGACCAGGAGGCTCAAGTCCACCACTAAATATGAGCTTTTTGAATTACTTCTTTTTCCAAAGATAGATATATGTGGGTAAATATTTCCTCACATCTGGATTTCTTTGCACTCTTAGCCTTACAAAAATCCAGCCAGCAGCTTGTGTCTGTGCAGGAGAACATGGAGCCGTGGAGATGGAGTGGATCAGTAGATTTATAGTTAATTAAAGCAGATTCAGAAGGGTCAGAGGAGAGCAGAGGTGTGGTCTGGGGCTGCACAGACACCACACCCACACCCCACCCGTGTCCTGGTCACCTCACCTGGGAAAGGACACTTGGGAGTGCCCATGAGAGGCAGGAGCTCTCCCAGCACAAGGATGGACACAAAGCGAATTTAACGTTGTCTCTGGCCCAGTTAAACTCTGGCAGCTCTGAGCTGCTGCCCCAGCAGTTGGTTCCCAAGACCCTTCTCACTGATTTGCCTCAGCTCACCTCTGAGAGGATCCTTTGGTGCCCTTGCAAACGTTCACCTTCGCTTCAGCAACAACCACAGCGCCCCAAAGGCAGCTCTGGGACTGAGCCCAGCACTGAGCCCGGAGACAGCCGAGTTCAAAGGGGCCAGAAGAGCCTGGAACCCTCAGAAACACTCTGTGAAATCTGTGGCTTTGCTCTGTGGGTGTAAAATTCGAGCCTTGCTCCCCACACGTGCCTGAGACAGCGCTGCAGCCAGAGCAGAGCAGAGCAGAGCAGTCCCCATTGCTGAGAGTAGGGTGGGCCTTTGATGTCAGGCAGGCAAAACGCTTTTTAAAAAATATCCATAATACATTTTCCAGGCAAAAAAAAAGAAAAAAAAAACCCCTATCAGATAATCTCTTTGAGGTGTTTCATATTAACCTTGAAAGGCAGGAAATTGGCATATTTGATATTGATGGGAGCAGCTCAGGAAATGCGGAGTGAGGCCTATGAATAATGAAAGATGTTAATGCTCCTGATTCCGAAGGGGAGCCGCTCCTGGCAGATTGCTCGGCCTCCCTCAACATCAGCGGGGGCACTGACATAAAACCAGAAAAGATGGACAGCGTTTTCCTCGTTATCTTACAGGAGACCTTGATCCAAGGCTGATTTTTAAGCCCAGAATTTCTGCAGATTTTGGAGCGGTGCTGAAATTTCTGGAGGGTGCAGAGTGGCAGGGGTGGACAGGGGAGAAGAATCACAGCATTCCAGAGACACTACAGCATAATTTAAGGAAATCCTTTCAAAGAAATCCCCCCAAAAAGGAAGAAGTCAGCAGCAGATCCAGTTTTCCTTGGGCTCCTCTGTGTAATACAACTGTTCTAATTCACACCAGGGCGAGGGACAGAAGGAGGAAGAACAATAAACTGATTTACCAAAGGGGAAGGAACCTGGCTGCTCACTGAAATAATAAAATAGATCCAGGACTGTAACTTTTGGTGCCTTACCCAGATCACTCCACAGAGCTCTTGTATGAAATATGGATTCAATGTCACAAGACCGTCTATATTTAGGATGTTTTTAGAGACATAATTCATAAAGAATTAACCTCGGAGTCACCAGACGTTGTGAAAATAGGAAGAAAGACAAATAATTTTACAGTTATTTAAAAAAAGGAAATTCTGAAATGTCAGTTCTGAATGCAACTTCAGTTTTTCTCTTAAAGGGAACCCTCTCTACACAGAGCCTTGTTTTATCTCTCATTACTGGATGTAATTCTTCTGGATATCTTGGCTTGCAGCAGATGAGGGTTTGACTCTTAAGTTAACAGAATTTGTATTTCTAATGAAAACGTGATTTTCCTGAAGCATTTTGAAAGCCATGAAGAATATAATGCAAATACCACACCCAAAGGTTGGGTTTAGCTTTGATGAACATAGAACGAAAGAAACAAAAACAGAACAAGAAACAAATATTTTCATGGCTTTTGTTACATTGCATGAACTGTTTTCATCCTCACTTTCATTTCCCTTTTGTAGAGTTTCCATCTAAATGATTCTTTCCTCAGAAGACAAGTAGATCAACAAAGTAAAAATAATTCTGTGTGTGTTTAGTTCCACTGCCTGAGCCAAGGCACTTGCAGAAAGTCAAACAGCAGCAAGAGAGAGGAAGAAGACCGAACATAAACCCACTAATTATTTTAAGAAAAGGAACATGATGTTGACTAATTGAAATCTCGTTTAATACTATGAATAGATAAAAGAAGCAGATAAGTGATGTGTGAATAGATGAAGCTCAGTGAGGGTAGCGCATTTCTCTCTGTGACTTTTGCGTTTCAAGAGGCAGAGCTGTGTGGAAGGAGGTGACAAGAACCCATCACCAGAGGATGAAAAAGTCCAGGCCAGAAATAAAAAATCCACTTACGTGGGGTCTGGGGCCGGGGCCATGTCCCTCCTCTGAGCTGGGCGTGCCTCCACCACCCTGGACTGACTAAAATAACAAAGGGTCCTGTTTGAGGCATTCGGTCAGGGTGAAAACTCACAGGAATCAAGGTTGGAGTTTAAGCCATTCTTTACAACACTGAAACAAAACCAGGCGCTGCAGCAACTCCACTTTGGAAATATCCCCATCTCCAGGGTGGATTTTGCTGGTTCTTTTCTCTGGGATTGTCTCTTGCCAGTCAGATTTCCCATTAAGGCCTGAGCAGGGATCATTTCAGCCACTAAACAGGACCCTGCTGTCAGCCCTGCTGCTGGAATTTTCTAGGAAAGAGCTTTTCCTTGCTTTTCAGAGCCGAATCTGTCCTGCAAGACCTAGTGGGACTTCCTCTCTATTTATCCACCCTACCAAGTGCATGTGCTGTGAATAATTAAAGCCCACTCAGCTTTAGAGGGATATTTCTATATTTTGTCATCAGCATCTATTTAATCCCGATTTTTGCTTTCTAGTTTATTCCTGCAGTCCTTAAACCTCTAAATAATGAGATCCTCCTTGGTTCCCACTCTTCCCAGCCTGGACAATTCGAGCAGAGCCTGAGGCCGCAGCACTGGAAGGTCACTCAGAGCAAACATTGGCTCTGACATACCTTTTTAAGGTAAAATCCCCTGTTTCCATCTGGATTTAAAAATGAGAAATCCCTGTTTGACCAAACTGAGGAAATAGTACAAGCTTTGTGAGAATTAGGTTAAGCTTAAGTCACAATTAGTGCTACAAAAGGGACAACAGGAACGAGCATTTGTAATTAAAACGTGTCAGAGGGTTCAACGCGTTCTCCTGGGTGCCACAGGAGCCACAGAGCTCAGCAGCAGAGCGCCAAATAAACTCCAGGATTTCAGAGAGCCCAAATTTCAGTGTCACTTTTCATTGCAGAAGTCCAATGAAAACAATGAAAGGATGTGACTTTTGTTCTAAAGATAGCTCCGGCGGAATCGCGGTTTGCTGCAGCTCGTACGTCGGTAACTCGGAGCGCAGCAGCGTCAGCCCCATCCCACAAACACAGTTCCTGCAGCCCAGCCCCTGCTTTGCCCCTCAAACCACAGCAAATCAATACACGGCAGCAGCAGCAGAGAAAATTCAACCACCCCATGACAATTCATGGCTTTTGTGGGAGAGCTCCTGTCTCTGGGAGGTGCCGCTGCCGAGCCTGCGCGGGGCTGGGCTCGTGGCGCTTTATCTGTGCAGGAGGCTGCGGAGGTGCAGGGGAGGAAGCACAGTGTGGTCTGTGCTGGAGAGAAACCCAGTCCAGAGTGCGTGAAGGTGTGCTGTGATAAGATCTGCTTTGCATTTCTGTCTCAGCGAGTCCTCAAATGCCTTCAGCAAATAGAGTTTCTGCTCTAACAGCGATCAGTGTTACCTTTTCCCCTTATAAACACCCCAAACCCAGATAAAAATAGTCCTGCTTTAGCCAACCTCTCTAATCCACCTCTTATTTTCATTATTATTATTTTTGGTCAAAAATAACAGAGAAAAGACCTTGAGGTCTAGACAAAGCTCCCTCTTGCTGCCAGTGAGACGAGGATGAAACAATCCCAAGGATTTCTCTGCAGAGCACTGCTGACCTCTTATCCTTGCCTCTGGTCACTGGGGATTGCTGCTGGCCAAGGCTTCCCAGGAAGTTTTCTGCAGCAGTCAGGGTGCTTTTAAGGATGTTTTTAAATGGAGGAGGGTGGGGACAGCCAATACCTTGCTGCATTTTCATGAATAGTTGCAACAAAATAAATTTGTTATTCTGGATTCTCACTGCTCTTTATTGCCTAAGAGTTTGTTTATGTGGGGAAGTAAGGCAGCACAGGGACTGCAGATGATTTGGGAATAATCTTCCCAAATGATGATTTAGGAATCTTCCCAGATGATTTGGGAATAATCTTCCTCTGGGAAGCAGGATTAGATTCTGCTTTGTGCCTTTCCTTTTTCCCATCTGATGGACCTTTGCAGCACCAATTGCCTCCTTCCCTTTCACGTGCCAGTTTACCTGACCTACATAAACGGCCAAAAAAAGTTGTGCTACTGAAAATACAGCTCCCTGGAGGCAGTGCAGGTCAGGACACAGCACAGGGAGGTCTGACAGGGCCAGCGGGACATGGATTTGGAGGCGGCTTTGGAGATGGGCTCCTCCAGGAGCATCCAGCAGGGGATGCGGTCGGAGCAGCGGAGCATCCTCGGTGTCGCCACCCCTGGGGCTCCCTGGGCCACCTGGGCGGGGAAAGGCGGAGCCCTCGGGACGTTCCGGGAGGAGCCGCGAGAGGGAGATGCAGGACGGGGAATGCGCGGGGGGATGCGGGGAGAAGTGCCAGCGGCGCATCCCTGAGCATCGCGCGTCCCTGAGCATCGCTCATCCCTGAGCATCCCTCATCCCTGAGCATCCCTTATCCCTGAGCATCGCGCGTCCCTGAGCATCCCTCATCCCTGAGCATCGCTCCCAGCCAAAGGCAAAGCGTTTCCCAAGCCTCGCCCCCCAGCCCGGCAGCGATCACTTCCCTCTGAGCTCCCGAAGGGAAAAGCTGCTCTTACCAGCTTAAAAAACTTCCTCAGGTTTGCCTTGGGGGTTTTGCTCTCTGCCCCTCGCGGTTTCACCTCGGCGGCTTCTGCGCTCTTGCTCTCGTCCCTGTCGGGAGCCACCGCCTCGAGAGCCACCTCTGCCTTCTCATTGCTCACGGCCTCTGCTTCTTCCGAGGAGTTCTGGGGTTGGGAAAGCAGGAAAAACATTCAGGCTCAATCCATGAGGAGCTGGTTGGTTTTTTTTTTGAATTTTACAATCCAACAGGGCATAAAAACATCCTCAGCTTCACTGGTCTCATGTTGCTTCAGGAATTTAATTAATGGTAATTAAAAAAAAATAATAAGAGTTAAAATCCCACCAGTTTCTATAAATTAAAGAAATAACCTTTCTTGAGTTGCTGGTTCCCAAACACAAGACTTTAGATTTGATTGTGATTTTAAAAGAATTTAAATGAAATTATGAGACAGCAATAGATGTCCTCAGGAGATGACACTGAAGTAAAACCAGTAAATATGAGAAAGATCATACCCAGGAATTTGCACACAAAAGCAGAATTAAGATTATTTTAAACACATCATGGGCACTGTTAATTGCTGAAACCTGGCCTTGGGCACTGCCAGGGATCCAGGGGCATTTAGGTAGAGAAGCGTATTTTGGATGACTCGCAGAGACAGCGCTGTCAGAGGAGACAGTGAAGTGTTTAGAACACAAATATATCTATTAAAATGTTAATTTCAAATAGAGGAATTGGTTATCTATTCATCCAATCCATACATCATGGAAAGAATTGCAAATATAACACAAATATATCTATTAAAATGTTAATTTCAAATAGAGGAATTGGTTATCTATTCATCCAATCCATACATCATGGAAAGAATTGCAAATTTAAAGATATAAATTATATATTTATCCCTGGCAGTGCCCAAGGCCAGGTTGGACGGGGCTTGGAGCAGCCTGGGGCAGTGGAAGGTGTCCCTGCCCACGGCAGGGGTGGCACTGGATGGGCTTTAAGGTCCCTCCAACCCAAACCTCCCTGTGATTCCACATTCTGCTTCACCCAGTAATTAACCAACTTGCTGTTTGCAGTATCAGTAAAAAGAGCACGATTTTCCTGCAGTTGCATGGCCAGAGTTGTTTAAAATTCAAGTTTTTTAAAGAAAACACATCTGCTTTTAAAAACAGTTCCCAGAGCAGTCTAAATAATGCTGCCTTGATCACCTTCCACCCTGGCCTGGCCTGCTTTGATCAGATAAATGTGGAGCATCATGTTTCTCTGCCCTGATCAGATATCTCCGAGGCCTTGAAAGCAGGTTTCCAACACAAATATTGGAAATTGCCCACTGTAATTCCCTATTAGTATTCCTTCTGAAAAAAAAAAAAAAGTGCTGGCACAGCAATTATTTGAGTAACAGTTCTGAAAATTCTTGTGAAGACTGATCAGGAAACGGGGCAAATACAAAGTGGCTCCCAGCTGAGAAGCTGAATAAGGAATTTTTCATTTTCCCTTTCCATATTTATTCATCTGCAGTCAGAGCAGCAGCATTAACTGGCACGTGCTGACAGGCACTTCGTTAGCTGCACTTTGAAGTGAAAGCTGATCAGAAGATGGATATTTAAGAGGCTGCCTGGAAAGAGAAGCTGGAGCTGAATCCTGGATCTATTGAGTGTTGTGGTTGCTGTTTGTTAGTTCAAAAGCAAAGCTGACTCTGAATTCTCCACCTGTTTGAGCTTGGATTCTCTGTCCTAGCAAAGGACAGTGCATTAAATGTGTCAGAAAAAGAGAAATTCACTGCAGAAAACCCCCACAGAATCTTCAAACCAAGCTGAGTTTGAGGCCAGCCTGCTGTCCTTTCGTTTTTTGTACACCTCTCCTCATTTTATTGACTTTCAAGCTGACTGGGTCACCAGGGTCTTTCACCAAAGGAAATACAATATTATTCTCTGCCAAGAAAACTCACTAAAGCAACATCAGCCTGTTACAGGTGAAGGATTCCGTGCTCAAACAGGCAGAGGGGTTTTTAAAAAAAACCTCTTAGGACCAAATTCAGTTCTGTACTGCAGAAATTCCCTCCAGAAAAGGTGCAAAAACATTTGGTCTCAGCACGATCCCAGACCCAAGGAGCTTGAAGAGAGCAGAAAGGAGCTCGTTTGACACAGTTCAGATTTCAGACTGTTGTCATTCTGTGCATTTGTGTAAATGCTCTAACCAGCCCTTAATACTTCTGGCAGCAACAAAATCAGCTTGGAGTGCTAGAGAATTCCCTACAAAACTGTCCCCTCACACAGAGAGCAGAGGGTGATGTAGGAGAAATTAAACCCAGCGTTACCAACTCACAGGAGTGAAAGGCAGTTTTGGTTCAAGGTTTATACCTGGAGGGGTTTGACATCCCAGAACTGAAGATTTTTACAGGGTTAAAGGTGCTCAGGGCAGGTACCAAGCCCTGGTTTAGCTCTGAGATTTGGGGAGTTTCTTTGGGCAGAGCCTGCATTATACAGGAGTAAAAACATCTATAATTAATTTGGGCTAAAATTTCAAAATCAGATTTTGAAATCTTAGCAAAAAGATATCAGATTAATATCTTAAACCAACCATCACCACTGATTCTTCCTGCACAGGAGTGATTTTCACTATTTTTCTCCAAGAAAAATTGCTCTTCTTGCACGTTTTTTCTTTCTTTTAAAAGACCTCGTTACTCCATTATGAAATTGCTGAATTCAGAGCAGATTTATTGCTCTGTTTTACACTGAAACTACACACAAGAGCCTGCCAGAAGGCCTCTTCTTTCCCTTGTTTCATCCTGATGCTCAGCACACATCCTGCTTCCCAGCTCTGCTTTCCACTAAGCCAGACTACCAGAGGAGGAGGTTCCTGTAGCAATAACAGCTACAGGAAAAACCTCCCTCTCCCTCTTCTTCCCAACTTTCCTCTCATTCCAAGGACCTGATCCACTCAGTTCCCCAGGAAATTCAGTCCCCAGTGGTAAATGTTTCAAGCTTTGATTATTTTTAAGCCTATTTACTCGTAAATATCTAAACACCTTCATTTTTTAAACATAAATAAAATATCCAAACTCTGTCTCCAGGGGGAAAACACAGCTAGAGAAGGACCAGCAGCCACTCAAGAGCATCTGGGTGTTTGGAAGCAGCAAATTTCTGGGATCTGAGCTTGAGCAGAAGCCCAGAAAAGCAGTTATTCAACACAAAGTGACTCAGTAAAATTTAATACAGCCCTTCTATGGAATGAAATTAAGAATGAATAAACTTCAGCTTATAAATCATAAGGATCTGGAAACAGGAACTGCGTTTTGAGAGTTAGTCCTAAATTAATTAAAATCATTATTTAACCTGAAGAATAATGTGTTCTCCCAAGCAACTGAGACCCCAAACTTAGAGCCTGATCTGCTCTGTCACAGAGCATTTTCTGCTGAGTGAGAACAGACCCAGCCGATAGCAGCTCTCCAGACACTTAAAGCAAAGAAATGAAATGAGGTTTTAGAGCTTCATCTCTATTAATGCTGAATTTTGGTAAAGAACGCTGTGATCTGTGGGATATTTAACAGAAGCCTTGCATTGAGAGAGAATAGCATTCCTGATTCCACGAAAACAAAAACAATTGCACAGGTAAAACTCACACCCCTCGTGTTCAGCACGTGGGAGCTGCTGCCCACGCTGGGTTTGGCTGCTTCGCTGGGCTGTGCTTGGAGATAACTCCAATCCCTGCAGGGAGCTGCCCAGCTCCCAGATCCAGTACCTTCTTCCAGAAGAGCTTGCTCAGGGGCAGAGGAGTGGCCGAGCCCTTGTCCTTGCTCCCCTCCCGGGGGGCTTCGCTGGTCACTCCCTGCGGAGGGGCCGCGGCCTCCGGCGCTTTCGGGTTCTGCTTCGCCGGCGGCTCTTGGGAGGGAGGGACGTTTCTGTCTGGTTTCACACCGCTGACGGGAGGCTGCTCAGGGCTCTGTGAAAAGAGAGGACGTGGATATCGTGGAGAACAAATCCAGCACGTTCAGGCATCACCTGGTGCAGGTGAGCACCACCTCTCCCCGCTCAGCTGCATCCCTGCCCTTCCAGGGGCGGGGACACCTTGAACAGGGGAGCAAAAGGCACAGCAAACCCACCCCTCAGAACTCAGGTAAAGAAACTGAAACACCCAGAGACTGAACACGCCAGCAAGAATTCCCCTTTTCCCGCATTACAGATAACTCAAACCCTTCTACTCACTTTGGTGTTGGTTGTCTGTGGGGTTTCTTTGGCAGCCTGGAGGGAAACAAAACACAAAGATGAGTCTGTCTGAGGCAACGGCAGCACTCGCGCTCACACAGGCCAGGAATTGTCTGTGACACCAATTATTGTATTTTTAGTGAATATGTGTGCAAGTCCTGGCTCCTGCAGCCATGGAAACTGATCCCTGCAAGAGTGGAGGCTGCTGGAGGGAATGCCGGGTCCCATCCTTGGACCTGCACCAGCCTGGAGCTGCATTCTTTGTGCTTGCAGTCCTCAACCTGTTCTTTAAAAAATATGTATATTTATACATGCATTCCTATGTTCCATATGCTCCCGTTCAGCTCAGGTAAATAATTACAGAGAATTTTAAGGTATTAACAGCTTCTTCTCTGTGTGCAGCTTCCAGAGCTCATGGACACACCAGAGCTGGGTGTTTTCCATAGGAATCTCAAACCATCATCAGGGGTGTGCTCCCGTCACCTTCCAGCAGGAGGCTGTGATTTCTGGGACACAAAACACAGACAGCACACGAAAACCTGGAAACCCAGGGCACGGGACAGCCCTGGAGTTGTAACTCAGGGGCGGGAGGTGCAGCTCTGCAAAGAGCAGCTCTGCAGGTGCTGGAGGTTGGTTCCACCCATCCTCTCAAATTTTGGGGCATGAGGTGGGATTTCCTTTTGTGAAGACGTTGTTTTCAGCGATGGGGCTCCTGATGTCATCAGAATGCACAAATCCAGGAGGATCCAGTTAAATTCCTCCTCGGCCAGGGATCTATTCAGCATCTCTTACCCCTCACAACCAGCAGAGATCGCACTGAAGAATTACCTGAGCTGTACCAAAAAAATCACACCCAGCAGAGCTCACACTGAAGGATTACCTGAGCTGTACCAAAAAAATCACACCCAGCAGAGCTCACACTGAAGGATTACCTGAGCTGTACCAAAAAAATCACCCAGCAGAGCTCACACTGAAGATTACCTGAGCTGTACCAAAAAAATCACCCAGCCAGAGCCTGACAGCCTGCCACGGCTCCTGGCAGAGCAGGGGAGGCATTTTGCAGGGCATTTATTCTGCAGGAGCCAGGAACTCTTTTTTTTGTGGTCAGCTCTGACAAGCAACATCCAGAACGAGAGGTGAGAACAAGTGTGAGGATGCCACGGGCCGGCATCAGCGTTAGTGCTGGAAGTGAGGGATGAACCCTTCTCTTCCAAGGAAAAATTCCAGAAATCCACAGAGTTACACTGCAGAATTAGGTTGTAATGCAAGGCAAATACACACGGATGGGAAGAGCATCACAAGCTGCTTTAGAGTTAGTATTTTGTACCACAGGAGCCTGAAAAACAACGTTTCTGTTAACTCACAGCCAATCTACCCTGGATTTAGGTAGAGAAGCGTATTTTGGATGACTCGCAGAGACAGCGCTGTCAGAGGAGACAGTGAAGTGTTTAGAACACAAATATATCTATTAAAATGTTAATTTCAAATAGAGGAATTGGTTATCTATTCATCCAATCCATACATCATGGAAAGAATTGCAAATTTAAAGATATAAATTATATATTTTGAATGGTTTTTTCCTAGAAGTGGTAACTCCAGGGCCTGCCTGTCACATCCCTGCTCTGAGTAGAATTCCCACTTTTAATCAGCCTCACAAGCAAATTGGTGGCACCATTTTAATCCATCTTCTTGATTCCTAAAAAGTCATAAATGATATCTCAGTTCCTGCTTCTGTATTTCGTATGTGGAAGGAAAAATGTGAAAATAAATATAGAGACAAGAAAAAGCTATTTTAAAAGGGATGTTTTATAAGAAAGATTTTCCTGGGGTAAGAACGTACTGCTCTTGCATTCCTTCAAGATAACTGTTGTCATTCTAAGCAAAAAGCTCTTTAAACTTCCATTAAATATTCCAGGGAATTTTCTCACTACAACTTATTGCAAAATTAATTGTAGGAATTGAGGGTTAAAAAATGCCAGCCATGTTTGGCTTTTACCAGGAAGCCTTAACTTATCATGAGCAAGTAATTAATATTCTAATTTTATTTAAAAATGAAGCTGAGATCTCAAATTTAAGCTTTTGGCAAGAACTGCACACTTTAATCCATTTGGAATATTATTATTCCTTCAGTAATATGCAGATTACATTTTTTTTCCCTCAAAAAATGAGACAGTGGAAAGAACATTTTTGGTTTTAAAATGTATTAAAGAATGGCTTGTGCCCTCGGTTATAAAGCCCCCTACTCACCAGAAATTCCACGTGGGTGTCTGGAGGGAGCATTAAATATTAATTATGTTCCTCCCCCACTGGAAGGGTCTCTGCTTCTGCATTCTCTGGGCTAAAAAGCTGCAGTTCTCTGCCATGGATTATCTTCAGAGAGTGCAGAAATCCCCAAATGCAGAGCTTGAGACCGAAAGTTTTCAGCGATTTTTGGGTTTTAATATAAAAGCTCCCATCCTCTGAAGCAGCCATTTGCTTGACTGTGCAATTTAAGCACTTTAAAGCACCCATCAAAGCCAGATTTTTTTCTCCTCCAAACTAAACTAAGATTAAAATCAATCACTCTTCTAGCTCTCAGTGAGAAATCCCTATTTCTGCAGGAAATTCCATGTTCCAACCTCCTCTGTGCCGTATCAGATGCCCCAAAATGCCAATTTTAGCCAAGTTATGGTGCACATTAATGACATAAAACCTGAAGTGCAGCTGGGCTGAGCTCAAACCCCTCTGACAGTTGCAGGCTCTGTTCACCTCTCCACAATCCATCGTTTGTCAGCACCTCTGACTTTGTTTTGTTTCAGTGGCCGGGGGGTTTAGTCCGTGTTAGTAACAGGGCAGGAATCGTCACAGGAATTGCTCCAGAACCCCGAGCTCACAGAGGGCCCAACCAGAGGAACTCTGCAGGTGAGGATGGTTTCCATCTCCCCTGGCACAGGAACGCTGCCACAGGGGTTTCCAGAGCTCTGCACATCTGGCCAGATGTTGGGACAGAACTCTGTGTCTCTCTGCCAGGAGCCCTCTGTGGTTTCTCAGGGTTCTGCTCCTCCTGGAGCTTCATACCGACCTTGTGCCTAAAGAGTTTGCTAAAGGTGCTGTGCCCCAGCCTGGGGCTCTCTGCCTTCTTTTTCTTGGCTCCTTTGGAGGGCGATTCTGCCGCTGCCTTCGGGGCAGGCTGCCCCCCATGGCCCTTGTCCGCCTTGGAGCCCTTGTGCACAACAGCAGGGGGAGGTGAGGGTTTATGGCAGATATTTGCTTCAGCAAAGGCATTATTCCATCACTCACACACGTGGGATTAAAGGCAAATGCTTCCTCTTAGCCCTGGACAAATCATGGTTCTTTATCCCTGAGTGATTACTCAGCTCTCCTCAGAGTTTCTTTCACATGAGCAGCAAAATAAAAGCCAAGGCAATCCACCTGATTCCAAATTAAACCACGACTTTCCTTCTAAAATCTCCACTAAACTGAAACCTAAATCCCACAAACTTCTGTATTTTCAATTCATGAAGAAGCAATTTAGGATTTATAATTTTAAAATAGGCAAACATATAAATTTTTGGAGGAGCCTTAGGTCTTTTTATTGCAGCATAAAAATATTTCACATAATGCATTATTTAGGAAAAGGGTGGCGTGAATATTCATGCCACACACTCCCTAAAATATTTCAAGTTTGCATTAATGCCTATGAAATTAATTAATTAATTAATTAACTATTCACGGTCTCGGGATTTAAAGCAGTAAGATGCCTTTGGTTACCTGGCACGAAGGAGGAGGTAGGATTATTCCTCACTACTTGCCACAGCAAAACTGCCCCTTTCCCTGCAAAACTGCCATAATTCCCGAACACAGAATGGCATGGGAGCAGCTCAGGGTCGGCCACAGGGGGGTCAGGTCGGGGATTTGGGGCAGATCTTGTCCAAACAGCCGTGTGGTTTGTAGGAGGTGCCCGAGGAGGTGTGACCGGGCTCTTTATGCGGGGTGGGCACAGACCAAGGGACGGGCACCAAGGGATGGGCACCAAGGGACGGGCACCAAGGGACGGGCGTGCCTGGCTGCCTGCAGCACACGTGCCGCAGCGGCTGATAAGAGCCTGATCCTGCAAAAAGAGAAGGTTCTTTCCTCCCAGAGCGTGCTGGGCACTGCCCAGACTCCCCAGGGATTGTTCATTGCCCCAAACCTTCCCGAGCTCCAGGAGCGCTTGGATGCCGCTCTCAGAGACTGAGTGGGGTTTTTGGGGGAGTCTGTGCAGGGCCAGGGGCTGGATGATCCTTTGGATCCCTTCCAGCTCCAGGATATTCCATGACTGTGTGATTTGAAGGCACAGCAGCCACCCAACAACCCCACAGCACTCGGGAAACTCCACTGAACAAAGCTTTACCTTCAACACACAAGCTGGTTTTTTTGGGGAAATAAAAAAAGACCATTCTTTCCTATCAGCCGAAAAATCTGCAGCTTTTCTACCTGGAAGCTGATAAATGAACCTCTTAAACATATTTCCCCTTTAATAAAGTACAAATACCATATCAGGAAGATTGTGAAGATAAAGGAATTTCCAGGAAAAGAGAACTCCCACTTAATCTCCTGGAAGGAGTTTGCACATCCTGCAAGTCACCTGGATTTGTTTACCGTGCCAGGTGTGACAGCAAACCAAACCCACCCAGAATATTTGTGTCCAAATTACAGCACGGCAGCAGTCACCTGGCACCGGGGCAGGTGACAGAGTCGGGGATGGAAAGGGGATTGTTCCCATAAAACCGGGTTGTTTCCATCCAAACCGGATTGTTCTGGGGAGAGCTGCAGCTCTCACTGAGCCACGGCACTTTTAATGACTGCATTTTCTGTGTTGCTTGGAAGAACTTCACCCTATTTGATGATTTCCAGAGTATTCAGAATTACTGAGCTAAAATACCCCCATGTCCTCACCAAGCTTGCTGCAAAGACTATCGAACAGGACAAAATAATAAAAAAAAAAAATAGAAGAAAACACAAAAATGTTGTGATTTGGGCTAATATCTGCATGGAAAAAAACCACTTCCATTTTTAGGGGTTTACTATAATACTAATTATTCTAATTTTTTATTCTAAATATTCTAATTTCAAAATTAAGTTTTTCCATGGCACAAGGAAAACTGTTCTTTGAGCAAACAGAATTTTTTTTTTGTGGACTCAAAGATTTCACTGCAGTGATCTGAAGTTTTTGGCCAGGACAAGTCAGAGCAATAACCAAAAACGTCACCAATCCTCAATAACCAAATAACAGCAAAAGAGTCACCAAGCCTGCAGAAAACACAGATGCTATAAAGATGTTATAAAGATTATACCAGATGATATAAAGAATTGCTCTGTTTATTCTCATCTTCCTTCCCAATTTTTCCAGGGGAAAAATAGTTTAAATTACTTCAAATGATGGCATCAGGTGGGGAAAAAGCAACAAAATGAAGAGGAAATCCCTGTGTGAAAAGCATCTAACGAGCAGTGAACAAGGAGTTGCCTACCTTGTCTTCAGAATCACTTTTGGCTTCAGCTTTGCTTGGGGAGACCTTAAAAGAATTTGATAAAAAACAGTCACTCAGCTCAGCCTTTCAAAAGCTAAGTTTGAAATCAGCAGCTTTTATTTGCACGAAGGGAAAATACAAATATTGCTTCCCTCGAGTGGGAAAATTTATAGTGCAAATATTTCTTGAGAACAACGTAATGGCTAAATGGAAAATGCCTGGATCAAATAGTTACTATTCAAGCTTATAATCAACTAATAAAAATGGACTTTTAGAGGTGGTACAAAATGAATACGAAGCAGAAAAAGCTCCGAGACAGTTAAAGATCTGTGAGGATCTGTGCAGAAATGGAAGTTTGCAGAGCAGGTGGCACTCACTTGATCATTTCACTGTTCACAGCCTCTCACCTCATCCCTCCAGCGCCCAGGACAGAGAACATTTCACATTTATTTTATACATTTTCACATTATTTATAGGATTTATTCAATCCCACAGGGGATTTTTGGAAGCAATTAAACATAAAGAGATGGAAAGGAAAGGCAGAACTTACCAGTGTTTTGAGGAAGCTCATGACTGAGCCCTGTCCTGCAGCTGCCTGGGGACTGTCCTGCTCTACCTGTGCCCTCCCAGGTGCTGCAGCAGCCAGGCCCTGTTCACCTGCAGAGTCCTGCCCAAGGTCCTTCTGGGTGCACTCATCTATCTCCTAAAAACGAAAAGGGGGCAGAGATTGCTCAGTGCCAGCTTGCCTGATTTCCAGTGGAATGCAAAAGTGACTTTTGTGACTTGCTCGGAGTCACAACAGCAATTCCAACCATTCCTGTCCAGCCCACGGCTCCAGAACAATCCAGCATTTGTGCCTCTCCTTCCCCTCTTTCCTCAGAGATTCAGCACTCGCTGCTGCTTGGGGGAACGTTGTTCTCAGCGACAACAAACGCAGGGCGAGCCCCAGGCTCTGCTTTTCTCTCTTCAAGGCTGAACTTGTGAGAAATGGGAGCAAATGCTGAGATTTTGGCCTCTGACAGCTCCGTGTCTGAGTGCACCATACAAAGATTGCTCCTGATTCTCTATTTTGCCACGCCAGGGATAATTTTATTGATCAAACCACAACCATGACACGTTAAAAGAAGGAAAAAGGCAACACTTCAAAGTAATTCCCCTTAGCCAGATGGAGCTGCCTCTTCTCTTCATGGAATTACAGTTCTCAGAGCCTCAGAAAGAGTTTTCCAGTGCTCAAACACTCACAAGTATGTCATACTAAGGTACTTGTTTTCAGTTTAGACACCTGAACGAGGGTCTGATTCTTAAAAACCACTTCTTGAACCAGTTGTGGAGACTTTGGCACCTCTCACACTGAATTTACTTGCCACTCTGGCCACCTTGGCATTGAGCCTGCACAGGAAAACTCAACACGAGTGTTGTGCAGGAGAGAGTGACATCAAAGAGTGTCTAAGTGACATCAAAGGGTTTTTCCCTAACCAGCCCATTACAGCTCAGTGCTTTTTTTAGTGGGAAAAATTAGAGTAAAAGCGTTCTAAAGAACCTTTCCCTGTGCTGGGTGATTAAAAGACCACAATAATTGTATAACATGGATTTCTTCATGTCACCAGTGGAAGGAATTGACTTTAAATGCTTTAAAACTTCAGGGGGATCAGCTGGGTGTGGAGCGGGCAACATCGACAGAACAGAGGCAGTTAAAGTATACATTGAAATGCCAGAACAGGCTTCTGTGTGATTCCCCACCCACCAAGTTTTCCAAGCTGGCCCAGGAAGCAGCACAGCACCGCTGGAATGCTCAAGAGGCCATTGAGAAGGGTCCAACAGCACTCTGTGCAGCTGCCAGCCCCAGGAACAATTTGTCCCATGCAGGACACGCGTGGCCACGCCAGCCCCACGTCCAGGGGTGGCATCCACAGAGCTCTGGTGCCATGGAAAATGCTGGCCCTGCTCCAGGTGTGAAAGGGACAGCTGAGGCATGAGAAGGAGGGGGCAGAAGCGCTGCTAAACAAAACCGGCTCACAGCCCGAGTGCCTGGTGCCGTCAAACTCTTTAGTGCTGGATGCTCTCAAAATAAACAGATTTAATAATTTTTTTCGATTATAGACAAGCCCAGGCCCTGGCTTTGGGATGCATTTCAGGAGGGAGGAGCTTTGCTGCACACAGCTGTCTGCAGCACCTCTGGCAGCCCCGGCTGACCCAGGGCATGTCCCTCACAAAGCCGCGCTGACGAGAAAGCCACAGCAGAGCCTGAGAATTGGGGCCATCCCCAAACCCCTGAACTCCAACCTCACAGCTCTGATGTGCCCCACAATGACCCTGCGCTGCTCGAGGGTCCCTCCCTGTGATTCCCAAGCCCAGGCTGCCCTCGGCTACAGAGATACACTCAGGTCGCGGCTGGGATAGGGGCTGTGATCCATCCCGTGCTCCCATGGGAATATTCCTGCAGGAAGAGCACAGGCTCGGGCCACCGGCACAGAAATCAGGCACAGATAATCCACAGCCCTTCAGGATCACGTTTCCAGAGCCACAAAATCACCACAAAAGCCTCTGTGGCAGCTCCCTGCTCAAAGCCCCGGGGGCAAATAATGAAAGAAAGCCCAGGAATAACAAAAGGGCAGTATTAGAAGTTAATAGATGCCATGTAAACGTTCAATTCGTGTCTTTGAGAAGCTAAATTTAGGGGTAATAAACACCTTAAATATACTGTCGTTTCAGTTCCGTCATCAGGAATAAAAAAAAAACCCCAAACATATCAAAAGAATGTATTCCTGCCAGCACTTTTGTTTGCATGAATCACGGCTCAGTGAAACATTTCAGGCATATAATTTATCTTTTCTCTGGCTTACATAGTAAATGCTTCATGAGTTCATGAATTCTGCCCTTGTTTTAATTATGCTGCGCTCTGAATGTAGTTTTGTAGACCACAAAAATAAAGAGTGGCTCAGCAAACACAGAATGTTTGTGCAGCTCTTAAGCTACAACTGTGGAGCCTCTCTCTTACTCACCAGCAACGCTGTTTGTTTTGTCTTGGCACTCGGTGCAGGGAAACTTTGCTTTGCTTTTAGCATTTACAGATACTACAAGTCATAATCCACAAAGAGAAAATAAAAAGAGAGAGAGAGAAAGGAGCTGTTGGCAGCAGTATCTTGATTTTTAGTATGATTATTTGGTAACAGTCTGTAGTTACTACAGTAACAGTAATTAAATTAGGCTCAGTCATTCTCCCATCCTACAGGAGAATTGGAACTTCAGAGGGAACAGAAGGCAACTGTGCTGCCAGGCAGAGCCACAGCCTTTGTTTTAGGGGTTGAGTTGAATTTGGCAACAAACTGGAGTGTTTAGCTGATCTATTTCCCCCAGGAAAGGTGCTTAACTCCTCTCTGCCCCCACCATATATTCCTCTTCATATCTGGAGCATCGAAGACGAAATTACAGCCCAGAAATTCAAGCATAGGGACAAAATTCCTCTCCCCTGTGATACAGTTCTGCCGTTTATTTACACCGAGGGACTTGAAGCCCGATTTTGTGGGTCCTCAGAGATTTCCGTGGTGCAGCTTTAAGCACACACCTTAGAGATGCAGGGGCATTTTTGAGAACCAGACCTGCCCCTCAGGCAGGTTCCCAGTGCCAAAAGCTGCTGGGATCCTGCAGACCCTCCCAGCCAGACCAACCACCACCCACAGCTCAGCAGTGCCCGGGGTTCCCAGGTTATTCCCATCAGCGACCTCCAGGATGTGGAGGGGTACAACGGGGCTGGAGCAGAACTCCAAGTCAGTAGGAATTAATAAGAAATCCAGGTGTTACTGATGTAACAAAGCTTGATCTGGGTTTGTGCTTCTAGGAGCTGTTTGAACTGGGAGAATGATTTAGGCTCTCTTCTGCCCCTGATCCTGCTCGTACAGCACTGCCTCACCCGAGCTTCCAACAGGACTGTTTGCTCCCAGCAGTGTTTAACTCTGAATCTTAGTTAAAATTGCTCCAAATTGTTCTTTCCTTAGACTTTCACACCATTCCTTCAGCAGCACCGACTGCGACCTCCCCCACTCAGTAAAGTGAAAGCAGTGCAGTGACAGCAAAATAGGAGATGAGAATTTGGCATTTGGTGGGAAAAGAGACAATTCTTGCAAGCCACGGGGAAGATTTGTGTGTGATACAAAAAAATATCTGCAGGAATTCGGGGTGTTGAAATGCTTCATCCCAAGAGGCTGCACACAGAAGTGCTGGTGTGCCCTGAACAGAGGATTCATTCCAAATTCTCCACCCTGTCCTGCCCAGGTGGTGAAAGCCTCTATGGATTCTTTAATGAGCATCCAGAGCTGTCTGAAACACCAGCCATGGGAGCACTCCTGAGGGGCAGGGGTGGGAAATGCCACTGATTTTTCTTAAAAATGAACTCTCAGAAGAACATTACAGTGTGTAAGTTTTTATAAGAAACGTGATCTTCAAATTTGAGAGGGTCTAAGATAGAGAAGACAAAGTAGATTAAAAATCAAAGACTTTTGGGACAACTGGCAATGCTGGCAGCGTAAGCAGTGAGTATCTCACGAGTTGAGCTCAACACTACCCAAAGCATGAGTGATCACAATCTTATTTGTAGTCCTGAATAGGCCAATACAAGCAGTTGTTATTAAAATGACATTTACACATAGGTTTTCCCTCTTGTTCCTGACACCGGACGGGGTTTGAACTCCATCACCAATTCCTGTGTTCCACCTGTCCAGCAGAACTCAGTTACACCATTATTCCCATCCAGGGGATGGGCTTTTTCTGTAGTTAATTACCTGAAAATTAATTTTATAACACCTTTGCTGACATCAGACTTTGCAGGAAGTCCAAAATCTAAACTCATATTAACTTTCAGCTCCTTTGACCAGAGTGCTCTTTCAGTTAAGATCCATAATTTCTTATATCACATTCTCATCCTGTAAAACCAATTCTAATGAACCACATTTCCTTGGCTAAAACATCAGAATAAGCTGGAGTACAAAAGTTGTTGCTGCACAATATTCCTTATTTTGATAAGTAGGATGTTCAACAAGCAGCTATTGCTCAAGAAGTGGGACTGTTTTAAAAATGGCACGAAAGACACCGAAGAACTTTTGGAGAACCATCCAGTGTCAAACTTCAAGGTCCTAAAGCACAAGAAGCCATTTTAGTTTCAGGTATTTTAGCTTTCATTTGCATCTGGCAGATGTTTCTCCTGACAATTGGAGCTGTATTGCCTAAACCTTTGAGGGAATTATAAATTAAATTAAACTGGAGCTCAGTGCCAGGATTAAGTCATGAGACAGAGCTTCACCCCTCAGCCACAGGTTCCTCTCCCAACCTCTGTCCAGCCACCCCTGGGTGTTACCTGTGCTCATTTTAAGGGCAACACCGATTCATTCCCACCCCCACGTGGAGTCATCCCACTCTGTCATCACCCCCGCGAGGTTTCATTAGTGAAAAGGGAATTAATTAGTGGATATTTCACGGAAGCACTTGCCTTGCCCAGCGGGACCCCGTTGGGTGCGCCGGCCGCGATGCTCCCGTTGGGAACGTCCAACCCCTGCCTTCCCTCCTGAGGGTCACCTTGCGTCCTCTCCTTGCCCTTCTCCAGCCTGAAGATCCTGTCGAAGAGGGTCACTTGTTTGGCCTTTGGGGCGGCCACATCCTGTCCCTCAGGAGTCGCCGCGAGCTCGATGTCCTGGCGCGGGGCCTGGCCCAGGTTTTTATGGGTTCCCTCCTGGGGCACAGCCGCCCCGGGCCCCTGCGTGCCCTCACTCGGGGCTTTGTTCAGCGCGGTGGCATCAAGGCTCTGTGCTCCGGGGGCCGGAGCCGCCGCTGGCTCCTCAGAACGCCCTGGTACAGCCCAGGGAAAGGCGAGCGCGGCGCGGGGCCTGGCAGCTGGCAGGGCCCTCCTGGCAGCGCTCCCGCGGCTCTGCCCGCCCGCCCGGGCGCCGTGGCTCTGCTCCGTTGTCTCCGCCAAAGAAACGGCCGCGTTATCCCGTCCAGCACCCGCCTTGGCATCCGCTGGAACAGAGGGATAAACGGGAATTATCCCACAGCCACGGGGCACCGCTCAGCGCGGCTGCGACGCGCCGGTTCTGAGCCGTGGAGGGGCACGCGGAGGGCAGCTCGCCCGGGACCCCCGCGCTGCTGCTCGTCCCCCAGAGCTGCTCTTTGCTTCCCTGCCACCCCTCACTGAATCAGAGCAAGTTTTACCCTCTGCAGACCCCCTCGCAGCTGCCAAGGTCAGATGCCAGCCCCGTTTGTCGCTACTTAGCCCAGTGGATGGTGAATTAAAATTAGTGATATGCAAAAAAACCCCCCAGTAAAACTCAGGGTTACACATGGATATATTGCCCTCTCCTCTGTCAAAGCTGAAGAAATAAAAAGGATGGAAACCTCCAGGATTTATCCCATTTCCTGGCTCGCCAAACTCCCAGCAGGGCTGTGCAGTCAGAACTGATTTCATTCCCTTTTCCTTGCCTTGCTGCCTGCTCTCCACAGTGCAGCTCCCACCTGCACTTCTCCTCTGCCTGCGGGTTATTTTAAGCCTGATTTGAATACTTATCAATCATATCTGAGCCACATTTCTTATCCTTACATTTCTGACTGTCTTTACCTACAAACTGTGGCTCACAATCACATTTCCCCCCCCAAAATTCCCACAAATCATTCCATGTGGACACAAGCGGCCATCACACCTTAGGTGTGAAAAATCTTTCATTTAAAAGTGTATTTTATGATTTTATGAAACAATGGCACTTTGATAACAGAGCTGAGGTGAAAATCCCCGGTATGGGATTCACAGACAGGAAAAAGCAGATCCTGCTTTACAGAAGACAAAAGAAAAAAGAAACAAAAGAAAAATCATCTTGCTTGGATGTGTTTTGTGGCTGGGAGGCAGAATCACAGATGATGTGGTGTGAAACCCCAATAAAAAAGGGTCTTGTCGAGAGGCAAACCTTACAGCCCCCCTGAGCTTCAGCTTCTCTTCCCTACTTGGACTGGAATATGGATCTCATTTCCCTGTCAATCATCTCCACATTTCAAGGATGAATTTAGATCTATTTAATTATAACTGTGAAAAACTGACAGGCTCAAACCGACTTGCTGAATTAGAACGGGAAAATTGTCAGTTTCAATGCAAAATTGAAATTATTTCGACTTATAATTGTAATAGTCTAGTCAATATTATGCCTTTCACATCTTCCTTTAAGAGAAAGAAAACCCAAGATACCAAAAACCCTGACTGAAGCATGTCTTGCACACAGCACAGACCTTCAGTGCTCAGCTTTGTTGGTTAAATTAGGAAGATTAAGATTAGGAAAACAGAACCATTTCAGATCCCAGCTTTCAAAGCAACCCCGCGGCTTTTCACAGCAAAATTTCCCGAACTTCTGGGCAGAGTGGCCAGAGCTCCTCAGCACAACCTGTTCTGGCCAGGCAAAGAGATTTCCACTTTATTTCCCTGGATTCTCTGTGCTGCTGTTCCTGTAAGGAAACGGCTCCACTGGCAAAACTCCTCGGCCGGACACGTCCTCCTGCGACATTTCACAAGCACCTATTTCAATTTCAATGCCCTGACAGGCAAAGCAAAAGTACAAATTACCAGCTACCCCAGCATTTATTTAGATACTCAGCTCAGGCCACTAAGGATCAGTTGTAGTTTCCTGAGCCTCCTGTAGTAATGTTTGAAAAAGAACTTCTAATTATAGTTGGAAACTTGGGAAGGAAGCAACAATCACAAACCCTTCCTCGGCTAGAGAAAGGAGAAACAATATCCATTGGAAAAGAATTGCAATAAATGCTGAACTTCTGCTTTGTGTAGCAGATAACAAATGAACCATAGGAAAACTGTCTTCAGCATAAAAACAGGGATATAAGCTCATCATCCAGCAAACCAGCTGAGCAAGAAGCATCTCGTGAACCGATGGAGCTGCTTTTATCTCTAATTATCACGGAAGGAATGGAAGCCCTGGAAAATGTCACTGCCGTGGGCTCTGTGTGTGTGTGCTGTGTCAGGACAGCTCCGGCTGCTCCAAGGAAATCCTGCTCAGACAGAGGCAGAGCAGATCCCACCGGCAGTGGGACATGGCTGGGCTGGGCTGGGCTGAACAGGCACAGCAAAAAAAGCTTTGACACCCCCGTATTTGGGTGAAAAGTGTGTGATATTTTTGTTTTTAGGCACGCACCAGTGCCACTTTTTCCAGATTTATTCCTCAACCCAGAGGCAGAATCACGAAGATAAGCAAAACCTCCCAAATTCTAGGCCAGATCCGCGAGCAGATCAAAGCTGCTCTTTGTGACTGAGATTCAAAGCTGCTCTGAAATGAAAATCAATACACAATTTACAGACTGCAGTTCAGGCTGCTCCTGCTCGGGCATTTGCCTTTCAACTCTTTGACAAAAGGCAGTCACACTCCAGAAGATTTGTCTCTCTTTCCCCTCATCAGGGTGTGTTAAAAAGGAAATTTTGAGGCTACACAAAGCCCCCGTTCTGTAGGAACACACTCAAGGAGACTTTTTTCTGGAATTTGGCGAATAAAACCAACATTTTTTTCCTTAAGGAAAACTGTATATAGAGAAGAGCAATGGTAAACACAATATCACAGAATCTCGGAAAGGTTTGGGTTGGAACGGACCTTAAATCTCATCTCGTTCCTCTGTTTTGACTCCAAGCCAGCCACGAACAAATGTTTTGCTTAGCCGTGGAATTAAGAGTCACACAGCACTTTTTTAATCTCCCCTGCAGTTCAGATAATCATGGAGCAAATAGATTTTAATGGCCATGAAGAACGATTAAGGGCTACAAGGCAACATTTGGCACCCAGAATTGCAGCAGTGCAGGCCAGTCCAGGGCACGACAGTCCTGAAAGAATTCCTGCAGCAAATACTGATCCAAAATAAACCAGTCCTCCTTCCTTAAAAAAACAAAACAGAACAAAACAAAGAACACACTAATATCCTTTTGCCATCTCGCTCCACCATTTCATGCAAACAAAGTTTATGCTCCAATAATCATCTGGTTTCACTAATGGAACTCGCGTTGTTATTTACCTACAGATTTGCTGAAATGAATGGACATGGGGGGAGAGGAGCCAGCAGCAGGAGCAGCAGTGATCGTTCTCTAAAATCACGCCTGAAACACATCACAGGTCAGGCCTTAGGGGCACACAGAGCCGCTGCCATCGGGATTTCTGTTGGGTTCTGGCTCCTAGCAGGATTTGCTGAATGGGATTTGTCCTCTGGGACAAAGCAGCTGCATCTTCACTCAGCTTTTCCCTTTGTAATCTTTTTAACTCCTTTGTAATTCTTTTCACGAGCGGGTCATTGTTTCAATCTGTGAGTAATGACCACCCAAACCCCACAGGGAATTGTTCCTGTCTTGTCCTCCTGCTGCATTTCTGCTCTGTGTAGTGCAAATCAGAGACAGAAAACTTTCAGTTCTGGCCTTCCCCTCCTTCACCTGTTGCTCACCAAGTACTTTCGTTATTGAAAGTACAAAAAGGTTCCCTTTTTTCAGCTCTGGCTCCCCCAAAAACCCTCACTTTAGGCCCCCAAAATGCTATTTATTACAGTATTTCATTTTAGAAACACTACCAACTATGCTTTCCGTAGTAATGGCTTCTATCACTTTTATGTCCCCAAAACCTTGATTGCATTGCACAAACATGGAGATTTCAATTGTATCTCAATGATTTTAACTGCTTTTCAAACAGGAATAAAGCTAAAATATGAGGAGCATCAACACAGAATCGTCTAATCTTTCAACTTGCTACTTAAGCTGATTTAGCAATTACATTGATTAGGAAATCCATTTAAGGAAAGCAGTCCCATATGCTTCATTTTACGTATGAGGAGTAAAATACACATGCATTTTCTAGGTCTTCAGGCAGTGCAAATCATCTGGCTCTTATTTACTCCTCAGAACTCTGCTGGTTTACACCAGAAAAAACACACAGAGAGAGGCTCTGCTGGCAGGCAGCTGCTCAAAGTGGCTTATAATGGGATGGCACTGGGAAATTTGGGCCACGGAACAGGGATCGAGCTGTTACCAAAACCATCTGCACATCCCCGTACCAGCCTTCGGTTATTTTTACCTAAATTTAGATTTTTCAACTGCCTGTGGCAGACTGAGAGGGTTCCTCTTAACAATAATTAACAAAGTATTTTTCTCTGCGCTGAATTTCTCAGCAATAATTCCTCATTTTTCTCTTTGTTGCGTTTAAAGTTCCCGGCTTCTGTAGAACCACGCTTACAGGGAAGAGTTGGACCAGGGGCTCATCCCCTAATTCAAGGCCGTGCATTAATATTTATATTTATTGTTCCCTCAGCACAAACCTCCCTCAGGGCACACCCACCCCCCTTGCCCAGCCCGTACCTTCACCATTGGCTGCCGGGGGAGGGCTGGGAGCAAACACCACAGATCCATTCCTGATCCTGCCAGGAGACTCGGAGAGAGGCTGAAATAACGAAGAACAGAGTTTTTAGGACATCAGGGGGTTGAAAATTGCACTGGCAGCAGCCAGGGGAGGTGAGAGTAGGGTTGCTCACCTGGTAACTCTTCACTGTGCAGGTGTTGTCATCCTCAGCTTCCTCTGGCACATTCACGGTGTTCCCCATCGCTCCTGTGAGGTGGAGGAGAGAAAAACCCCAAATAACCCTTTCTCCTGGTGATGAACTCACGGCCTAATTCTAGTTAGGAGACAGCCCATGGGGACGGGCTGGTAAAACCCCAAAGAAAGCCCAGCCTGCCCCACCCAGTCTGCCCCGAACCCGCTGTGCTCAGGGCTCACAGCTGCTCCCCCAAAAACGGCACAAACCAACAAACTTTTCTGGTTCGTGGAGGCAAACGGGCTGCAGTCACACCTGCAGCGCTCCTCGGGGCTCAGGAGAGAGCAGCGTGCAGGGAGCAGCAGAACGAGGCTAAAATCTGTGCATAAATTGCAGCAGCTTGGGAATTTTGGTTTGGTTTTTTTTATTCAATAAAAAAGCAGAGAGAAGGGAAAGGGGCAGCATGGAAAGGAATCACACATGGAAACTCTGAATTGTCGCCTGTGTACGAGTTCACATAAATCTTCTGGGGGTTTTGTTTTCTTTTTCTTCTCCCCTTAATTTAAAATACATTTATGTACCCTCTGAGCTTGCTGTTTAAAATCTTTGGGGCCAAACACTCCCTGAAAACGGTGGAAGGGCAAAGCAGACCGAAGTCAAGAGGAGAGTTCCTACTGGCAGGATATAAATGAGTATTTGCTGTTAAAGCTGCACGAATAAACAACGAGGAAAAAGTCTCCTGAGCCACACCTGGAGAGAGGGAGGTGCCCAAGGAGAGGAGGGCTGGAGCTGTGCTCATCCTTTGGGATGTCCTGCACAGCCACCACGGCTCCCAAAGTTATCATTGCTCTGCTTCCTGCCTGTGTGAGTCAGAGAAGCTGCAAAGAATGGAGGAGAACACCTCCTTTAAATAAATTATATTAAACTGAGTTAAACCACCTTAGCTGTCAGAGAAAAGAAGGAAAACAGTAGTTTTAGTAAATCACATTCTCTAGGATCGGAATGGGAGAGCGGGGTCAGCTCTCAGCCACAACCCACGGCTCTGCTCTGCTCGCTGAGGTATTTCACAGGGACTTTATCTCTCCAGCTGATATTCCCAGCATAAATCAGAAGCTCTGGTTTGGGGTGGAAAACAGCCAGTGCCTCCCCGTGGATGCACAAAGGCCTCTTGTCCTCGCTCTGGGGTTCTGTTTCCTGGCAACTTCCAGGGTTATCCTATGGCAGGAGAAAAAACAAGATTCAAGCCCTGCCGCTCGGTCTCGATGGTAAATTTAGTGTCTGCCTGGATCTGGAGGATTTTGTTCTGCACTCCCAAGGCCTGGTTTGTGCCAGGACACAGCTCAGGCAGAGGATGGAGCGTTTGCAGGTTTGCTTCCTTTCTCACACGTGCTGTAAAATCTTTGGGGAGGAGAGAAGCAAATTCCTCTCTTTTAAAAAATCTCAACAATGATTTGTAGCTGATTCTCAGCCCCTCCAGCTTCCTGTTGATGCAGATTTCCTCACATCCAGTGAGTTGTCTGGAGCTGATGCAGAGCAGGGACCACAGGCTCTGATCTCTGGCAGATTTTGCTCCAGGGGAGCTCAGCCATTTCCTGAAATCAAGTTTATAATTCTCACTGAAATAAAACACACACAGTGGCCATGTGGAATTTCAAAATATTTTCCCTCAAAAGAACCCTCTGATAGAAAGATGGACAGGAATTAGAAGGCTTTTTTTTCCTAAAAATGGGAAAACTTGCTGCACAATCCTTTATGTGATCCCAAACCACCAAACTCCGTTCTCCTCTGTGCACATGGAACAGAGCAGCTGTGGCTGCCCCTGGATCCCTGGCAGTGCCCAAGGCCAGGCTGGACAGGGCTTGGAGCACCCTGGGACAGTGGGAGGTGTCCCTGCCATGGCAGGGGTGGCACTGGATGGGATTTGAGGTCCCTTCCAACCCAAGCCATGACAGATACGATATATAATTTGCTTCTGCCCTATTTCAAAGAAAACTGACAGGTCACTGCCACCTACAGACAAATCCGAGCAGCAGCAGCAGCGATGATGATACAAACACAGAAAATGGGATCAGGCTGGCAGCGTTTCGAGCGGGTGATGTCACAGCTCTGCCCCGCTGCCAGCACAGCTCCAAATCGCTGCTGCAGAGGCAGCTGATTGTCCCCGAGCGTGGCTCCAGAGCTGTGCAAACAAGAATTCCAGCTCTGGCATTCCCTTGGAATGGTTCTGCCTTTCCCCAAGTGCTCAGGCCTCTGTTCATGTGACCAAATCCATTTCCCTCTCATTTGATATCCCACGCCTTGAAGCTGAAGTTATGAAACGTGAAGGCAAAGAGGTTTTCTGGAAAGCAAAGGGGCTCTCCCGATGTGTTTGTGAATTAGATAGTCAGGGAATCACAGAATAATTTGGTTGGAAGGACCTCTGGAGATCACCCAGACCAACCCCTGCCCAGGCAGGGTCACCTGGAGCAGGTGACACAGGAACTCACCCCGGTGGGTTTGGGGTGTCTCCAGAGGGGGAGACTCCACACCCTCCCTGCGGCTGTTCGAGGGCTCCGTGGGAAAGAAGTTCTTCCTCACATTGTGAGAGAAAATTTGACAACTTTTATAGGGACAAGACAAAGTTTGAGGACTGAGAGGGGAAAAGAGATCATTCTGATACAAGAACGTCCTTCAGGATGTGAAGAAAGCCCTTAAGAGTTGGGAGGAGGTGGAATAATTCCCATCCTTAGGCTTCCTTTCTAGGTACAGATTTTTCACTAAGTTCCAAGGATCTAATCTTCGTGGAGGGCTCCCTCAGGCCAGCTGGAATGCAGCCCAACTGGTTCCAAAAGGAACATGGACTACCAGCTTCCACAGCTCTGGAACAATCCCCTTCCCAAATTACACTTCACTGCTTCCATTGTAAAGCAGAAAATAATTCAAAAGGAAAATGATGTGTTTTTAATTGGTTTTAATGTTATGTGAACCATAGTGTGCCAGGTTCGAGGCTTGGGAAAATCCTCCTTTTTCTCCCTCTCAGAAATCATCGGTTTGGTCCTGGCAGAGTGGTAAAAGCTTTGCAAATATGAGAGAAAATTACAGCAAAATCGGTGATCTGCAGGGTACTCTGGCTACAGGCAGCCAAGCCTCACCTTTCTCATGTATTGCCCAGCCTGGAATATTCCAATCACCGGTGTCCGTTAATGCCAAAAGTCCACAATTAATTCCTCACTAAAACTTACCACAGGTTGTATTTAAATATCAAGGAAAAGAATCAATTTTCCTGTGTCTGTTAATACCAAAAATCCACAGTTCATCCCTCGCTAAAGCTCGCCATATGTTGCATTTAAACACCACAGAACATAATCAATTTCCCTGCCCCTTGGAGCCCAGGCGAGCTCAAGGACACGGCCATGCCCAGGCAGAAAAGCAGAATTTTCTGCTCGGATTGATGGGGAGTAAAGAAAGGACCTAATAACAGGACAGGGTTTAGAAATTCTGCTTACCTTGAGCGCAGCTCTGCCTTGCCCTGCAGGAAGAGGCGCCTCTGACACGTGTAGGGAATGATGGAAGCGGGGCCAGGTGGCTCCGAGCCCTGGCAGAGGCTGAGGAGGAGCAGTGGGCACTCGGTGGACACGGGAAGGGACAGGAGGAGGAAGGGCTGGGATGAATCACCCAAAGCAAACAAGAAACACCCAACAGCACCTTGAACGCAGCCTGCCAGGGGCTGGGCGTGCAGGACACGCCGAGTTACGGTCCTTAAAGCTCCTGGGACTGTTGTATACAAATTCTTTCAGCCACTCTGCACTGCGGCCAAGTGGGGAAAGCAAAATAGTTCAAACATTCCCAGCCCGGGCTCGCAGGGAGGGGACAGCTCCACACTGGCACGAGGGGAACAGTCAGTGCCAGCCTGGCTGGGGGAAAGCTCTGCCACGAAGCTGAGCTTCCCATGCTGCTGTCCTCGAGCAGGAAGGGCCGGGGCAGTGTCAGGGAACGGGCAGAGGACGTGCTTTGAAGGCCAAAATAAAGAACACAAGACTGGGAGGAGATCCCAAGATCCTTGAGCAGGAGAGCACAGGCAGGGCCGCTGCAACAGCGTGGCAAAAAGCAAATGCAAGAAGTGCAAAAAAAAAAGCTTTTGCAAGAGCAAAATGCAGGAAAAGCCAGAGCTGCACATGAGGGAAGGACATGAAGGAGTTACCTGGGGGAGAGGGGCCGGGACAGGTGAGGTTCTGCTCACCCAGCCCTGCCAGCTCTGCCCCACAATCAGCCCAGGGAGTGCTCACAAACACCGGCTGCAAACACAGCCGGGGTGGAGCAGCCCCGTGCCCATCCCCAGCCGTCTCCATGTGTTTTCTGTTCTAATCTCTGCCCTGGGAGCAGCCCCAAACCTGCTCCGGGGCACTCCTGGTCCGTGGCTCTGGGGCAGCCCCTCGCCACGCTGGGTTTGGGAATGGTGACGTTGTGCTGGACACCTGCAAAGCCCTTCCCAACACGGGCTCCTCCCAAAGTGGCAGAAAAAACCCAAAGTTCTTTTAGTGGCCTGACTGTTTTCTGTCACCAGAGCGGTTCCTAATCCCCTGCAGAGTGTGCAGACTGACTAAGTGCTGGTATTTTAAATAAAAATATGTCACGATTTGCTGCTCCCTCAGGTGAGTCACGGAGCCCACGCCCACACCGGGGGTGTCTGCAGCAGGGAGAGCTTTTTGTTCTGAATTTTAACAGCACCTCAGTCAATACAACCTGCCTTTGGAAGGTGAGGTTCCCACAGGCAGTCAAAATACCAAGAAAAAATCCCTTATTTTACATTTTGAAAGGAACACTATCACAATGCCTGGGACTGGTCATCCAGCTGGCACTTTGATTTCACTGTTGCTTTATGGCTTTGGGCTTAATTCTGTTATTAATCATGACAAAAAAGGAAAACAGGTCTGTCCCAAGGGTTGTGCTGGCTGTGGAGGGTATCAGGTGTTACAGGGGGTGATGAGGAACCTGCAGGGATGGAAACAGAGCAGGGGTCTGCATCCAGCACGGCAGCAGCACGAGGGCAGGGAGGGGATATCCTGATTCCCTCATTACAGAGCTGGGTCAAGCTCATTTTCTCCTTGGTGTAAATCCCTGCCTGCTACAAGCTCAGATGATATCCCACAAATTCAGTCTTGAAATCCCATCCAGAGACAGAATATAGTTTGGGAATGGTCTCTGGATTGTTCATGTGGTGCTGGGAACAGAACTTATCCCTGGGCTGAGGAACAAAATCCCAGCCTGGCTGTGACACCACTCACCCATGCAATAGTGCTGGGCTAATTCTCTCTTGTATTTTTATTTTCTGGTCTTTCTCCTCGGGTTAAAATATTATCGTGAAGTGATTTTGAAATTCAAGCTGTAAACATTTAATTCCGGAATGCTTCATTTCTGTAAGAGAAGGTCATTAAATTCGCTCTAAGTTTGCACCCTATTTTGCCTTCCATGGGTCAATTTGCTCCTTAAATGTCTTCAAATTCAGCTTTCAAACCTTAATATTCATCATGAAGGAAGTAATTTGAATTATCTCATACTTTACCCGTGAATATAAGAATAACAGCTCTCCTTTGCCTCAAAAAAAGGCTTTTCTTTGAACTGAGCCTTCCCAATGAGATTCATCCTGATTAATTTTTCCCAGTTGTGTGGTTCTAATGGACAATTAACCATCCAGTCTTTGAGGTATATTTCAACTCTTTGACATCCTTTT
Source organism: Oreocharis arfaki (assembly GCA_013398015.1). Lineage (NCBI taxonomy): Eukaryota > Metazoa > Chordata > Aves > Passeriformes > Paramythiidae > Oreocharis > Oreocharis arfaki. Next base: position 36,219 of record VZRR01003975.1, on the reverse strand, counting down.
CCAGTCATTTCAAAGCCATCCCATGTTTTCATCAAGGACAGCCCAGAGGGGCACACGGCGAGTTTTGGTTTGCCAAACTGGGAATTATTTAGCAGTCACAGAGAATCTTCTCCGAAAGCACAGGAAACAGCACTGCTTTCGTGATTTTTCAGTGCTCAAAATGCTATTTTTTCTTTCTAAAAATCTCCAGTGAAGCTGTCACCAAATAAATCTTCCTCCCCGGCAGGAAATGCTCGGCTTGTGCATCTGACAGCTGCATAAAACTTCCTGTTCATCAATGGCACAGAGCTCCCAACAATTATCAATGATTAACCAGCTTCTTTTATTACTGTCCAGAACGAGAGCCAAGAGCATTCAAATATTGACAATCGAGGAGCAGATGACTGCTGGTCTATATTTGCATCTGCTTTTGCCACACGTGGTCCGGAGAGGGGCTGATGTGTGAATTTAAGGTGAGGGTTTCCATCTGGCTGCTGCTGTCAAGGTTTATTCAGCAGAGCACGAGGGATGAGCAGCAAAACCCCCCTGGCAGCACGAGAAAAGGAGGAGAGAAGGAACCTGCAGGAGAACAGCTGAGCAGAAAGGAAAATTGGGCATAACTCCAGTGGAATTCTGACAGTTTGGAACAAAACGTAAATGAGGATTTGACTGAGCTTTGCTGCTTCACTCCCAAGAGGATGGGTGGAGCGAATCATGGATTCTTTCAGGAGAGAGAGCCCAGCATTTCCACGGATTGATGGATCCTGGATCCCAGGCAGGGAGAGCTGTGGGAGCCACCTGAATGCCAGAGCCAGCCCAGCCCCTGGGCCCCTGAGACCCACAGGGTTTGGTTCTTCACATGGAACCCGCACTCCCGAAACACGGAGTGGCACCTCCGAGGTTCACACTGGCAGTGCAATATAAGAAAGCTTCCAAAAAACCCGAGGCAGTGGAGGGCTCCGTGTTACACATCTGGGGCTTCTACATGTGCCACACCCCAAAATAAGATCACTCCTAAATTGCCAGTATCCACTATGAAATCCATAATCCTTGGGACAGCTGGAAAGCTGGTGCAGAGGTAAAGCCACCCCCATCACCCCAGCCCCACAAACATCCCCTCTTTGGGGGAGCAGGTGCTGCTTGGAACTGGGAAAGGGAAGCACCTCTGCACTCGTGTTCCTGCAAACCTGAGAAGCCCGGCTCGGAGCTCCAGGGAAAACTGGTTCTGCTCAAGTTCTGCTTAAGTGCTGTGCTTTATTGGATCTGGCTCCTTTAGAGTTGGTGGTTCCTGGTGGTTGCCCAGAGTTATGTCTGCAGCAAGTCGGGTTTCCCCGCTGTGTCCTGCGGAGGTCCCATGGACGGCTGAGCCTGTCTCGTGTTCCGCCAGTGTGGTCTGAGCGGGTAACGAGAAGGAGGGAATAATTGCTGCAGTGCAGGGAGCTCTGGGGAAGCAGCACCATCCCTAATCATTCCCATGCCTCCCACAGCTCGGAGCGAGGCTGCAGCCTGTTCCTGTGGTCTGGCTCTGCAGAAGCTCCCCCAAACGCAGAGGAATCCCCGCAGATCCTCACTGGTGTGGGAGCAGCCTCTGGCTCACACACTCCAGCTGGAGCTCAGTGGGAAACATTCCCCTCGTTCTGCTTCCCAGAGAGAGCCTGAGCAGCGTTTTGCAAGGGATATTTCAGCCTCGAGTCCCTGCAGACTGTGACTCACTGTGTTGATGTAGGAAGGGAGCTGCTGATTTCTGTGTCTTCTTCCCCCATCACAAAAATCCCCCAGGTTCCTGCTGTCACTATTCTTTTATTTTTTAAGAAGAATTACAGACTCTACACCAGCTATTTCTCCATGTGGGAGCTTCTAGAACAGATAAAAGGTTCCTGTGTCAGGATTGGAACAGAGAGTTATTGTAGACGTGGTGCCTCAGTGGGTGGAACAGGCATTTGAACCACAATCATTCTCCTGTACGAGCATTTTAAGTCTCTATCAAATATGCAGCAATGATAACAACACTATGTTAAATATTCACTTCCCTCATGCAGCTTCTGCACGGGCTGGGTCTCAACTTTCCCCAGCTGGCTCAGCTTTGAAGCCCCTGTCTCTGCTTTCCCCTGTCAGCGCTTCACTTTTCCCCTTCCCAAGGCTGAAATACAGAGAATTTGAGGAGCTGGCATTACTAAAAAGAAAAAGCAGTGACAAAAGGCTAATTGTAAACTCTGTATTTAATTCCTGCCTTTAGTAAGGAAGTAGCAGGCACATGAGCATGGACCTGCAGCAGCAGTGGGGAAAGAGAAGTGGTGATTTGGGGGGGTGTTTGATCCACGTGGATCAGGGGTGGGATGTTCTCCTGTCCTGAGGAGAGGCCAGGCATGAGGGAAAGGTCCAAATCTTCTATTTTCTTTGGACTTTTTCCTGAGAAACCAGCAGGGATTGGCCTCGGGCACCTTGTCCTGATGCTTCCTGCTGCGCGGGCATCACCCGGGAGAGCTCTCAGTGCAATCCCAGCAGTGAATTCCTGCAGCTCCCTGGGGCAGGGGCTAAAGCTCCTCTCCAGCACAGGAGAGGCCCCACAGGTCACTGCAGGATTAGAGCAGCTGGAGCCAATTCTTCTCCCCGCAAAAATACGATTTGCTAAACTTCTGCCGAGTGGAAACGCAAGGATGGATGTCCCTGATTGGGTCCACTGAAGGGATAAAAGCTCGGGGCTGTGGGAGGAAACATTAACCTTCGTGAAGGGCCGTGAGGGATAAGAATTTGATCTCGTTTTATTGCTGCCACTGGAGATGAGCTGCCGCTGGAATATCAGATGGGAGCTGTGCCAGCTCCTGGGCTGCCCCTTTCCCTTCTGAACTCCTCCTCGGAGCGCTGTGGCCCCGCCGGATTACTCAGCAAGTTGTGAGCCAAAGCTTTATTCCGGGAGAATTCCAGCGTTCCCTGAGCAGCCCTGTCCTTCAGCACAGCTCCCTGGCAGGCAGCGACATTACAGCAGCACAGCCTCGGGTGACACCACGCTGGGAGGAACCAAACGGGAATTTCAGGCGGCACAGGGAGATTTGGAAATCCTCTCGGTTCGTGAAGCCACTTGTTTAATGTGGAAAAAAGCTGTATGCACCTGGGGATATTGTTGTTTTATTGATTCAATGGTGCCCGGCTTGAATGCATTTAGAAGTGTTTTGATAGGTTTGGGTTTAAAAAAAATAATTATCAGGGTGAGAAAATTGTCAGTATTGCCAACAGAGGCAAAGGGGAGTTATCAAATATTCAGAATTTATAGTGCAATTCAAGGATCAATATAACTCACCAGCAGTAAAATCAATAATACACAAATCCAGTAATATTCCACAGTTTTGAAGGGGATGATTTCCAGGTAGGAGCTTCATGACTTCATTAGATATTTAAAAGTGTAAATCCTCAAAAGCAGAAGTGGGAGCTGTGCTTAAGGAGGTGAGGAGTTCACAGCTCTCTCATCCTCAGTCCTGACTCTCAGCTCAGCTCTCCCCTCCTGGGGTTAATTCCTCCCACGAGGATCAGGGAAACTCTGCTGCTGGTTTTGCAGTGAGGAGCGAGGGCAGGGCAGAAGTGAAACTTACCTGATTTTAACTTGTCACATCTGAATTCAAAATTGGTTAAAAAAATTAAAAATATTAGAATATTTCTTGGCTTGATGCACCTTGGAGCAGTTGCTCCTGGATTCATTCCCAAATATCAGTTTTTGAGCTTTAAATGGAGAAGATTCACCTGATTTGAGTGCAGCTCTCCAGCAGTGGCACACCTGACACTCCTGAGCAGGACGTGGCCTGTCCTCCACAACCTTGGGAATTGCACTTTCCATGAAACATTTCACTTTCCCTTTATTTTACCCACTTGTGAAAAACAATTACAACTTTAGATCTGACCACGTTCTCTGCATCAGCTGGCAGAGATGCCCGGGGGTGCTCCGGGATGCTCAGGGAAATGCAGGGATGCTCCGGGATGCTCTGGGAAGCGCAGGGATGTCCATGGAAGTGCCGGGATGCTCCGGGGAGCTCAGGGATGTCCATGGAAGTTGCGGGATGCTCCGGGAAGCGCAGGGATGTCCATGGAAGTTCCGGGATGCTCTGGGAAGCGCAGGGATGTCCATGGAAGTGCCGGGATGCTCCGGGGAGCTCAGGGATGTCCATGGAAGTCCCGGGATGCTCCGGGAAGCGCAGGGATGTCCATGGAAGTTGCGGGATGCCCGTCAGCAGGTGGCGGCGTTTAGCTGCGCTCAGCGAAGAGATGCTCATCCCTCTCCCTTTCCTTTTCCTTTCCTTTTCCTTTCCTTTTCCTTTCCTTTCCTTTTCCTTTCCTTTCCTTTCCTNCCTCTCCTCTCCTCTCCTTTCTCCTCTCCTCTCTTTTCCCTTTTCCCTTTTTCCTTTTTCCTTTTTCCTTTCCTTTTTCCTTTCCTCCCCTTTCCTCCCCTCCCCTTTTCTCCCCTCCCCGTTGCTTTCCTCCCCTTTGCTTTCCTTTTCCTTTCCTTTCCCCCTTCCTTTCCCTCCCATCCTGCACTTTTCCTGACAGAAGGGATGCCCCCAGCCAACGGGGGCCTGCTGTCCGGGAGTTCTGCCAATGGCTTTGGGAAAACGCGTGCCTGGCCCGTTACGAGCGGATGGTGTGGGCAGCTGGAAGGGGCTGGGGCTCTCTGAAAGGAGGGCTCCGGGGGGCCAGACTGGCATTCCTCAGTCAGTCCCGCTGGGAGAGCTGCGGGAGGTGCCTGGCAGGGAGGGGCTGCCCGAGGAGCCGATCAGCAGCTCGGGGGTTGCGCAGGGCCGTGGGAAGGAAGCAGCCCCCGGGGAAAGGAGGGAAAAGCGGCGGTGAGCGTTTCCCAGCGCTGGTGCAGGGACTCACCGGGCGTGCCTGGGACGCCCCGCCTGCCCTGCATTTCACTTTCCCCATCCACCTGACGGGTAAAGCCACCCTCGCAGGTCACAGGGCCGGGAATCACAACCGGCGCTGCTTATGGACCCGGGGGTTTGGGATTGAATCATTGGAGCTCTCTCCAGGTACAGCCGTGACCTCATTCCCCTGCTTTATACCCCTGATAAACGTGGGGTTTATCAGTTTGCTGCTCCTCCTGCCACACCCGTCTCCTTCGTGATTTACCCCTCACATTTTAGCCTCGGCATTTCCTTTTCTCAAGTGCTGCTTCTCAAATCCTCCTTTCAGGGGTTGGTGAACGCCGTGACCACCCCCTGGCAAAGGCTGGGCCACAGCACACGTGAACAAACCAAAGATTTCAGACACCTCCCAAGGACCCTGGCTGCCACCTCAAAAGCCATGAATCCGGGATAACAATGGTTGCTGCTGATGTGCCCTTAAAATAACATTAAATAAAACATTTTAGCATTGAAGAAAATCTCTCGGTAGAGATTCAGAGACCCCCAATAAGGAGCAATGGGTTTGGTGTCTGCTGGAACCACCCTTCTCCTGCCTTGCTTTGAAGGTCTTGGATCACTGCTGGGGATTCCAAGGTCTCACCTGGAACAGCAATTCCACTGGTTGCTCAATAATGTAGATGGTATCTAGACAACTGTAGGGAAGAAGATTCCCAGCAACAAATATTCATTCATGTTATTCCCACCAAATGAGGTTATTGTAACCAAAATTTCCGTTCTCGCAGCAAGCATCAGCTCTGTCCAGGATTTGGTCTTTCCTTCTAATCCACGCTCAAGTTCCTGGAAGATCTGACAGTGATTCCAACCTGAGCATGCGAAATTCCGGCCTTCTCAGCTCATCCTGCGGGGACGGCTTTGGAAGTTTGTCTTTCCCAATGTGCTTGGTCTGGCTCGGAGCTGTCCCTGTGTTTATCTTTGTGCAATTGTTCTGCAGTTCGTTTATGAATCCGGGATTAGGGAGAGCTCCAGGGAAGTCTGGATAAACCCTCGGGATTTCTCTGAACCGTGAGATTCCCGTCATTTCCTCGGCAGGAACCCCCTCTCTCTCAGCCATGTGCTGTCCCCACTGAAGGCCAACCGGAATATCAGATTTAGGATTATTGGAAACACAGATTTGGGCTGTCCAAAATCCCTCTGGGAATTCAGCAGAGGACGCCTTGCCATGGGATCTCGACCCATCTGGCAACTGCCACAGGGGAGTTTGAAGCTGATTTTGCCTCATCTGTCCTCAAATCCAAGGCTCAGCTGGGGCTGAGGTTCCGGACATTATTTACACGACTCCTTCTGGCATCTGCGTCCTGCAGCTTCCAGGGCTGGAAAACACTCCCTGCCTTGCCTTTTCCTCCCTGGGAGAAGGTGCCACGAGATAATCAACCTCAGTTTTAAGTTTCTGAGCATTTGGGACTCAAAATGAGCTGCTCTCCAGCAGCCTTGTGCCCTACAGCTCCTCCCAGGTACTTCCAGCTTCTTCCTCCCTCCTGCAAAGGAATTTTCTGTGTGTTCTCTTTTGCCTTCAAAGCCTGGCTGACGAACTGCACCTGTCTGTGCACGTTTGTGCAGCTCAGACTGGAAGTGCCATTTCTACTCTTTAATTGCCAACTCTGGCAAAAATAATCTTTTCAAGCCCTCTGGGTTTCCTCCATGCTGCTGCAACTCCAACTGTTGCCTGTGTGCTGTTAAAATAGGCAGGCTGTGGTGACTGAGGGGAGGGTTTGGCTGCACAAGAGCTGTGCTTGTCACGACAGACTCATGGGCAGGTTTGTTTTTAGCATCTCTGGTAAAATCCTAAGTCCCAGCTGTGAAAATAACACGTGGGTGCCAACAGGTCAAGGACATACTCATATATTCTTTAAAAAATTAGGTTATCATTGTGATTGTATTTTAAATAACGAAATACACCCAAGAGAAGCTGATTTGAGCACTGCTATTGCACTAAGAGTAACTTAAACATTTCTTTAACTACCAAATTTCTCTCTTTAGCACTAATGAACCAGCTGTTGTGACTGACTCCGACTCCAGCTTCTTCCCTTTGTTCCCACTTCGAACAAAAAGCCCGATTTAGTCACGAAAAACCTTCTGAAGATGCCTCTTGAGCAGCCAGAGGTGGAGGGGGAGGTGGATGCCAGAACATGACTCAGGCTGTGTCTGAAGCCACTCAACTGCCACTGTTTGCTCTGAATGGGTCTCAGTCTAAAGTTAGCTTTATTTTTTTTTTTCACAGATCAGGTTTTTGTGTTGTTAAATTTGTTCCCTGGGGTCAGAGAGTCCGGCGCTGGAGTTTTCAGGTGCGGTTAATGATTTGATGTGACTCATATGTCAGGGCTCACCCACTCGGGCCTCACAACAAACCCAGCAGTGACTCAGGAAGGTTTTTATCATTGTGCTGAGATGATGAGTGCTAACAGGATTCTGATAGAAAGAGGAGCAATAGATATTTTAGCAGCTTTTTTTTTTTTTCGGGGTCGCTACTATCTGTTTGTAGCTCTGCGAGGTGATTAGATAGCCCTTATCAGGGATAGACAACATGTCCCAGAAAACTGCAGGTGATGGGCTCCTGCAGCTGCTGCAGGGCTGGGTTTACAGAGGACACCGTGGTTAATGTTTTTGCAGCTGGCATGTGACTTCCAGAGGGGACACTCGAGGGAGAAGGGAAAGGGGATCTCAGCATCACGTGGCGCCGTCGGGGTTGCTGAGTGCACCAGGCAGAATCGCTCCAGGTCTCATCCGAACACGTCCAAACCCAGAGAAAGGAACCCACCCATTTTAGTCAGCTCTGGAAACCACCTTTAGTGTGCCCAGGGATTAACAAGGGGAGCATTGTACAGAGTCATAGAACCGGGGCTGGGTTGGGTTGGGAGGGACATTAAAGCTCATCCATTCCCCTGCAACTGGCAGGGACACCTTCCACCATCCCGGCTGCTCCAGCCTGGCCTTGGGCACTTCCAGGGATCCAGGGGCAGCCACAGCTTCTCTGGGAATTCCATCGCAGCCCCTCCCCACCCTCCCAGCCAGGAATTCCTACCCAGTGGTGCTGAGCAGGGATCACAGTGGGAATGATTTCCATACGTCGCTGTCCCTTGCTAAAGGCAGGCACAGCATGAACAGAAGCTGAGTTTTTTGGTCAAAAATAAAGAATGAGCCTGAAGTGTTGAGTCAGAACAGAAATCCTATAGAAAAATTGGGGGCACATCTCATAAAATGAGATTTCTCCAGCAAGTATTAGTAACAGCTTAAATACTCTGTTACGTTAATGACACTTTTTGTGATGCTGGTGAGAGGACTATTTTATAGGGACTATTTTAAAGGGACTGTTTTATTGTGCCCTAGAGAAAAAATGGGTTGGGAATTCTAAAAGCATCTTTATGGTATTTGTGGATCCTGCAAATTCCACATGAAAACACTTCCGAAGGGCAATCCTGGCGCTTCCCTAACTCCGGGTTTGGAGGAGTTATAAATAACTCGGAGGAAGTACTACACGTACCACTAGTTTGGGTAATGTTTAATGGAGGTCAGCGTGCAATGAACTCCTCAGGTAACGGAGTGCAGTGGACAATTATTGCCTGACACTTCAGTGTTCTATTTGGATAATTTGACCTTTTAATTGAGCACTTAAACCTGAAAGTTTACACAGTTTGAGGCCACTCAGGGGGAAAAAAACCCCCAACCTATATATTTTTTTTTTTTCCTCCAGATTTCCAATTAAAAGGAAAAAAAGCTGGAAGTGCTGTTTTGCTGTGGCTGCTGGCGGGTGTTGGAGCTCACAGGAGGAGGGCAGGGGCGTTTGAAGCCCTGCATTTCCCGGCAGGGCAGAGTGGGTCACGTACTCCCAGGGCTGGGATGGGCTGCACTCGTTGGCCTCTCCCTTATCACGGGAGGGATTCCTGCTGGGTGCTTGTTCTGCACGCTCGGGGTGAGCTGGGTTTGCCGTGCACACACAGCACGGTTGTATTCCATCCTGGAGCTGGGGTTTTCTTGGGAGCGCTGGAGTCACCGTGTAGGAGCAGTTCATGCGCTCCAAATCTGCCAGGACGTGCTGGGAAAGGCTGCAGGAGGCAGCAGCCAGGGCTGGGCTGTTCCTGCTGCTGGAGGGCCCAGCACTGCTCCCTGTGCATTCCCAACCTGCTCCCAAGGAAAGGCGTTCCCAAGACGGCCCTGATGCTCCAGATATTGGCTGGTTGCATTCCTGAGGGCTGGGGCTGGTCCCAAAGGGAACTCTGCTGGAAACCTTGGTGTTTAGAGAAGCCACACCATGATAAAAAAAAATATATATAATCCCTTGGGAAATTTCTGCAGCCCTTATGCATCACCCAGCTGCTAAAATGGGTTGTAAGTAACACTCCCAAGGGAGCAGCTCAGAGATTCAGGGACCTCAAATTCCGACGGGTTCTCTTCCACCCTTAATAGCGTCCAACAAAGGATAAAAGATGGGAACTGCTTCCCTTCAGATCAGCGACTGCTGAAAGCCAGGGCAGTGCTCTTCTTCATGGACAAGCCTGGTAATCCCAGCAAGCTCACCCATCCATTCTCCAGGAGGAATTTATTCCAGTCCAGGTCACGCAGCTCATTGCTGGTAAGAAGGAGGGACAGCCTTTTGCAACGTGTTCCTCCCAGCCAACCCCCCTTTGCTACTGGCTTTTTCCTACCAGGTTGCCCAAGAATGTTGAAGAAAATTGGATGAGACTTTCTCACACCACTGAATACCCAATGCTTTTGTTGGCAGCAACAAACCTGGGCTTGAAAGTTTGTGCAATGTGGAGATGGAATGGGTGGGTGGGGGAATAACTGAGGATGCAAAAGCAAACTCCATGTTTAGGGTGTGGGATTTAGGATTTAGGATTTTCTGCTTTGAGTGAGACAGGGAGGGAGAGCAAAAGAGAAAGAAATTCAGCAGAGAAGCAGTTCTAGCAGGAGGTTTTCAGGGAAATTGTAGAGGACAAACGGGTTTGGGAGATAATTTCTCTAAACATTGTCCTGGCAAAGGAAAAACAGAGCCTACAAAGGCTTCCGTGCCTGAATATTTTCAGTATCCTCTGTGCAAACAAAGTGGTCTGGACTCCCCCTAAATGTCCTCAACTCTCCTAACTGACAGTTGTGGCTGAAAAAACCAGCAATTAACACACAAAACGAATGACAGCTTCTCTGCTTGAACAAACTGCTGGAGGTGAAGGCTAATGGAGCTTTAATGATCTCTCTAGAAAATGGAAATGGTCATTTCCAGCACGGCCAGCCATGATTTTACCATTTTAGCCATCGCTGCCAAACCAGGAAATATTGTTGTGCTCTGAACTGATAAGAGCTGGTGGAAATCTTGCTCTGAGGGTGCCCATGACAAAGAATATTTAACTTGTGAGAGCAGAGAAGAGCAACCAGTCATTCTGCTTGGTTCTATTACTGGTCTCAGTCCTGTCCAGTTTGGAAAATGTACAAACAAAGAGCACTTTATTTCTCATGTGATCATAAATATGGATTAATCCTTCGAACCTTGCAGGAAAGCTGAGGGTGCTGCGAGATCAAAAAGAGGGGGAAATCCACATGGGCTTAGAAAAATGTTGGCATTTTTCACCAAGAAACATGGTGTGCAGTGGGATGATCAAAGCTGCTGGATTAGCCCAGATGTCATCCTTGGAACAGAGCCACCACCACCCCGCTCTGCCTCTCACTTAACCTTCCAAGTAAAAGTCCCATTACTCATGAGAGTGTCACACATTGCTCTGCAGCGCTCCTGGCCTGCTTTCCCCACTGTTTTTCCTGCTTTATCCCGAGGTCAGGCGGTTGCAGTGTGCTGCTTACCCACACCCTGACACTGATTGCCCTTGCTGCACCATGAGGGCAATTCTGGTTCACACACCAATCCTCATTATCTTCACAAGGCAGCTTGAAATGACCTGGATCTTTTATTTCTCCTGACACCATCAGTTTGCCCCGCTTGTCACACTCAGAACCGTTCCTAACGTGCCAATATTTGGGAAATCTGGGGAAATGTGCAGCTGAGAGCTGAGCCTGCATCCCACCTGTCCCTGCATCCCTGCTCCCTGGGACACGCCCCGAGCACAGCCCTGTGCTGCCCCTTTCCTACGTCCCCTGGAGGTTTGAGGGAGGAATCTGAGGGCAGCTTGGCCACAGTTCATCCTGGAATGGTTTGGGTTGGAAGGGACTTAAAGCCCATCCCATCCCACCCCTGCCATGGGCAGGGACACCTTCCACTGTCCCACTGCCCTGTGCCTCCCTTGGGCACTGCCAGGGATCCAGGGGCAGCCACAGCTGCTCTGGGCACCCTGTGCCAGGGCCTGCCCACCCTCCCAGGGAACAATTCCTTCCCAATATCCCACCTAAACCTCCTCTCTTGTCAGTGTGAAGCCATTCCCCCTCATCCTGTCCCTCCATCCCTATAAATCCTCTCTCTCCATCCTTCCTGCAGCTCCTTCAGGCACTGCAAGGCCACAACGAGGTCACCCCAGAGCTTCTCCAGGTGAACAATCCCAGCTCTCACAGCCTCCCCTCACAGCTGGGGGCTGCCAATGTCAGCACCAGTTCTGATGCCCAGGCTGGGGACATTTCCTGCTCCAGGAGCAGCCAGCCCAGGCCGTGCCCCTCGTGCCCAGCCATCCTGGGAGCCCTGCACTGCTTTTTTTGTGCCTCTGGTTGAAAAGGTCACCGGAGCCGACTGAAAGGGGGAAGCTTTTCCCCTTTCCCCCCTCACCCCGTGCCCTGGCCCTGGTTACTCATTAAACCCCTGCTATTAATAGCAGAGTGCCGTGCACAGGGGGCAGTGAGGGTTCAGCCGGTGCGTTCTCCTACCGAGGGATGCCAAAAATAGACACACAAAAGTCCAACCCTGATGAAACTTTAACTATTTTTATTAAAAAGACACATACTACACTAACTACCTGACCCCTGACACTCATGTCCGAATTCCTCGGAAGCTTTGGAGTAAATGTGTTAAAAACCCATCCTCTATTATATTTATAATAGCTCTTTTGGCAGCATTTCCAATTAATGTATATCCTTTTTTTCTACTTTTCAGCTGATGAGATGAAATGAAGCTGAAGGACGTTTCTACGTGTTTTATTAAATACAATCAAAATTAATATAAAGCAGCTCTTGAGTCAATTCTCAACCAAGAAAATAAATCACAGATTTCAGTTTCAGTGTTTTGAAGGTGCCAATATTAATCCTGTGACTGCACAGTCCTGGCTGATTTTTATTTCCACTGGGAGAACCAGTGACAGAAGCAAAAAGAAGGAGCCACAGTGGCTGTGCCCTGGCTCCCCTCAGCACCTGGAAGGCACTGCAAGGTTTGTCAATCAGCCCCTTGTCTGGACACATTCTATAACTTCTCCCTCTCCTTGGAGAAGATCGAAGGAGATTCTCCATGGAACATTCTCCTCCCTTTGTTTTCCCTGTCTGTCCCTCATCAGTGGCAGCAGTGACTCTCCACGGGCAGTGTGTGCCCACACCAACCTCCCTGGGCCCGGGGCGATGGGCTGGCGATGGGCACGACAGAAGGTGCCACCTGCAGCGCCTGCTCTTGCCCCAGCCGAGATTTGGGGCAGGCTGAGAGAACAGCCCAGGGAGTGACAGAAATTGGGTGGGTGGGGGATTCCAGGAGGGAAGGGAAAGGACTCTGACAGGCTGAGAGGTGAGAATCGATGGAGCCTCAGTTCCTAACCAATAGCACCAGGTAAATCTGGAAAGGTGCAGCACGAAACGAGAGGAGAGAACTCTGAGGGGGAGCAGAGGTGGAGCCCACCTGCTTTTGTTAATCACAGAATTAACTCTGAGACAAACGCTCTTACCTGAGCTTTAAAAACTTTCAATATTAATATTGTATTCCTGATTCCTGTGCAAGCTGAGAAGGTGATAAAGTCCTGCCCTGACTGCTGGAAGGGGTTCAGAGAGCAGGATTCCCCCAGGACTGACACGGCCTGATTACAGCCTGGCTCTAGTGCCAGACAAGCAAAGCTCTGTCTCTGGATTAGCAGCTGAAATAAATCAGTTGACTCTGTGAGCACAGGCAAGAGCAGGTGGGAAAGGGAGCAGTGGCTGAATTTTTCTGAAAATTTAAGTGTTATCCACACACCACAAAGGTGCAACCTTTGGCAGAAGTAAAGGTTTCCTGCTCAGACCGAGACTGTCCAAGGTTTTCACACCATTTCATGGTGCTGCTTTAGGCCTGGTGGTGCTGTGCCTGAAGGTGTTTGGGTGGAGCTGCTTTCTAAAAATGAAAACATGCCACGAGACTGAGGTGGTTTCCATGAAATGCCCTTTCAAAAGGAAAATGAAGAGTTGTTGACATAATAATGCTGAAGCCGACAGGTTTGGAGCTTGACTGGAAGAGAAATCTTTGTCCTGGAGGAAGCCCTTGTAACAGACCTGCTAATCTTAAAAACAATTCCAGCTTTTCTAAAAGACTCCTTCCCATAACATTTGCATCCCGCTGATGTATTTTCTCTCTCTCAAACTTCTGCTAAAAAATCCCCTTCGCTTCAATCAGGCTTTCAAGCACAAAAGAGTTTTAAATTTCAGGATTGTCTAGAAAAATAGCAAACCTGGTTCCCAAGGTCCTTCAGCATGGCCAGTGCGGGGCACGTGGCTGCACAGCATGGCACAGTCACTGTGGGACCCCCCTGCTTCAGCCTTCCTCAGGAAAATGGTATTTCCACGTCTCTCTTTGCCCAGGGGCTCTGATTCCCCCCAGAAATTCCAGTTGTTCCTGTGTTGTTTTTCCCTGGGTGCCATTGACTCCTATAAATAGCACACTCCCCTCTCTCCGTGTCACAAACCCGTTCTCCAGTCTGGCACCGCTCCGGGTGCCAAGCACAACCCCAGAGGGGCTCGGAGGAAGCAGCAGCTTCCCCAGGGGATGCTGAATATGCAAAGAAAACCCCTGAGCTCCGTGTTCCTGAGGGCACCTGCCAGAGCCCTGCTGCTGGATCTGAGCACAGATCAAACACTTGGCACCGGGCCCCGAACAACTCCTCCTGCAGGCAGTAAAATGGGCTATTTTTAAACCTTTATTCCATTCATTTGTATCCACACACGAATAAAGCTTCCCCCCCCCGCCCTGCAGTGGTTATCTGTTGGCTCACAGCTGGCTCCGATTCCTTAAGCAATGAGTTTCCCTTTCAGTTCTGCCCTCGGGCAAGAGAAGCTTTGCAAGAGTTATGAATCAGCTGCGTTTGAAGCTCCTGTCCTGTCTGGAAAATGTCTCGGGGCACACCTTCCCACGCCTGCCTCGCCAGGCTTCCCTTGGAGCCTGGCCCTGTGCTGGGAAGTTGTTTTGCCACTGCTCAGCAGCAGAAATACCTTTTGCAATTGGTTCTCTCCCCGTTCTGACCAGAAGGGAAGTCCCTGAGAGGTTCTTGCGTATCCACAGCGAAATTTTGGCGTTCAGAGCAAAAAACCTAAAATCCTGCTGGTTTTAGGTGGCTTGATTTCACCTTAATATTTAAGAACCTGAGGGTCTGCATCTCAAACGAAATGATTCAGCACCCGTATTTCTCCTAAGAGGGACCTTGGGGATCCTTCCTGGTTCCTTTGGCTGCACAGAAGGGCGCTCCTGCCCTTTGCAGCTCCAGGGTCTCATCCCCAGACACAGATTGGTGCCACGTTCCTATTGCTGCCTCCAGAGATTTTGCAGACGAGGGGTGAGTCAGAGCAGCCCCATGACCCTACTAAAACCAACCCTGCAAAAAAGGGGTTTTGTCTGGATCAAAGTCCCCGGGTCCCTGGTCACGAAAGGGGGTGAAGGACAACGGCTGATAATCAGTCTGTGAACCACGAAGTTCCTTGGGGTGCAATCTCCACAGGGCTTTTATTGCAGGTGAGCAAACCACACCTAAAAAATTCCCCCAGCTCCCCTCTCCTCTGGAATTGGTGTGAGCAGCTCCGAGGGACCAGTTCTCTCCACTCCAGAAGAATTTCACTCCCACTGACTCCCTTTCACTGCTGTCCATGGTGTCTAAATGAAAGCATCATGCATAAAGGTCAATAAATAAAATATCCTTACAAATATGGGCCTGAATTCTTCTTGTAACTCTCTGGCACCTTCTGTCCCTGAAAATCCTTTTCAATCTGCACACAACTAGGTATTTAATAGACAGGTAGGATGCAGCAGTGCTTCTGGACTTAATAAATCTGATAAAGTGACATTTCACTTCCCTGCAAATGTTTCCCTCAGCCTGCATTCCTTATCAGCCCTTCCAAGAGTGAGTACTTGGAGGGGAACTTTGAAATACTAAATTTTCATAGGAAAACCAAATGCCTGATCTCTTGTGGAGCCAGCTTCTCTTAATTTGTCTTGAATACAGAATCTCGGATTAATTTAGGTTGGAAAAGATGTCCAAGAGTCCAACCTCAGCTCAATCTCCACCTTGTCACCTAAACCCAGGGGCTCAGTGCCACCTCCTGTGGCAGGAGAAGCTCCCAAGAAGAATGTCCAGGGTGTTCAATTACTTGAGAGCTTTATATCACCGACTGCATGGAAAATATCTCCTGTTTTCTTCTCTTTATTGATTTTAATTTTATTTTAGCGGAGTGTGCTTTGAAGCTTTTCACTTGTGTTGGAATGAGATGCTGAATGTTCAAGGAGCAATGTTTAAAGCTTCTCCTTCCTGTTGCTCTGGCTTTCAAACACAGCCAGAGGGAAGACAGGATTCTTCCAGAGCACCAACACTTGGCATCTCCTGAACGGAGCAAAGGTGGGGATGATCCCAGTCATCCTCTTATCTTGCTCCCAAAGTCTTCCTTCTTCTACTCCTGCTCCCATTTAAAATGACCAGAATTTGGGCCCCAGCTGAGGTTTTCTCCTGTGCTTTATGGCAGCACAGACAGTCCAACCCCCCCAGTCTGAGGGTCGTGTTTGGCGTCTGCAGCTGAGGTTGGGCGTCCCTGCCAAGCCACCACAGCAGCTCCCAGGTCTGGGCAGGGCATGGCCTTTGCCCACAGACTGAGCTGGCTCCTGGCTGACCCCTGAGCAGATATCTGGGTACCTTTGCCCTGGAGAAAAATGGGACAGAGACTGATTCAGGCATTGACCTCAACTGGAAATCTCCCTGAGATTCCCGTTGGTAGAGCTGAGATAACAAGAAGGGCTTTTTTGAGGGAGCTTGGAAGCCTGGAGAAGTGCAACCCATTCTGTCTGAGGCTCCTCAACCATTTCCTTCCATTATTCCCATTAAATTTGGAGAACCTTTTCCCTTTCTTCACCTTGAACCCACTCCGTGCTGCTGGAAGTGCCTGTGCAGTGAGGGCACCCTTTAATCCGAGGTAAGCAGGACCTGCACGGTTCCCCTGCTCCTCTCCTGTCTCTGTTTCTGTGTGGAGCACACTTCACCAGCAGCACAAATCAGGTGAGACTCTGATTTCCACTCCAGTTTCGGGACACCTGAGTTGATAGTGGAGGGTGAGGTACCACGGACATGCAGATTCCAATTTGGGGTAACTTTTGTACTCCTGGCTCCCCTTTATGGCCCTGCTGTCGTCCCTGCCAGCAGCTGACTCCAGCACCTTCCCTTCCCTTCTCCCTTCCCTTCCCACTGCCTGGAGTTCACTCAACACATGGAAAATTAGAGGCAAAGAGTTCGAACTTGTTGAGAGGAACATGCCCAAGAAAGCACAGGATAATTTTCCCTGATTATTAAGTGCATTCCATTCCACACTTGTTTTGACATTGTTGCTTGGAGAAAAGTATTTTGTTTTATAGAGGGGCCTCGTTGTTGCTTTTCCTGTCAGGAATTATTGCTCCATAAGTGCTCAGCTCCATCCAAACCCTACAATGCAAAGTTCTCTAAAAATCCTTCTGGATCCAAGTCCTACAGGTGAAGTTTGACTTGTTAGGTTGTTCCAAAGCCAAAAAGACCACAGAGCTGAGATAAAAACCATGGACAAGAGCTGAAATTCAATGTAGTCCTTCCTCTGCTAGCACAGAAGAGTATGGGAATATAGGAGATAAAATCCATACAGGAATTGGGAGGCATTAGTGAAGTTTGACAAGAAAGACTCTCTGGTTTTCATTCTTTTCAAAGCTGATACTCAAAACTACCCAAGAATAAATATAACTGAATAAATATAATGCTCAATTTCATACTTTAATATCCACACTTTTCTCCAAGCCTTGCCTGGAAGGACACATTAAATAAAATTTGAATGCAGCCACCCACACCTTGATATATCAATCCACAAATTACACACACACCCAGGGTGATGGATTAATGAGCTGCTGGTAGCTTCAATCTCAATAAACCCCTTGCTTCAATTACCTGAAGCAAAAAAGCAGCTTTTCCTGCTAAAGCTCCAACTCTTCCATCAAATTTGAAGATGTGTGCCACAAATGACTTAAAATTGTCCAACTTTCTCCTTTTCTAAGAAGTGATAATGCCTTAAAAACACACACCCACACACACATGCAGCGCCAGTGAATTCAAAATGAAATTTCACACCTTTGAAATGAGGCATGGGATGAACTTTCTGAACATTCATCCTGAAATGAACTTTAGCTGTGAACAACTCGCAGAACTAATTTTTCAGATTTTGGGTTATTTTGCCCCATTGATTGAAGTATGGACAGAGATGTGAATTCTGCCTCTGGTTGTTGAGCACAAAGGTCCTTCTTGGACTGGAGGGGACAAAGCTGAGCATTGTCTGTCACTAATGAGAGCAGGGGAAGGTGTGTAAATCCCTCTGCAGGGACTGACCCAGAGCTGTGGAACACCAGCTTGTCAGGAGCAGAGCACAGATCAAAAATTCCAGAGTGTCAGGCCTGAAAACTGGCATCCTTTACCCAGAAAAAAAGCATGGATTAGCTGGCCTCAACTTTGCATTTTCAATTCCAACACGTCTTAAGCCCGAACAGAATTCACTTCCTTTTGGACAGGTAAACCTCGCTCCCTTCCTTGTTGAGACAGGGAAGGTGGAGGCCAATTAATTCCATTAAAGTTACGATCCAGCTGCCTTCCTCTGAGGAGTGACTGCAGGAAATGATCCCAGGGAAGTGGTGTTGAAATGAGAATTCTGAATGAGGGACTCATTTCAAAGCAGCAAAGTACTGCAGTGGATTTATCCCGCTGGGCAAAAGGTTTCCCAGACATTTATTAATCTCAGGGCATCCTGCTGGGGTTCTGCCCCGGAAATACGAGGGGAAAGAAAGCTCTGTGGGTTTCTGAATGTGGAAGTCTGGCTTGGTCATTCATTGCCTGTGAAGTTTGATAATTACCCATATCCCAGGTAAATTGCTTCGGACATTCACTTGGAGGTAGCAGATTAATGAAGTTCTTCGCAAACTTCAGGAACCTGAAGAACTCCGAAGATTCCGGAACTCGGTTTGCCAGGTCAGCGGTTGTTGGACTGCTGATCATCCAGCAGAGAGCACAGATTTGTACCCGAGCTGGTACAGAATCAGTCAGAACCTTCCTCGCAGCAACACCCGCGTGGAGCTTTGAGGCCACTAAATTTAAACAGCAAAAGTCCTGAGCAGTCTGGAAAATATGAGCCCGTGATTTACTGCCCAGGGGCAATAAAGGGTTTCGAAAGAGCTGATAACGAGGCTGTCAAGGGCAGTTCAACGAGATAACAGCACTTCTCTTTGGCTGCCTCTGGTTAAATCATCAGAACGTTTGTGAGGGTGAGAGATGCCTGGGACAGAAAAAACTGTTTCCCTTAGCACTCAATCCACATTGGCACAGCTCCATTGGCTCTAATGCACTAATATTCATTTAAGGTGCTGTAAAAAGAGGCTCGGTGTGGATTGTTATCCCAGGATTTTGGGTACATCCCCCACACAGAGCTGCACCTCAGCACGAGCTCCCTGGGGACTGATCTCCCATCCTCTTTGCTCTCAGGGTCACCCTCACCCTGGCCAGGAACGGGGCTGAGAGATGGCGTTTTTAAAATACGAAGAATTTCTCCCGATTCTGCAAAAAATCAGGCTATTTTCATCCTTCCTCAGAACTCTGCATGGATTTTATCTTGTTGCAATGGCAGAGGAACGGAACAATCCCATCGCTGGCACCTCCATGCCAGGCAGAGACGTGTTCAGACTGTGCTAAGGGTGCAGAAGACTCTTTTGTAAAGCTGCAAAGACTTTATAGTAAATTACAGAAGGCTCAATTCTAGAGCAAAAAATAAAACTCTTTATTTTCTTACAAAACTGCCTAGAAACACTCAGATAGTGCACAAATTGCATTATACATGGTAATGGGGGTACATTTACATGGCCGAGCATAACAGAGGAGAACAAACAAATGAAAAACAAGAGACAGACCAACAAATGCTAAGAACTTGCATAATTTGAGCATGGAAAAAAATAAATTCAGGGTCTGATATAGAGATAAAGCTGTACTTGAAACTGCAAGAGTGTAAAACCAGTGACCATAACAGCCAAAATCCAGTGTTGCATTGGGAAGTGGCAATTTTAGCCTTTATCTACTGCAATCTCCATGAGAAATAGACCCCTTTGACATGTTTAGGGTCCTTATTCTGTGTGAAATTGTGCTTTGAAGTATAATTTCATGTTATTAATCAAAATGTAGCTATCCTGTCAGGATAATCATCATTTCCAGGGGCAGAACCCATAGGATTCCAGAGGTTCCATTTCTGGATCAGGGCTTTTCATGCAACGAAAGGCCACTGAGATTTTACAATGAAAGTGGGACAAAATGGGTTGTGCAGGAGCTGGAGGGATGGAAATCCATGGGGAAGAGCAGAGGGTGTGCCAGGCACAGGGCTGCAGCTGTTCAAACCAAAGCAATAAATCCTGCCATGTGCACTTGGCCTTATTTCCCTCCTATCAAGGCACTGAAGGATGCCAAGGAAATCCATTTCTTTAATTATCCCAATTTTCCAGCCTTGTTTTTAGCCTTTTTCCAGGCTCCCAACCCCCTTCTCACGGCACTGGTAATGCCATAAGGACTGAGGCAGTTTCCTTCCCCTCGAGCTGACTTCCCAAGCTCTCCAACTCTGAGCCAACAGGACCAGTTCAGCCGTGACTGGTCCCAAACTGGAGGCAGCTCTCCCCAAACTGGGCTGTTAAAAACTCTCCCATCCATAACCCTCCAGGGCTCCTCATCCCATACAATCCCTCAGCTGCACTAAACCCCTGGATTTCCACAGATCTACGTAAGCACTTGACATTTTTCTTTCCTTTTAAGCACATTTTCCCAATAAAACAGTCTGGGAGCTTTTCCTGGTGCTGTTCCCGGCTCAGCAGTTGTTCAAGGGATGTGTTGCAATCCTTCCCTGGTTGCTGGAGCCTCCACAGCTTTGACTTCTCCAGTTGATGTCTCTCCCTTTTAAGAGGAGGCAGCAGCAGGGCTGTCCTTGATTTTTTGCAACCTGTATTGAGCAAAAGAGGAATCTTTATAGTGATTGATTATTTCAAAGCAAACTGAGCAAACCTCAGTTAAAGGAGGGAATGCTCAGATTATTCTGGGAGATATTTTTTTGCCATCGTGTTGGCTGGGAAAAAAATACCTTCCCCAGTGTTGAAATATCCTTGATTCTAATTGGAGGATTGAATTCCAGATCAGACATTTGATTGTTCAATTTTCATTTCAATTTTTCAGTTCAGGTTGTTGTACAAGTAAGTTATTATGTTGGCTTGATTGTATAAAATTGGGAGAAAGAAAATCCTACATTCAAAAATGTACAAGTTGCAACCCTGCCTGACTACTGACAAGTAGATTTTTCTTTGTCCTTCTGCCTCAAATCAAGTTTTGTTATCTAAACTCTGCAGTGAGCAGTTCCTTCACTAAGGCATCATTTAATCTGCAAGTTGATGCTCAAATTCAAATGCTCTTTTCCAGGAAATATCTTCTGGCAGAGCAGGGGAGAAGCCCCAACCAAACACTGGCCGTTATTTTCTGCAGCAGTGGGCACATTTTGATTCCCCCCTTTTCAATCTGCATCGTGCACAGAAAACATGGATATAAAATCATCTCCAGAGCCGTGAGCTGTGCGAAATACGGGATATTTCCTGTTAAAATAATGACTCGGGATGGCTCCGGCACCGTGAGAACGAAGAGCAGACAAACATCTGCTGTCTTACACTGCCATTTCCATAAAAATCCCAAAGCAGGCCCCCCAAAAAAAAGCCTCCTGCGTGCAGGGAGCCCCGTGCACGAACCTCATCGTCGGCGGAAGGCGATGGGCAGCGCCCGGCTGGGGATGAGGATTCCCGAGTGCAGCGTCTCCACTGCCTCGTGGTCCGTGGCCACAATCCGGTACTTACGGACCAGCTGCAATGAAAGACCCCCGTCAGCGTGCTGGGCTCTGGATCCTATCAGCTGGAGGAGCAAATCCCACCCCCAAATTCCCCTTTTTTGGGTGCTTACCCAGCAGAGGGCCAGGTGGAGCTGCAGCTCTGCCACGCGGCGCCCCACGCACATCCTCTTCCCGATGCCGAAGGGGATGTGGGAGAAGGGATGGATGGAGCCCCTCTGGAGCCAGCGCTCGGGCCTGAACTCAGCCCAGCCCCTGAAATACTCCTCGCTGCAGCCCAGGGCATGGCTGTTTATCATCAGCACCGTCTGCAGCAAAGCAGGAGAGAGAGAGAGGCGCCTTAGAAACCAGCCCTGAGCTCCCGAGGGAATCGGCTCCGGGATGGAAAAGCACCGGGCAGCAGCTTCCTCAGGAGAGGTCAGGTAATTCCTGAGAAATTAACTGGAACGTAGAAAAGGTGGTGGTTTCCTCAGAGAATCATGGGAAAATCTGAAATGTCTTGAAACAGCTCATGAAGATGTTTCCAGGCAAATATTTCTGTCTAAATCCTGCAGCAGCACAGGCAGGTGTGGGGCTCACTTTATGGGAATCCTTGGGGTGAATCCCTCATTCATTATCCTGGGGCTCATCCTTTGGCAAAGCCAATTTAAGACTGAAATATGAGCAACTTCTGTGGTTTAACAGGCAGTTAATAAATGGAAAAACACCCTAATAAGCTGAATTAATTGCCTTACCCCTTTGGGCAGCACGTAATTTCCCAGAACCATTTCTGTGTCGATGGTGCGAGTGGTGAAAGGCACTGATGGGGTCAATCTGCAGGGAAAAAGAACAATGGGTTAAATTCCCAGCAATTTTCCTTCCTTTATGGCTCGTATTTTACCTCAAACAGCGAGGTGAACAAAATCCTGTGTGCCGGAAAATTCTTTCTCCCTTGTGCACAGAAGCTGGTAAAAAACTTGGTGACTGTTTTGCCAGTTATTTGGGAATTTTACCTCATGGATTCTTTCAGACAGGCTTTTAGGTAAGGCATATTCCTCAGGCTCTCGGCACTTGGGCTCTCCTGAGCAGCCAAAACTCTCTGGATCTCCTGGAAAAGCTTCTGCTGGACGCGTGGATTGCGGGAGATGTTGTACAGAGCCCACAGCAAACTGTTGGCTGTCTGGAACAAGGCAAAAAGAAAGGTTAGATCCTCCTTTCGTGGGGACAGAAGGAAGAAGTCGCCAAAATTTCAGAGCAACATTTGTGGCTGGTCACGGCTTTGTGGAATTTTAGCAGCCTGAGGGATTACGAGCAGCCCCAGTCGTCCTGGGATTAAAAATCCAGCGATTCCAGGTAAAAATCCATCTGCACTTGGGCCACTGAGGCACCTGCAGGGTGAACTCACTCCCAGCTGTGCTGGTGGCCGGGCTGTGCAAGGAAGGGGGGAACTGGGAGGGTTCTCAGCCCTCGGGGAAGGAGCTTTTACCGTCTCCACGCCGGCGATCTGCAGCTCGGCGATGGCAGCGTACAGCTCCTTCCTGGACAGCTGTCCCCCCGCGTAGATGTCACACAGCAAATCCTCCTGGGGCTTGGCACGGTGCTTCTGCAGCCGGCAGTCGATGGAGTGCTTGGCTGGGCAGGGAGGAGCAGGATGAGTGGAAAATCGCTCCAAACCCCACAAAAATAACAGCAAACCCACGTCCCGCACGCAGGGTTTTGGAAGAAGTGCCAAGCCGGGCTGTATTTTCAAGCAGTAGGTGAATAGTGAGTATTTATAGTGAATAAAGGATGGTATTTTCACTTTAAAAACAAAAAAAAACTCCATTCCCAAAATCACTTTTCAACAGAGGAGCTCCTGCAAAATCTTGGGAATTCTGCTCTCTTAAATTAGGGCCTGATTTCCTCAATCAGTGGCACACTGAGGGAAATATTCAGCAAACAGAAACAAGAGTGTGTAAAATTTATTGCCTGGGGTTTTCAGAGGGGATCAAGGTGTTAAAAAATCAAAGGGACTTAGCACCCAGACCCCCCGAGGGGAAATGTGAACCTTGGGTTTACCACAGGAAGGCACAAAGATGCCAAATTTCCACATGCTGGGGGGTTTTTAAAAATAAAAATAAATAGGTTTTGCCCATGAGTAGCCCAACTTCTAAAACCAGTTCCTGCAAGGAATTATTCATTTTAAGCGAAGGTGTCAAACTGGTTTTTCTGAGCAAAACTGGTTTGAAGTGTCTTTCCTAAAGCCCATAAACTGGGAAGCAATAAAATGAGTGCACGTGTGGCTGGCAGGACCAAAAGCCTTGAAGTATCAAGGACTCAAATAGCCAAGGGAAATATCTCATCATTACAACCTTCCTCAACCTTTAGTTGTGCCTCTCACTGTTTAAATTAATGAAATTCAAAAATACTAAAAATACAAACTGAACTTCACATCTGGGGTCCGAGCAGTTTTTTTAAACTTTGAAGGCCAACTCATTTTAAAAAGATGGTGGCAAAAAGCCAGAGTGCACTTTATAAGTTAAATTACTGCTGTTTGTAAGATTTACAACCATGTTTGAGGTTGCCCAGAAAAGCTGTGATTTCTCTTCTTTTTTTCTTAGCAAACAGGTTTTTGCAGCATGCCCAGTTCTTGTTTCTCAAGAAAACACATCTTTGAGGGAAGTCCCTTTTCATTTACACCCTTGCCTTTAAAGAGATTCTACATTTTAAATTCACTTTTATGACAGATTAAAGGGGTGCCATGACACTGCTGGCTCCCAGAATCCTGGGGTTTCCCCAGGAATTGGATATTGCCCCACAGGCTGGCTGTTAGTCGTGGGAATAGATTTGTGTTTAGGTGCAGCAAAGGTGCTTTAATCCGTGCTGAAGGCAGGGATTAACAGCAGCACAGGACAGCAGAAAGCGTGAAAAAAACCAATTCCAGCAAGGAGAAAACAGAGATAAAGCAAAAAGAATTAAATAAGATTTAAATAATGACCTGTTTTAAATATATCATCCCATGCTTTAGTGTGAGCTTGCCAGACTTTGGTGTTGAGCCCCTTGTGCAGCTCCACGGGGGTCACCATCATCATCCCGAAAGTGGCCATCATCTGTGGGGGAAAGAGGTTGGGAGATCTGTCCTTGACCTCTTCAATCCTCCTACCTGCAATCCCTGAACAAAACGAGGCTGGGAAGTTGGGGGAAATTTTCAAGAAGGCAAAATTCTGGCAGATTTTCCATCCTGGACAGAGAGGATGGCTCTCAGTCCACCTAGGGCACATCCAGCTAAAAATCAGGGACAGCCAGGAGCTTCCCCAGTAGGGAATGCATCCTATTTATTTTAGGCACCTGTTGAGAGTGGGACAAGCTACTTTCTGGCAGTGCCCCCCTCTCCCCTGACAACAGATGGAGCTAAAAATTGAGCTGGGCTGGCTGGCTCTGTTTGGTGACTAAAATCAGGCAGGTTGCTACCCCAGAGCCCCAAAGGCAAGGCAGCTCTGCCGGCACGAGTGACTAACCCCAAATCCCGAGTGTTTGCACAATGCCACACAAAGGCTGCAGTCCCGCCCTGCAAACAGCAGGGTTGCACCACAGGTGCCTCGGAGGGGAGCAGAGCCACCCAGCCAAGCTGACAGCTCTCCTTCCAGGATTGCCCTGATGCCCACACAGCATTTTCCCCGGCAGACTGAGGATTTCATAAAAGAGGCACAAGTTCAGGATCAGCCGGGCACGGACAGGAGTCATTTGGGATTCACAGCACAGAAGCCTGAGCTGCTTTTTCCAGCTGACTCATTTGAACTGGTGCAGCAGGGCTAGAAAATCACCACAGCCCCAGGAGAGGCTCTTCCATACCGTTTTTACAGCCTTGATGAAGTTCAGACTCTCCTCTTCTACGTCCTGCTGCAGGAGGCCAAACCTCTTTCCGTACAGCACCAGGCAGATACCTGTTGTTGGGCAATATTAAAATTAAATGATATAAACAGAAGGGTGCGTGGGATGCATCGTTTATCAACAAGGAATGGCTTGGAGGAGCCTTCTGAAAACATCCCTTGACACAGACCTGTCAGAGCAGCACTTTTAAAACACCTCCTGCTCATTTGCCTCAGCCCCAGTGAGGGCTTCCAGCTAAGGGGCCCTTACAGCAGCGTTTCTGCACAAGTGAGGGCTGCCACTGATCCCCACAAGCAGCACAGCTGCATATTTGGCACGTATTTGGCGACTTTACTGAAGGGAACTGAGTGGCAGGAGAACAGGGCTTGAAGAGGCCATCCCCCACAGCATTCCCTACTCCCTTCCACAGCCACAGACCACTTGCCAACGCCGGCAGCATCCCACACTCCACCAGCTCCCTCCTCTTTCCACTTGCCTTTTTTTCCCTCTTTATTTTTCAAGCTGTCACTTCCTATTTCTCCCTTTCCAAAAGCAGCAATCACCACTGACAGTGGAAAAAAAAAAACCAACACTTTGAGGAGCTCAGTCCAGAGGCTTCTGAGAGGAGCCAGCCAAGAGCAGCCAGGTCTGGCAGAGCTGGTTCAGTCACTACACCCAAGCATCCCTTTATTTTGGGAATCACTGAGCCAGTTTCTGCCCTGTGTCATTCCTGGCACATCCCTCAGCGCGCTCTGAAAGGTTTCTAAGGACGAGGCTCTGCCTTGGTAACTCATTCCAGAGCTCCTCAATCCCACTGTAAACATTGGAAATGGGATTTTCCGATCTCTGCCTGCAGCGAAGGCTCCGTTATCGGAACAGTTCATTGATCCTGCTCTGCTGATAACTGACAAATATCAGATGGACAAAAAAGGGCATGTGTTATCTGATCTCACTCTAGATAAATGAACCAAAATCCCCCCAATTTTTGGATTTATAAGTCACTGGAATGTTCGAATTTTTTTACAAGCCATGCAGGTAGCTGGATAAAAGAGTTTCTGTTTATGCTGATGGATTTTGCACTGACAGCCCCTGGCTGCTCTGCAACTCTCTTTCTATGATATTATAGCTGAGAGTTTGGAAATTATCAGCCAACTCATTCAGCCCTGATCGTATTTTAGCTGAAATGCCCTGGCAGGTGCACCACAGGCAAAAAAACGACTCACTTTCAAATGACCATTTGTTGAATTCCGAGTAGACATCTTCCATCTGTCCATTGTGGTCACAAATTTCATCTATTCTGTACATAAAGTCCTCCAGGACCTAAATGGTGGAGAGAAGAGAGAGAAAAGAAGGGGATAAAATGACATAAACTAATAAAAATGCGGTGTAATTCAGCATTTCCGCTGCCTTTTCAGCAGATAACAATCTTGCAGGAGAGGAATCCTTTTGTTCCCTGTTCTTTGAACAAGATGCAACTTCCCCCTGTGTGAACAAATGTTTGGATCTGACACAAGTCTCGTGTGATGAACTGAGCTCCCCTGCACAGGGATGGAATCCCTCACTCTGGGACAGCGCTGGGGTTTCACAACTGAGGATTAAGCTGTTTATCACAGATGCTCCTCAGACTCCCTGGGGAGCACAGAGGTTAAGGACAGAGGTGTTCCCTGAGGGGAGGAGCAGAAGAATGAAGGGGTAAAGGCAAAAACTATGGAATGCAAGGAGAGCAGGGAAAAGCTGTTTGCAGGAGCCTGTACCCTTATGGAATAATCCTGTTTTTCCGTGGAGACAGTCTCGACTACAGGCTTCTGTGTGGTCTCAGACCCTGGCAATCAGTTTGTACTTGTTCTTCCCTGAATGATCAGAGTCTGAACTCGTGGTTTTATCACCGTGGAGCAAATCAAGCTATCCAGATAAACCGGATCTGCTTTCATTCCCCAGGGGGGAGAGAAAGGATTTCTCAGAGCACGGTACCTCATTGATCGTCGTATCCAGTTTCACAACTTCCCCGGGCTTCATTAATTTCTTCTGGAAGGCGCTTCTTACCCTCTGCCAGTCCTTTCCTTCCCTGCGTCGGAGCAACGACAGCGAGGTTGGGAAGCGAAAAGCTCAAAGAAGAATAAAAGCAGGAGAAAACCCCATGCCCGCTGCGTGTGCACCACTGATGCTCCATCGCACCGACGGCACAACCGGGGCATCCTCGGGGGCGGGAGATGAGCCCCGGGGGCACGGCCACCCTCGGGAACGCTGCCCGCGCCCCCCGGGACCCCCGGAGCCGGGCTGGGGGCGGCCGCCCTCCGCAGCATCCCCCGGGCACCGGGACCCCGCAGCGCTTCCCCTCCACCCCCGGCCCTCCCGGCAGCTCCCCGGGGCCGCCGGGATGCTGCGGCTGCCACGTACAGGATGAGCAGTCCGTAGCCCTCGTCGCGATAGTCGCGATAGGCTTTCCAGGGCTTGATCTCGAGGCGCTGCGGGCAGGCGCTCTCGCGGCGGTACAGAGCCTCCAGCAGGCAGGGCGCCGCGATGTGCACCGAGTCGAACGCGCCCAGCTTCATGCGGAAAATCTTCCCGAACCTCCGGTGGTACTGAGCCTGGGGAGCGCAAAAACCCCCGCGGTGAGTGCGGGGCGCTCCCCCGACCTCAGCATCCTCATCCCCATCCTCATCTCCATCCCATCCCATCCCCATCCTCACCCCCATCCCACCCTCATCCCCACCGCCTCACCAGCGTCTCGTGCTGCCTCTTGAGCCCCCCTTTCCAGAGCACGTCGGGCAGGCTGCCCATCAGCGGCCAGCTGGGCGGCCCGGGCAGCGTCTCCGCCGGCCGCAGGGCGCTCAGCGAGGACGCGGCGGCGGCGCGGCCGCAGGTGCGGGCGGGGAGCCGGCGGAGGAGGATGCTGCAGGCGCCCATGGCCGCGGTGCCGGCCCCTGGCCGCGCATAGGTGCATTTATAGCAGCCCGAGGTGCTGGACTTTCATCCGCGCCAATGGCAGCCCTGGGTGGGGTGAGGTGGGGCGGCTGCCCCGGCCCTGCCCGCGGAGCCTGCGGGGCAGGCGGGTCACGAAAGGGTTCAGGCGAGGCAGGGGAGGCACCGCGCCAGCGCCTCCGCCCGCTGGGAGCACGGGGATGAGCGGATGGGACCCGCTGGGATCGCGGGGGATGCGCGGATGGGACCCGCTGGGATCGCGGGGGATGCGCGGATGGGACCCGCTGGGATCGCGGGGGATGCGCGGGTCGGACCCGCTGGCAGCCCGCGGGATGCGCGGCTCCGGTGCCCGGGAGGAAGGGACGCAGCGCCGGCCGCGCCGCAGGCAGCGGCTCCGCTCCTTGCCTGGCGTTCGTGCGAGCGGTCTCGTAGCTCTCTCTGTTTTTTTTTTCATTTTTCTGGGTTTTTTTTAATTCGTGTTTTTAGATTCCGAGCACCCGCAGGAGCGTGCAGGGGCTGTGGTGTTCATCCCGCAGAGCACAGGTGGCAGAGTAGTTCAGTTTCCCAGCAGCATTTGCACTTTAAAAGGACGGAATAAAAAGAGTGCAGGGAGATGAGGAACAACAAGTTGTGGGGTGGGAACTGCCCTTACCCTGTCTGCCTGAGTAACCAGAAAAGGGAATGTGTGCATCACCGGAGAAGGCAAAACTCCCTTCACTGTGAGTGTTTTTAGCCACTAAATCCTGACAAAAACGAGTTAATCCCAGTCTTTTAATCAGAAACTACACAGAAATGCGAGAAGAGGAGA